>CM066165.1:53050446-53620446 GCA_033629205.1 Lithocarpus polystachyus
GATGCATTTATTTGAGGGCTTGGGCTACTTCTTCAGCTTTAAATTTGGTTGTCAAGAATGTGTTCATAGTCTGAGATACAACTGGTTCAATAGCCTCCATTACTTCAGTAACATCCGTAGGACCACTTGAGCTAAAAATGGCCTTAAAATAGTCCAGCACAATACACTCCATAACCCTATCTTCTGTTTGCCACAAGCCGGCCTCATCACATAGCCCAACTATTATTTTTCATTGAAAACGTTGGAATGCCTTCGCGTGAAATAAAACTGGTATTTCAGTCCTCACTCACCAGCCACATATTCCTTGATCTCTACTTCCACATTGTGCTTTCAACATCCAACCACACATTTAAACTTTGTCTGACCTCACTTATTTCCTCCTCAATTTTTTTATAATAATTTGTTGAGCTTCCATTTATTAATATGATACAAATTGGTCTCCAAATTTGATGTGACATTGACAAGGAATCTCAAGCCTACGTAATATTCATTCCTTTCCTTTGCAATATAGATTATAACCTCCACATTCTTCTCCCAAAAAAAAAAAAAGATTATGACAACCACATCAAAAGGGTTAAGGCCGAGAGAAATCAAAAGCAGCCCAATCAAATTTAAAAGGTGGGAGGAAAACCCATCAAGCCACTAGTTTCATCGTCAATTGTCAAAGAAAATCAAGTAGAAAATAAGAGCTTGTTTGATTTGAGAGTCAGCCACATTCCATCACTCATCACCCAAAACTCATTATCTTATAATTCATTTTTTTTTTACTTGAAAACTCCCAAGACTCGTCTCAACTCTATTTGGCTCATAAATCCGATAGAATTTTCTTTCTAAAAACTCAAATTTTTTAACTTTATGTGGGACCCACAGATTGATTGGGTTTAGAAACACCATAACGGCACCCTCGTGTATACCTCTCTATTTAAGACCCACTGCCAAAGTTCAATTGACAACCTCGGAGAGAAGTCGTTCCTCTATTCAGTTGGATTTGCAAATCGGGATGAGAGATATCTATTACCAGTGGGTATAGAGAGAGGTAGAGGATGGCTTAGGAAGAGGGTTGGGAAGAGAAGAGGAAGAAAATAAAAGGAGGGGTCTTGAATGAAGGAAGGCCTAATATGGATTACGAAAGATCCGTTTTGGGGGGGGGGGGGTAAAGTGGCTGGCAATCATGTGAAAAAACACTGACCGTGGGACACAATAGTTGAGTTGAATTACAAAAATGCCACCATCACTTTATTTTCATAACTCAGAAACACCATTTTTTTCGTTTTCATTCTCACTCACCCATCACACATTTTGGTGAGTTTTGGGTGATGAGAACTGAAAATGAGAACAAATCCAGACAACCATCCTAGACGTGGGACCCATCAATTTTGAGTGATGGGTGATAGAAATTGAGTTATAAGTGAGTGAAAACACTAAATCCAAATAGACTCTAAAATTCTGGAAATCAAATTCTCATATCTGTAGCCTGTAGGTGTTGGGAGAAATTATTCGATGCATGCAAAATCCAATTTTATGTGAGAGGAAAATGTTGTATTGCAATAATAGTATATACTGTGTGCATCAAATAATTTCACAGGTAGTGGAAAGTGAATTGAATTAACATTAATAATAGACACGCATTGCACTAAAATTTTGAACTAGTTACTAATGGTTTATTATTTGTATAACTTCTTTAAAATGTCATTTCATATAAATTTTTTGGATTCATCCAATATAAGATGTAAAAATTCAAAATCCACTTAATCCATTTTGTGTGTTAATCAATTTTATTTATGATTTTATCAATTTAATTTTGAATAACTTATTTTTGTTAAAGCAATGCAATTATAACAAGTATTATTAGTAAATGTTAGTGAGTGATACTAATATTTTGAAAAGAATCAAATCATTTATATGATTTACAAGCATCCCGGGTAATTCAATATTATGGTTCCTCATTATTTGCTATGGTATTTTTTTTCCTACATTCTCATTTTGTATAGGCTTGGAAAGGCTTGTGTCCAGTGGAACTTGCCACTAGGATCACCCAAATGACCTCAACCTTCTCAAGTACAGATAATTCATTTAAATGTAATATAATATTAGAATTTATCATTTCAATTGTATATAAAATATTATACTATAAAAAATTTAGACCAACTTATTTACTTTCCTCCTTTTAAAAAAAATCATTTTCTTTATATGTGACTTGTGAGAATAAGTATAGGGATCAAAGTAAAAAAAATGTGGGTCTAATGATAATTAGCAGTCAAGAGATGCTATATTATGGGCATTTAGGTTGATGGGTATGAAATGTGATAGGGGTAAATTCCCAGGTAGACTTAACTGAGTTAGACTTTAGAGACGAGATAACCAGAAGAGACGATACAGTTGGTCTAACAAATTTGGTAGACGGATTCGCAACCCGGACGAAAAGTTAAGGAGACGGACAGACACTTTTGAGTGAACGGATAACAAATGAGACAGACTGTTGAAGCCACGTGTCACCCTTATGGCATCTACATGGCACCCTCATGGCATGGGTAGTCTCCAAGGATTCTGCTATGGAAATGTCTTGCGCTCCACACCCCACCATAATTATAGGGATCCCTGTAAGGAAATAATCCCGTAAATTGCAAATATTGATGAAGATCTCCCCTACAACGAAATGCCCTCTCCACCAAGAAATTAAGGTCAACTCTACACTACTATAAAAACCCTAAAATCCTCACAAATCAAGGTACGCGTAATTTTCCTAGCTCTGGCACTCTAGAGTTGTAAAAATTCTTTCTAATTTATCCTTCAAAGGGTATTTGGCCAGTACCACACTAGTACTCTCTACAAGGTCTTCTTTATTTCTGTAGAGCACGCGAGGATTATTCAGCTCACTAACGATTTTTGGCATCATCAGTTGGCATCGTCTGTGGGAAAGGAGAAAACAATAGCAGCTATATTACCCCTTCCTAGACAAATATTTGTATGGTACTCACTCACTCGATGGCAACCAACAACAATAACGGAGATGAACCACGCACTACTGCCCTCTAAAGACAAGTACAAACTCTGTCGCGGCTGTTGAACACCTTACTAAGTAAAACCATGACCTAGAAGAATAGCTGCACCAAAGGAACGCGGGACCCAACAATCACGGAGAGGAGCAAGAGGGTACCAGCGCTGAAAGGAGGGACCAAGAAGGACCAGAAAGCAGCAACGCCCTGAGCAGACAAAAACAACAAGACACCAACCGTCTATCCGTCCTAGATATGGCACAACCGTACATGGTTGCAGAGATGCAGATGATAAAGGAAAGGATGGACTTCATGATGAACACTCTCAAAGGACAGGTGTCAAATGACCTTAATGAACTAGTCCATTGAACTGACTCGCCCTTTACTGCACCTGTTACTTCATTCCCCCTTCCACCAAAGTTCCGTATGCCGCAGATAGAAACCTATGATGGGTCTAAAGATCCCTTGAATCACCTTAAGTCATTCAAAACGCTCATGCACTTACAAGGTGTTATGGACGAGATCATGTGCCGAGCTTTCCCAACTACACTGAAGGCTCCTGCAAGGGTATGGTTCAGCAGGTTGATGCCCAACTCCATTACTAAATTTAAGGAGCTAAGTGAGTAGTTTGCGTCGCACTTCATCAGGGGGCATAGGTATAAGAAGTCCACAACATGCCTGATGAGTATCAAGCAATGGGAAGATGAGACACTGAGGTCTTACATAACACACTTCAACAAGGAAGCCTTTTCGATAGACGAAGCTGATGACAAGATACTTGTTGCTGCATCACCAATGGCTTGCGGAAGGGGAAGTTTTTGTTCTCCCTATACAAAAACGACCCAAAGACCATGTCAGATGTACTTTATCAGGGCACTAAATACATGAATGCAGAAGACGCGCTACTGGCTCTAGAGGAAAAACCCAAGAAGAAGGAAAGGTAAAAAGATGCGCAGCAAGATAGGGGACGGAAGACGATTAGAATAGGAGATCGAGGGAAGGATAGGCACTCCAAACCACCCACTGGAAGGTTCGCAAACTTCATCCCGCTAACTGCCCAGATCGATTAGGTCCTGATGTAAATCAAGGACGACATGGCCTTGACGTGGCTTAGCAAATTGAAAGGAGATCACAGTAAAAGGTCCAAAGACAAGTATTGTCGTTTTCATCAAGATCACGATCATGACACGTCTGAATGCTATGACTTGAAGCAACAAATTGAAACCCTAATCAGATAAGAAAAACTAAATAATGTCATACATTATGTATGACTTAATATTGTAATTAATAAAGTTGTTTTATTATTATCTAAAATAATGGTAACATGAATATTCGAACATTATCATATAGTCCATGAGATACACAGTATGTGATTTATGTGAAAAGTCACAGAAGATATAAATCACAAGTTCTTTGTAAACTCGGAATTTTAGTTCATAGTCGATGATGAAATTGGGCATTTCATCTGCGAAGACTATAATATATCAACTAAGATGATTTGTCTTGATCATGGAAGTGGAGACTTTTAGTTAATGTGTTGATATGTTTTAAGAGTTAAGACATATTGAACTGAACCGCTGTGAGATTTATTATTCTCCTAAAGACTATCAAATGAATAATAAATCTCACAACTTCTATTTGCATGAACTCTTAATCTTGAGAGAATAATAGACCTGATCATGAAGTGTAGGTTGTTTTGATTTATCAGGATTGAGATCTAAATTAACGGTCAAAACCTCAGTATGTTGGGCAACCACATTTAGTGTTGATGGAACATATATTCTCAAGATGGAATTCATAGTCTCTTAACCGAGATACAAAATATTCACTTCAGATAAGTTTAATACGTTTGTTATTCAGAATGTTAGGCCTAACTACTTTAGTAAGTAGTTACTAAAGTATATATTTATGAAATTGGATTTCATAAATATATGATGAATAACTTAAAGGATTAAACCGGGTACTCAAAGATTAAAATGTAGTAATTTATAAAGTGGCAGTCTACTTTTATGACTTTGTATTACTACGAATATTTTATGAAGAGATTGTATGTACAATAAAGTCTTGGAATATAATTTATTAATAAGGCCTAGAGTGCAATTATATTTATATAATGGTATTAAATATAATTAATGGTAACTTTGGATATGTCAAGGGTTGACAGAAAAGCCCAAGACCCATTGGAGCTAGTGTCTTATTTGTTCCCTTTTGATCCCACTCCAAGCCACATACTAAAACCCAATTGAAAAAGTCCAAAAGGCTAGCCCAATTAGATAATCAGTTATTAAGGGAGAAACATACAGAATTTTTAAGTAAGACATCATAATGAAATAGTATGTATGTGAGTGTTGGACACTTTCTCATTCTCTCTAGAACAAACAGATATAACTGATTAAGAGACCACACATCTTGGGCACAAGTGGAATTGGAGTGAAGATTAAAAGTGTTCCCGAATACTTATTATCTTCGGTTTTGAAATTCACTGCACCAAGGTACACTCTCTTAATTCTATATTCTGAAACTTATATAGTGCATGTTATCAATTGCGAATGAAGTAGATCCGTTAATTTTCCGCTGCGTATGTTTTGTATGCAATATAAACTTGTTTTTCCATCACCCACCACAGGAGCAGGTTGCAAGAAGGGATAACAAGCGCCCCAGGCCACCTTAAGAGACATAAGGATGATTGTAGGGGGGAACCACAACTTCCGGTTCGTCCAAAAAAGCACGTAAGACTTACCTAAGGATGGTTCAGAATGTCCAGCTGACGGGTTTTGTTCCAAAGATGGCATAGGTCGACAACCCCCTAATTAGGTTCTCGGAGGAAAATGCTCGACGTCTCCACCACCCACACGACGATGCACTCATTGTTAGCATACGAGTACAGGATTACAGCACTTACCAAGTCCTAGTTGATAATGGAAGCTTTGCTGATATCCTCTATTACCCGGTGTTCCAGCAGATGAGGATCGAGAGAGAATGGCTTGTACCGACCAATGCACCGCTCGTTAGATTCGAAGGAATGAGAGTATACCCCCTCAGTGCAGTCACATTGCCTATGACAGTTGGTGATTACACTCAACAAATTACTAAGGATGTTATATTCCTTGTCGTCGACTGTTCGTCTGCTTACAACGCTATACTGGGTTGTCCTACCCTCAATTCGTGAAAGGCCGTAACTTCGACCTATCACCTGATGATCAAGTTCCCCACTGAATACGGAGTAGGAGAGGTACGTGGAAACCACGTGGCAGCACATGAGTGCTACATAGCAATGTTGGAGATGGACGACCACTTACAAACCATGAGCATAGAAGAACAACGAACGGTTGCTGAGCCTGTTGAAGGGTTAGAAGAGATACTCCTCAATAACTCTAGACCTGAACGAACAACCAGGATTGGCACCTTCACCAACCCACCAGTCCGTCAAGCACTCACGACATTCCTGAGAGAGAACTAGGATGTCTTTGCCTGGAGTCACGAAGACAAGCCCGGGATTGACCCTTCAGTCGTGGTTCACAGGTTAAATGTATCACCCTTTTTTCCCCCTATCCTATAGAAGAAACGAGTGTTCACCCAAGAGCGAGACAAGGCTATAGTGGAAGAAGTTCACAAATTGCAAGAAGCAAAATTCATATGAGAAGTGTACTACCCCGACTGGCTGGCGAACGTGGTGATGGTCAAGAAAACTAACGGAAAGTGGAGAATGTGTGTAGACTTCACGGACTTAAATAATGCGTGCCCTAAAGATAGCTACCCACTCCTGCGGATCGACGTCTCGGTAGACTCGATAGCAAGACACCAATTGTTGAGCTTCATGGATGCATTTTTTGGATACAACCAAGTCAAGCTGGACGAGGCTAATCAGGAGAAGACTTCGTTCATCACCAGCCAAGGCCTCTTTTGCTACAAAGTGATGTCATTCAGTCTCAAGAACGCGGGCGCAACGTATCAAAGGCTAATGAACAAAATGTTTACACATCAAATTGGGAGGAATGTCCAAGTCTATATAGACAACATACTACTAAAAAGTCGACGGGAAGACAACCATTTGGACGACCTCAAGGAGACCTTTGATACCCTTCGCTCTTACAACATGAAGCTTAATCCAAGTAAATGCGCATTTGGGGTAACGGCTGGAAAATTCCTAAGGTTCATGGTGTCTCAAAAGGGCATTGAAGTCAACCTAGTCAAGATCAAGGCCATAATGGAAATGGCACCACCTAGGAACATAAAAGAAGTGCAAAGCCTCAACGAAAAGGTAGCGGTGCTGAACAGGTTTGTGTCAAAGGCAACGGAAAAATGCCTACCTTTCTTTCGCACATTGAAGAAGTCCTTTAAGTGGACAGCCGAGTGTCAACAAGCATTCGAGGACCTAAAGGCATATCTCTCCTTCCTGCCATTGCTAAGTCCTTCCAAAGCTGGAAAAGAGCTATTTCTTTACCTAGCCGTCTCCCCAGTTGCCATCAGCGCAACCTTGGTTAGAAAAGAAGATAGGGTGCAGAAGCCTGTATACTACACTAGCAGAGCGCTTCGAGGCACAGAGGAGAGGTACCCCCTAATAGAGAAGCTAGCCTTCGCCTTAGTGACTGCAGCTCGCAAGCTCAAACCATAATTCTAGGCCCACACAGTGATTGTTCTGGCAGACAAGCCTCTACAGAAAGCAATAAGTAATCCTGAAGCCGCTGGACGGATGGTGCTATGGGAAATTGAGTTAAGCAATTTCAACGTACAGTACCCCCCGCACACTGCCATGAAGGGACAGGTGGTCACTAACTTCATCGCGGAGTTCACCAACATGGAAGGTCAGGGGGCAAAAAAGCACCCTCAATGGAGTATCCACACGGATGGATTATCTAACAAGCAGGCTGGTGGAGCAGGTATAATACTCCACTCCCTAGAAGAGGACGAGATTAAGTGCATGGTACATCTTGACTTCCCTACGACCAACAATGAGGCTTAGTACGAAACTCTAGTGGCAGGACTGGATCTCGCCAAAGCAGCAAGGACCATAAATGTGGTTGTTTATTGCGACTCTCAGGTGATCACAAGTCAGGTGAACGGTGATTACGAATGCAGAGGTGAAAAGATAAAGAAGTACCTGAAACCAGTAAGGAAACAGGTAGACGACCTTCAAGCCAAGTTTGTTCAGATCCCAAAGGGAGAGAACGAGCAAGCCGACCATCTTGCCATGGCCGCATCAGCGAAACACATGCTCATCCCTAGCAAGGTACTTTCTTTTATTCAGCTTTCACCTTTAATAGATGGCGTCGGTGTGCAAGAGCTAGGTTCCGAAAGCGACTGGACCACACCTATAGTCTCCTACTTGAAAGACGACACATTACCTGACGATAAGGAGGCCGCAAGGAAGCTAAAGTTTCAGGTAGCGCGATTCGTCTTGATAAAGGATGTCTTGTACAAAAGAAGCTTCTCCCAACAGTACCTAAGGAAGCCGATTATGTCATGAAGGAAGTTCATGAAGGGATCTGCGGGAACCATTCAGGGTTACGATCACTAATGCACAAGCTGATTCAGGCAGAATACTATTGGCTTACCATGCAGAAGGACGCCCAAGCTTATGTCAAAGCTTGCGACAAATGTCAGAGGTTCAACAACATTATCAAACAGCCTGCAAAAGAGCTCACTTCAATGACAGCTCCGTGGCCTTTTGCCCAATGGGGGTTAGACATCATAGGCCCATTCTCGATGGCGACAAGATAGCTGAAGTTCCAAGTAGTGGGTATAGATTACTTTACCAAATGGGTAGAAGTTAAAGCGCTGGCCACTATCATGGAGAAAAACATACGAAGTTTCGTCTGGAGAAACATCATCTGCAGATACAAGATCCCTAGAATCTTGGTCTCGAACAATGGAAAATAGTTCGACAACGCATCATTTAGAGATTTTTGCTCACAATTGGGGATCAAGAACAACTTCTCTTCACCCGCCCACCCTCAGCCAACGGACAAGTTGAAGTCATAAACCGATCCTTACTCAAAATCATCAAGACTTGGCTCGAGGGGGCAAAGGGTATATGGCCTAACAAACTGCCAAGTGTACTATAGGCATATAGGACGACGGCCAGAACACCTACAGGAGAGACCTTGTTTCGACTAGCATACGAGAGCGAAGCCGCTATCCAAGTTAAAGTCAGACTCACAAGCTACAAAGTGGAGAACCATCATGAGAGTAGGAACGACGAAGCCATGGGCCTACAGCTTGACCTAGTGGACGAGGTCAGAGCAACAGCTGAACAAAGGTTAGCACAATACCAGGACCTCATGGCCAAGCACTACAACTCCAGAATCAGACACAAAGATTTCCAAGTTAGAGACCTCGTCTTGAGGAAAGTGACGAGCGCCACAAAATATTCCTCTTAGGAAAATCTAGGACCTAATTGGGAAGGACCTTACAGAATCACTTCGTGGCAGAGGAAAGGCACCTACCACCTAGAGAAGCTAGACGAATAGAAGCTGCACCATCCATGGAACACCGAGCACCTCAAGAAATACTACTAGTAAAACAACGACATGCAGAGCATCACTCCTCATTTCCAGCTTATTTCTTTTCAGTTAATTTTTATTATCTACAGTACTTTTTAAGCCTAAAGGGCAGCTTTTCATTTTTCTTTGAAGAACAATTTTTGGCTTATGTACGTATATATCATAATAAGAGGAGTTATTCAGATATGTCGTGTGTATATATACATTTCTACAAAACTACATCTATTACTAAGTCCATAAGTGGACGAATACATCCCAAGGGATGCCTTGAAATTTACTAAGTCCTTAAGTGGATGCCTTGAAATTTACTAAGTCCTTAAATGAACGAACACATCCCAAGGGATGCCTTGAAATTTACTGAGTCCTTAATTGGACGGATGCATCCCAAAGGATACCTTAAAATTTACTAAGCCCTTAAGTAGAAGAATGCATCCCAAGGGATGCTTTCAAACTTTTTATGGCGTATAAGGGATGGGTACAACTGATATTCAAAAATTTATTAAGTCCACAAGGTGAGTGGACAGCAACACACAATATAAGTTCCCCCAACGAACAGATATAAACCAACGTCCAAAGATTGCTAAGTCTATGGACGGACGAATAAAAGATACAAAGGGTCCAACATCTCTAAGTCCATAGAACGAACAAGTAATAAGTATCCTACACATGATGGATCCCAAAAGGGAACAGGTGAGTGTGTTTGATCCCACCTAACCTGTACATGGACATTGAAATATAATAACGAAAACATGTTCGAACAAGCAAGTAAAGCAACAAATATATATATATATATATATAAAGAAAAAAAAAGATAATGGATAAAAGGCCCACAGAAGGCAAATGTTTACATCCAAAGCCCAAAAACAGTAGGCAATATTAAAAATTGCATAAATATTGTTCTCCCAATTATTTTTACAATAAAAAACAACAAAAGAGAAAAAAGAAAAAGAAGACAATAATGAAACTTCAAAATCTATGGCTTGTCAATAGGGGCCTCCTCGTCCACGACCTTTTCATGGTCAACCATCTTGGCCTCCTTAAGAAGACGGTTCTCATCCTCGACAAACTTAACCTGTTCATCTTGAAGAGCAGCCTCCCCATCACCTTAAGCGTCGGGAGTAGGGTCGTCCACAAATAACTCGTCGGTACCTTCAGGATTGATGGATCTGGCTGGGGTCTGGGCCGCAACATCAATGGAGATCTAAGACAAGTCCAAATTGGGGAAGAAATCCTTAACCTAACAGAGGCAATCATTGAAGCGGTCGGCAAAGCAACCGCCGAGCTCGTAAAGGAAGGCATCAGAGTTACGAAACTCCATTTTTCCGTTCTTCTTCGCCTGGAGGACTTGCTTCCTTAACGAGGAGATCTCCCCTTCCTTGTCCTTAAGCACATTTTTCAGCACCTAAGCACATTTTTCAGCACCTCAGCTTGTCCCTCTAACTCTTCCAGCGCTTTCTTTGTCAGGTCAAGCTTCTTGATCTAGACCTTCCTCCAGGCCTCAAGCTCACGCAGCCCCATCTTCGCGGCCTCAGCCCTCTCTTTCAGAAAATCAACTAGCTTCTCTCGAGTTATGCAACAATCCATCAGGCCCTTCATCATTAGTACCCCCTATAAAAATCAAAACAGGGTTAGGATTGAGGGTAAATGAGAGATGAAAGGAAAAGAGTATGGATTCACACCTGAACCAAGCTAAAGAGGCCCATCTCCCCCATGGCCTCAGTTGTATGGTTTCCCAAATCCTCATAATCATCGTCCTTGATAATGGACGAAAGCTACCCGATGGCATACTGCGAATCCTCGCGAAGGAGGGTGGGGCACTTCTCAGAGACGGGACCTTGAGCAGTCATCAAACCCTTCCCTTTCCCAAGACGAGGAGGAGGAGGCAACTTGGTAGTCAGAGGCGTTTCCTTGACGGTTGAACCAGTCACCACCTTTGGCTTTTTGGCAGGACGGTCAACTTTTTCCGTCGTCTTTCTTTTAATGAATGGCTTTAGTGGACCCGTTCCCTTGGGAGGCATGCCCTCTTCCTGCTTCTTCTTCACCTGCGCGGCGGTTTGTCGACGAATATAAGCCCTCCTCTTATCGTCTTCCATTTCTGCACGAAAGGGAACGGAAAGAAAGTGTTAGACAAAAATTACCGAAAAAATAAACAAAGTTAAACAGGGAATAGGCGAAAGACTCACATTTGCGTGTTTGTTTTTCGTAACGATGGGCAATAGCTGTTGGCTCGAGACCCTAACAGTACTAGTGCAGGGTGTCCAAGGTGACGAGCTTCGGCCACGTCCTCTCTTTTAAGGAGATTTTGAAGATCCTCTCCAAAAAGCTCCATTGTTCAAGGTTAACCTCTGGACAGTCCTGAGCTGTAATAAGAAACGGTTAGATTAACAAGTAAAACGGACAAAATAAATAAACAGGAAAATTTATACAAGCAGAAGCCTACCAGACAGAGGCATTATACCCCAAGTTCTATCAACAAGGGGCATGTTCTCCCGTTCATTTAGATGGCACATCCAGTTGTCCCCCTGGATGAAGAAATACCGGTTCTTCCAGTTCCTGTTAAAGTCAGGAGTCTCGTACACTAGCCTAGGCAACAGCTTCCTTGGCAGGAAGCTGTAAATGCCCCTAGATTTGACAATTTCGGAAGGACGGTAACAACAGAAAAACTCCTCCACGATTAGTTGACGTCTCTCTTTAGTAGGAACCCTATATAGCACCTCTGCACCAAGGAAGATCCTCCAAGCATTCAGAGCGATCTGGGTGACGACTAGTCCTAAGTATTGCAGTAAGCGACAATGGAGAGCGCTTAAAGGAAATCTAAATGCCGCCTTGAACATTTGCTCATACACCCCGACGTCGTCAGCACCATGGTAATAGCACTTTTCAAACTTAAAGGGTAGACGGATGGGAATGTTGACGGGGATCTGATATCTCTCCCGTAAGGTGCCAAAATGTTCTCTTTTAATGGTTGAGTTAAAGTCGTTAACCCTCTACATGAAGGGAAGAATGAACTTCCTAAGGCCATTAGGGCCAATGACGACCTAATAGGAGATTCAACATTCTCAACATTCTCCTCGCCGTCTAAGTCTTCACTTGTACCACTCTATGACTCGTCCACGTCCGAATCCACCTCTTCCACCTTGGAAGGTGAGTTTCCAAACGAGACCTTTTCCAAATAAGAGGCACTAGGGTCGTCTTGACCTGACGGGTACACCTCATCGTAGCCCTCTCCTTCGCGGACACATGATTGATCACTCGATGGTTCACTAGACATTATTACACCTACAAGTGACAGGTAAACTACTAAGACTCTACAGGTCTATATACGCGACGGACATATAACACTTAAAAAAGAAAGAAAATAAAACATATGAGTACAGGTCGGAGAGCACTTATAGGTGTACGATGCAGAAAAGAAACGAAAGTAATGTGGTGAACGAACACGTTGAGGTGACGAAGTACTAAATTCTTGTAGATGACGGTGGCGCTCTGACACTAAGAAACGGTTGCAAAGAGTAGAAATGAAAGGGAAATGCGATATATATATATATATATATATATAGAGAGAGAGAGAGAGAGAGAGAGAGAGAGAGAGAGAGAGAGAGAGAGAGAGAGAGAGAGAGAGAGAGAGAGAGAGAGAGGAAACGACGCAGAAGACGAAGCGACGCTTTGATCCGAGTAACTAGCCACTAAAATTTTGCCACGTGTCCTACAGCATTTATGACTCTCAACTACCCTGTCAATCAAAGCACAATTCCTAAGAACTAGCTTAGGCCGTAACCCTACATGTCCGTCTAGCGTATCAAGCGACAAACCCATGGAGTGGGGGTTAGCTGATAGGGGTAAATTCCAGGGTAAACGGATTGAATTAACAGAGTCAGACTTTAGAGACGAGGTAACTAGAAGAGACGGTATAGTTGGTCTAACAAAGCTGGTAGACGGATTCGCAACCCGAACGGAAAAGTAAGGAGACAGACACTTTTGAGTGAACGGATAAAAAAGGAGATGGTCTGTTGAAGCCACATGTCACTCTTATGGCATCTACATGGCACCCACATGGCATGGGTAGTCTCCAAGTATTCTAATATGGAAATGTCTTACGCTCCACACCCCACCATAATTTTAGGGATCCCTATAAGGAAATAATCCCGTAAATTGAGAATATTGATGAAGATCTCCCCTACAAGGAAATACTCTCTTCACCAAGAAATTAAGGTCGGCTCTACACTACTATAAAAACCCAAAACCCTCACAAATCAAGGTACACTTAATTTTCCCAGCTCTGGCACTCTAGAGTTGTAGAAATTCTCTCTAACTTAACCTTCGAAGGGTATTTGGCTGGTACCACACCAGTTTTTTCTGCAAGATCTTCTTTATTTCTATTTTGCAGGTTCTGTCTAAAGCATGTGAGGATTGTGTTGTTCACTGATGATTTTTGACATCATCAAAATGTATTTACTTTAGATCCCTATAAAATATGTAATTATACCAATTATACTATACAAGGAATGTATTTACTTTAGATCCCTATAAAATATGTAATTATACCAATTATACTATATAAGGGTGCGTTTGGATACCACTTTTTTTTGCTGAAAACAATAAAAAAATAATTTCCAGTTACTGTTCACAAATGAAAACACTATTCATTTGTCTTAATACACTGTCCATGTCCCATAAACAGTGCAAAACGCAAAATGCAATCCAAACGCTACCTAAGATCAAAATTATATATGAGTTGGTTTTTTCAATTGAAGCCTTAGAGAATCGCCTAAATAACCTTGTGTTAGCGCCGGCCTAACACTAAAAACAATACCATATCTCAGTTTTTAAAATAATTGACATGTAGTTTGCATAATGCATATGAAATGTTTGCATATGAGTCTCATGCAGTCGTCAATCGTTTATACTTGACGGTTAGTACTTTCATAATCAAATTGTTGGTGGTGGGTGATTATCATCGAGGAAGAAAATTATGACTATTCTCATTTTTCTACTATCCCATCATCATTATTATTGTTAGTGAGTGACTTTTGTGACATTGTTGCTGGTGAGTTGGCAATATTATCACAATTTCAGAAAATCCAAATCAGAAAAACATCTTATGCATAAAAAGGAATGGGTTTTAATTAGTGGAGTCGATTCCGTACCGTACCAGCCGGTACGGCCGAAATTTTTCTTACTAGAACCTAAACCGGTACAGAAACACATTTGTTTCGTACCAGTTAAAATACCAGTCATACCGGATTATTTCGGCCTTACTAGAGCAAATACTGTATTTCGGCCAAAAAACTTACACCGGTCCGGAATAGAAAAATCAAGACTTTCAGATCAGAAAAAAAGTTTCGCTTACAGATCTAATATTCCTAAGGTAGTAACATTCTGATTTAGTTTCCCTGCCGCCGGGAGTACGTTGCTGATGGTGATTCCATTTCGCGGAGCTCCCTTTTTTTCTTCCCCACACGGCCATACCAGATGCCTTTTTCTTCTGTTCTATTTCACTTGCCTTTTCAATTTTTTTTTTTACTTGTCTTTTCTCATTTTATGTGTTGAATCTGCTGACACAAGGTTAATAAAGCAATTTTATCTTTTTTTACGTTTGTTGTTTTGTGTGTCTAAGTCAGCGACCCATGTGAACATCAAATCAAACTTAACTCACTTTTTATTTTTCTCATTTTTCATTTTTTTTCTCCTAAATTCAACTATGAACTGTTCACACAAATTGCTGTTGTAGTGCAATCTTGAGATATAAGTTTATAATTTTAAATATTTTCATTAAATTGTATGAACTTTAACTTATTAATATATAAATAAATAATTGTATATATAAATATATAAACTTTAAACTTATAAATTTTCTTTGCTAATATATATATATATATATATATAAATTATTATGGTCCTAATGTGTGTGTGTCTATATATATATATATATATATATATATATAATATAAAATAGCAATAAACCCGAAACGGTACACTGGTATTAACCAGTACCCAAAATATATCGTACCGTTGGCCAAACCGGTACAGCCTCTGGTACAGTATTGACTTTCTTAATTTTAAATGTGATAAAAAAAGGAACCAGGCATTGTACTTTAATATGGGGCCTAAACAAAATTGATATTGTTAAGAAAAGCATTGGATCCTTGATAAGTAGCAACCATTACTTTCATAAGTAAGTTGAAATAGAAAGCAACCATTATTAGCCTCACGAGTCACGACTCAATAATGCCAACCATGTTCGAACCATATGCAAATATTAATAGCACATGCTAGCATCCAGAACCCGGATCTGTGTTTGTGGGAGAAAAGAAACAAAACATGGACATATTTGTGGGTGGTTGGATCAATCCCCAATATTATTCATTATTTCCTCTTAGGTTTTTATTGACAATAGTAGGTGTCGAAAGCTTTGTAATTTAACTGATTAACAGTTTTTAGTGTTTTCAATATATAGAAATATCTATGTCGGCAAGTAACACAAATTTCTAAGAAGAGTGCAACAAATAAGCTAGCTTAATCTTGTGCACACTTAATCAATTTTATGTCAATAAAAGTAAAAATACAAAAAATAAAAGTTAACATAAAAGAACAAGTGACACGTTAGATGTTTATAAATTCTAGTACCATCTTACAAACTTATAATTAATTAATTGTCATGTCCCCAACTGTGCCTTATTTTTCAAATATGTATTATTATATCAATTATATGTTGTGTCCTGTACGTGCCTTTTAGTGAACACATTTTTCATGCTGGAGCGTCGTACATCAAATTATAAAGTTCTGTGCATCACTGAAAGCTTTGTGAGATTGTAGTTAGTGGGATCACAAGGAGCGTGCCTCAGTTGATATTGTGTGGCACAGATCTCCCGTGCCATAATTGCTCTCAACTGCTTGAGTTGAGAAGAGGCCAAAAAGAGAGTCTATGCAAATTGTCACGCATGCTTCAGAGCTAAGGCAGCATATTATTCTTTTACTCTTTAGAATGTGACATAGACATTAGAATAGTCGGTGGAAAGGTTGAACACATGAGCTCGTTAAAGAAAGTAACAGGGACCACTAGTCGTTCACTACACAACCAAATCAGTAAGAGTGTGAATTTGAACCGTGGAGCTTGTAATGGACTAACCAAAAGCTTGAAGTTTTTCATACTTTGATAATGTGATTATTTGAATAGACTCATTTTTTGTGGGTGCTCTATGCACAAAAAATCCTTATGAATTTGATGTTTTTCCTAATAATTGTAACTTCCTTTCAAAAAAAGTAATGTTACGTCAACAGTATTTTCGCAAAAAATTTTAAGTAGCAAACTGCTATTAGTAGGTCAAAAAAATGATGTAAACGATGTACTCAGATTAGAATCAATCATAACTAATAACCTAAGATTTGTTGTGAAAAATATCGTAAACATAAAATTACTATTTAAAAATTAATCTTAATTCAAGTTCAGATTAAATATCTCTATCACATAATTAAAGAATAGGACTATTATTAAGGGCAACCTGGAATGGGAATCTTCTATGAGCATGCCCGTTTGGCAGAATATCAATATCAACCCACTTGTGCATGCCAATTTAGGTTAGTTGGCTGCTAGTTATATAGTATATAAATTAGTAATATGTCTTTTCAATATATGGGGTTAATTAATAAAAATGAATATATAAATTTAAAAACAATGGACAAGATAAAAATTATCTTTCTATTATTATTTTTTTTTAATATGAACCTATTGTGGTTTAACGAACTCTTTTGACAAAAAAATTTTAATATGAACCTATAGTGGTTTAACTAACTCTTTTGACAAAAAACAGAAAGAAAGAAAGATAGCTATGTTTCATTGATTTGAAATATTTGTTACATAAAAAATGACTCTGGACAAGAGGAAAGGAAAAATATCAATTTATATTAGTTACAGCTTTTGATAGCAGAAATCTTAAATATAATAAAGTAAACAATGTTTCAATTTCTATATTACAACTTTTGGGGAAGTAGTTCCTAGTTAGAGTTAATTATTTATATATTTTTCATTTAAAAAGTATAAAAAAGATTTAATTAATGACATCTTGAAAAATAAAAAAATAAAACCCACAATGAGTTGCCTCGAGCCATTTGTGTAATACAACATGTGAGATCCAACTCTTAATATGAAATGAGACAGATCAGTCCTGCAATGTCCAATCCCAGTAACTTATGCCAATTATGCATAAAGAACAAATAAAACACATTAGTATAGTACTAATATCTTTGACAGTTTGGATCAAAAAATATATATATATATATATATATATATATGTTTGTCAGATTCTAAATCAATGGATATTTACTGACCTTGGCTAAATATGTAAAGACAAAACTCAGGTATAATACTTTTAAATTTAGAATTTTAAATTTAGAATTCTACGATTGAATTCAACCACATGATTAAATAATCTAGATCTTCAAAGCAAGCATTTCAAGGAAAAAAAAAAACATTTCAGTCTAAAGCAGCCGATTCACAAGCGCAAGTTCATGCTTTCTATCAAATAATATCCAGGATCTCTCTTCTTTTGGGTATCTCTAATATGTTACAGAACCAAAGATATTGTGGGTATTATACATCTAGAAGAAGAAAAAAATCAATTTGGAATGTCAGAAATACTTCCTTTCCCATACCTTGTGAACATAAATCTTCCTGTAGAAATCGACCTCTTCATTCCTTTTCTATCATTTGCCTTGCAATGACTTTCTTCAAGTCCCTTTGAGGATCCAATGTCCAAAATCTCGATTGCACATTCCTCACCATTGTCGCCTTCGCGTAATATGTCAGCAATTGAAATATGGCCTTGACATAGAGAATAATTCATTGAAAAAGACCTCCTCAATGGCTGAAGTTCATCTTGTCTAATTTCAATCATGTTATCTCTTGTTTGAGAAATGTCTCCATGTCCAAGACCTGGAATTGAAGTTTTAGGCATAACATCGCCACTAAGTACAAGGCTAACAACAGCCTCTTCATGAGCACCACCTTCTAAATCTTGTACCACTAGAATAGTGTCATTGGCATGTTGGTATTGGAGAGCAGAAACACTAGTTGCTGGTGGAGTTTCTTGGCTTGGATGAGCTGGTACTTGAGGTGGCAAAGAATTGGTAGAAGCAATCATATTAATATTGGAGCGGCAAAGAGGACAACTTGAGTGAGATTTCAACCAAGTATCAATGCATGGGAGGTGAAAAGCATGGTTGCACTTTGGTAACAACCTTAGACTCTCATTTTCTTGGAACTCACTTAGACAAACGGAGCAATCAGTGCCTTCAACTGACCTGTCACCTTTCTTGTACTTGCAAACTTTGATTGACTTGATAAGGGTCTCATCCAATCCTGAAGAAGCAGCTTGCGATTCATGATTGATTGAATCACGATCATGGTTAAGTTCCATGGCTGTGTTACTGTTTCTACCTCTTCTCCTACAGTATTTTGAGATGATTGTATAGTAACATACCAAGATAAAAGCACTTGCTAAGATGCCAATGACTGCTACTATGAGAGGAGAGAATTGAAAGCCTGAAGGATCATTATCATCTCCAAGACCAAAAGAAGGGGGAGGAGGCATAATGATGGAGCACCATTGTGGGCAATATAGGCTACAAATTCCTTGGTTACAATCCTTATATGTCGCATAGGGGGTCCAAGGATTTGGGTTGTTCATAGAACCCATCAAACCCTGGATTAGAACTCAATGACTAGTAGATCTTGCAACAGTGTATGTTTACTTTCTTTCTATGTGTCTTCACTTCGCCACAAAAGAAAGAGAGGGTGTGAAAAGTTAGGGAGGTAGGCAAGTTGTTATAGAAAAAAGAAAGAGCAAAGAAAGGGGCTTACATGTGAAGGGAAGCAAAGTAGAGGAGGTGGGAAATTGATGTTATCTTCTTATCTTCTAGTATTTCTTCATTCCTCACTCTCTCTCTCTCTCTCTCTCTCTCTCTCTCTGTGCCTCCACAACCTTTGTTTTTTTCTTTGTTTTATTAGCGGTCTTTGCTTTTTAGCTTTCTTTGTGGGAGATGATTGTTTGTTGATAAAGTAGATGATTTGTCGGTTTTGTTTTTGTTTTTCTTTTTCTTTTTATTTAAATCAAAGTGACTATCGAAAATTGCAAAAGTATGGTCCAAGTTAAATGGCCAATGGTTGGTCAAGGTTGGTAAGAATGGACTCTTTGCGTTCCCCTGTGAAAGCTACAAGCTACCACGCGTCAAAGCAGCCCTACCAATGAAAATTTGACAATATCGACGACGTCTTACCTTCAAATCTTGTAATGAAAAATCCTATTACACACATGCTATTCACGTTTTCTCTTCACTCTCTTTTGAAATCATGTTTTAAAAGCGCGATTTTTCAGTCTGTATTTTTTTTCTATATACCAGTATATATACAGTGAATAAGATTTCAAAAGAACGATTTTTCAGTTTTTTTTTTTTTTTTTTTTGAAAATACTAACGAGTGCCTTAATAATCCATTTAAAGAAAATTTTTATTTTATTTTTATGAGAAATGAAAAAAACTGTCAAAATATTATTTTTTTTTTTTTCATAAAAACTTTCTTTAAATGGATTATTTAGAGCACTTGTTAGCATTTCCTATATACAGTGAAAGACAAAACTTAGGTATAATATTTAGGTGTTATTCCTTAAGTTCAATTTTTAAGATTCTACTATGCGGCTACTTAACTAAAAAATACATGTCCATCTCATGTAAAAAAATTCACATGACAGAATCTTAAGAGGAGGACCTAAAGAACAACACGTAAGTACTGTATCTAAATCTTGCCCTATAGTGAATATACATGACAAGAAATGTGTGACTATAGAATATTAATTACTTATCTTTGTAAAAAGTTTAAGGGAGTAATCACGTGTGACCACGTGAGTTCTTTGACACGTAAAACAATTATAGGGTAGTTAGGTATAGGGTATGAAAGCTTAGCAAAGATTAAAAGCTCGAAGTGAATGTCAATAATTGCACATGGCATAAAAGCAATTTCCATTTTCCAATCAAAGCATGACACTGTATCCTACATGTTACTCCGTCCCACTTTCAAGATTCTTTCTGTTTACCTTTTAATTTCGAGTGCTATGAGGAAGTCGGAAGTCTATGCAATGGGATAGCCTTCTTTTTCGGTTTGAAATTCCCATATCTCATCCACTATGTGTGATTCAATGCTATATAATGCACACTTTTTAAAAAGAAGAAGAGAGAAGAAACCAAAAAAAAAAAAAAATCTGAACTAGAAAACAACTGAATAGAGAAATTGTACTTTATGAGGTGGAATTCACTATTTATGCTACTATATCCTCGTTTGAACAAAAAATATAAGATCGTTTCAAAAAAAGGGGAAAAAAAAAACTAAAACTAAAACTATAAGATCCTTTAATTTGGTTTAGATTTTTACCCTATCTCATTAACTTGCATGACAATTGAAGATGGTAGTACATGGGAGATCCCAGGGGAAAAAAAAAAAAAAGTTGACTATTCCTATTTTTGTATTTATAATTAAATTATAATGGTACGGTAAAATTTAATCATTTCATTTCAAAATGAATAGATAAAATTTTAAGAATTTTGCAATGGTTACCTTAAGAGTTTTAGAGAATCTTAATCCAAAATATTAACGGTTGACACACCCTTATTTTAATGAGCCGTTACAAAGTTCCAAGAAGAGGTTGACCAATATTTAAAACTTTTATAACTAGTTATTAATTATTTTTTTTTCTTTTAAAAAGAATTAATATTAAATTTTCTCCAAGTCTCCAACCTATTATGCAATTGAAATAAATTACTTATGGACATGCTTTAGAATCACACACACATACACAAACACAAAAGCCCAATCAAGGAAACTTTTCAGATTTTTTTAGTTACGTCCATGTGCAAGACTAACCAGCAATAGGCTCCAGAAACATCCCCTAATTTACCCATGAAGCCTAGTTTGAGGATTGGAATGAATTGTAGACCCAGACTTCATAGGTTTAATCCTAAGTAGGAGTTTTCCTAGATTACCCAATACATGGTTCTGGCGGGTGTTTTCTCAAGTATTAAAAAAATTAATAATAAAAAATCTCCTAATTAAGAAAATGCAATATCATGCCCACAATTAAGATGACTTTATGAACAAATACATTGGTTAGAGCATTCACATTAAGAAAGCTAAAAATTATAATTTTTAACAACTCAAAACACTACTTTATCTATTTAACACCTCGCTTTATAATGCACTCAACATCAAAAGTTTTATTTTAACATTCAACATATTAAAGTAATATAAACAACACAATAAAATCATATATCCAACACAATAAACAATAACCACAAGCATCAACACATTAAAATACTATTTTTTTTTAACACCCCACATTAACTTTGCCTTCTTTGCCTAAGTTGTTTTTAGGGCTAAATTGACTTTTAGTCAATTTAGGGACAAAATTGGCCTATACCCTTTTCACACAAACTAAGCAGCATTTTGTCCCCTTTTCCAAACTAATTAGGGAAATGCCCCTCTTTTGAAAATCGATTATTTAAAAATCGAGTTAGGCCCTATAGCGGCGTTTGTAAGGAGTCTATAGTGACATTTTCAGGACCTATAGCGGCGTTTTATAACTCGACTTTTACGAAGTCGGTTATAGGCAAAAAAAATGAAAAAAATTGCATATAACTCGATTTCATGGAGGTCGAGTTATAAAACGCCGCTATAGGTCCTGAAAACGTCACTATAGACTCCTTAAAACGCCGCTATAGGGCTCCAAAAAAGAAATTTTTTAAACTCAATTTTGAGAAAATCGAGTTTCAAAAGAGGGGCATTTTCCTAATTAGTTTGAGAAAGAGGGCAAAATACTGCTTTGTTTGCATGAAAAGGACATTTGCCCATTTTGTCCGTCAATTTAGCAACCTTATTAGCTTGCTAATGCCATTTGATTAGCCAAGATTGAGTGTTGTATAGAAATTCACATCCACTCAAAATATTTTAGGTGGGCGGCATACGAAACAACATCCACATGATCAAAAAAACTAGGCTAAAATGACAAAATACCCCTTTCTCACAAACTTTTTAGCAAAATGCTCCATGTCTGAAACTATTTAAGGATATGCCCCTATTTGGAAACTTGATTTTTAGAAAATCGAGTTTCAATGTAAAACTCGTTTTTTAGACAATCGAGTTTCAATATCAAACTCGATTTTTAGACAATCAAATTATAGCGAAATAAAACTAAAAAAAAATTTGTGGAACTCTAGTTCCATGAACTCGAGTTCATGAAACTTAAGTTTCTAGTAAAGAACTCAAAATCATAGAAAATATTCAAGTAGAACTCGAGTTCCATGAACTCGAGTTCTTTGAATGGAACTCGAGTTCCACAAATTTTTTTTTTTTTTTTAATTTCATTTCGCTATAACTCGATTGTCCAAAAATCGAGTTTTACATTGAAATTCGATTTTTAGAAAATCGAGTTTCAAAACAATGGCATATCCCTAAATAGCTTTAGACAGAAGGGCATTTTGCTAAAAAGTTTATGAGAAATGGATAAAACCTCATTTTGGCCAAAAAACTATCCTTAAAAGTGAAAAATATTGGGAGATTTCAGCCAAAATCAATTGCAAAGATATCTCTTGATTGCTTGGGAAATAGAGTCATGGAATCAACAAAAAAATCTCTAGCATTATCTTATCAATTTCTTTTTCTTTTTCTTTTTCTTTTTATTAGTAAATTATAAATTACATCCTTAAAGTTTAGAAGTGTTTGAATTTTACAAAGTTTAAGAATTAGAATTTTACCTCCTGAAGTTTGAGGGTGTTTGAATTATATACCCTGAAATTTAAAAATTTGAATTTTACCCCCTGAAGTTTGAAAGTGTTTGAATTTTACTCTTGGTGTTTTAAAATTTAGATTTTACCTCATAAATTTTAGGGGTGTTTGGATTTTACTCTCTAAAAAAGGAGAGTAAAATCCAAACACCCCAAAACTTTAAGAAGTAAAATTCAAATTCTGAAATATTAAGGTATAAAATTCAAACACTCCCAAACTTCATGAGGTAAAATTCAAATCTAAAATTTCAAGGTGTAAAATCCAAACACCCCTAAACTTTAGAGGTGTAACTTACAATTTACTCTTTTCTTTTTCTCTCTCTCTCTCTTTTAAACTTTACCATAGTTTCAAGTTGAATAAGTGATTGATAGTCTCATAGTCAAGAGGAAAGATATCTGCCATTCAAACAATCAATCAAGTAATGAAAGAAGAATCCGGTCCTAGGGGCGCAAAAAATAGAAGGCATATCAATCACATACAAGTTTGTTATACAAGCTGCTACGAGCTAAAATGTGATACAATTGTTATGCTTTTAGCTATGAGTTTCAATGATAATTTAAAATACAATGAAAATAAAAAATAAAAATAAAAATTGAGCGCATTCTTCTGTCAATCTAACTGAAGATACAAAGTGTGATTCAGATTTATTCTCTTTTACTATCACCAATAAATAATGCCTATGAACATTATTTGGACGGAGAGGAGTCTAGGCTCTTCCTTTCCTCTTTTCATCTAGTGCCTGCTCAAAATGTAAAAGTTCCAAGTATGAAGGTCAGATAATCTAATTCTTAGCCATATCAAAGTATTAAGTCAAAGCACATAACTATGCAAGCAGTACTAGATTCTAATCAATACAAAACAAACAAATTTGCATCTATAGTTTTAATAATATTCATCTTCGGCCAGAAGGCTACAAAACCAAAGGTATCCAAAACAACAACCGTTCTCGTTGAATAACTAGGCATCACAGATAAAATTATGAAAATTGCACTCTCAGTAGCGTATCTTCATTTTTTCTTAACAACTATTCTTTTTCTATAACCATAATAGTCAACAGCACTGAACTAAGAGTTTAGTATTTGCCAGTGAAAATTTGGTAAGTGATAACAGTCTAGAAGTATATACGACAGTTGTCCCTAACAAGAATAAAAAAAGTAGTCAACAATCAGGAATACCACCCACACAAATGTATGGAAAACTTCAATATTTTGATATTTTTTAGCAAGAAACATTACCTTGCTTTGAAACATTCTCGTAGTCAACACAAGAGTGTCGCGCAATCTACAATAGAAATAAAACAGCATCACAACAGACATCATTACAGTTAAGGCAAAACAAATAGATTTTAGTGCATTGAAGATCATTTTTCTTTCTTCTTTTTATTTTCAAACTAAACTTGGTAGTACAATATTAAAGGCATACGGACCTTTACCATGAGGCTGATGAGGGGCATTAATATGCCAAGCAGTCAATGGCAGAGGGAAGGACATTGTTTTTTGGACGGGTGGGAGGGGGGAACTTGATGTGCAAGCAATGAAATCCTAATTCTACCAGTATTACAAGACTTGTAACTCTAGTTAGTCTAGGATTTGACCAACTATACTCATCAACTAGTTCATTGTAACACATAGTGCTTAATATTAAAGATATAGCCCATTAAGGGCTTTTCTCCATGGACGTTGGCTGTCAAGCCAAACCACATAAATTCTCTCTTTTCATTTCTTTCTCTTTCTTCTGCTTAGTCTCTCAACAATATTTTATTTTCTTCTTTATAATTTCACAAGGTATCACCATTCAATTTATTTCTCACAGAATCACCATAGCCAAATTCAGTCTTGCCTAAAAAAATCCAAGTCTTCTAGTCAAAGGCTACCACTGCCACCACTATTCTTCACAAAAAAAATTCCAAGTTTTCTCTTCATGGGCCAAGACTCTTTCACCTCAAGGACTGCCATGTTCCTGCACTCTCATTCTGATGATGATGGTTTTGATTCTGGAGTCAATGCAGACATTTGATATTTACAAAGAGCATGAACAAGCATATTCCACTCAACGTATGTGCTTGCATCAACGGCATAATTGGCCTAGCTGCTGATTTTGTTTTCTGTCATATGGAACCTGGCAATCAAAGAATATAGGATCGTTCCCCCACCTCTTAGTTTTACAAAATATTTACGGTTCTTTTACAAAGTAGGCATGGAGATACCAAAAGAATCATAAACATTGTAGTGCACAATCACCCAAGTCAAGGAGCTGAAATCTATAAATGGTGGCTTCCTATATGGGCCACAGGTGTGGGGGCCAAGTTGTGCCATTGCTATGCATAGTGAGATTCTTTCTATGATCCAGGCTTTTACAGGTTCCGTGTTAAGCTTACATGGCCTCTATTAAGTGCTAGATCAAGGCCCTCTCTTTCACCATCGTTGTCAACCACTCTATAGGATCATCATAAATTATTCCTTGTCATGGATAGCATATGGACATATTCATAAGCATCTTTCTCATGTCAACCTCGTACATGTCAACTACATTTAATGGGCACACGCATCTTTCTTTTGCGCTTGGTTTTTTGTCTTTGCTTATGATCAAATGTCTTCAATATCTTGGCTCAGTATCATGGACCAAACTGATTGGTGGTCTGATCACACTGATCAGTTGCCCCCTCCTCTATCGGTGTTCTTTTCACTCATGCATCTTCATCATCCTCAGGCTGCCCTACTCAGACCACACCTTAAGTATCCTTTTTTGGCTTTCTTTCTGATCAAACGTCTTTATCATCTTCGAGCAAAGTACCACACCTCTGATCAATAGCCTCCACAAGTATAATATGCATTGTGCTCATCATTCAAGCCTTATCATCGCGCACATCTAGCCTTCATTCTAGCCTGTCATCTGCACTTCATTTGGTCCACATCCAACTCATCTGATCCAATTTGGTCAGGACTTCCTTCAAGGTCTTACTTTTTCTCCAACTCAAGTTGTCTTCAAGTTTCCAACTTGAGTTTGTAAGGAAATGTATGGTGCCTTTCTTCACATCATTTTTTTCTGAGTCCTTTTCAGCACTCATTAAATGGTTCTTTTAACATAAGCGTCAATTCTTACTCCTGGGCAGTAATTGTGTATTCATTTTATTTTTGAACGGTTGATCCTGAAGCCTTATCTGGTTTTTCTAGGGTTTATGTTCTGTGAAAAAAAGTCTTGCTTAAAAATGGTGCTTGAGTAATAAGAAACCATACAGTTTCTTTTTCTTTTATTTTTTTTTGTCCCTGGAAAGTTCAGTCATTCTCAGTAAGATTGCCGGAAAGCTATTCTGCTTGACAACTCTTGTGTTAAGTTGGAAAATGGGGGGTCTTCGAAGCTTTGTTATTGAGTCCAAGTGTTTTCAGTTAGTGGCTGAGGAAGGGGGGAGATATTTTTTGTTAAAGATTTACGAGAGGAGTAAATTCTTTATGAGGTCAGTCTTCATGGGTAAGACTGTAGCTCAGTGGTTGATGAAGTATTTAGAATACTTTGTGGTTGAGGCTAGTCCCAAACTGTTTTTTTCTCTCAGGGACAACAACTCTGCTTATACGCTTCAATGCAGCACCAATTCTTTTGGTCAGTTTCTTCTGTTGACTGAACTCAAGGTTGGAGGATATAGGAGGTCAGTCATCATCCCTGTTGGCAAAGATAAGAATGGTTGGAGGGTTTTTGGGCTGGAACTGAGAAAGTTATTGAATCCTTCCCATTATGCAGAGGTTGGAATGGGTCTTCCAACTTTTTCTCCTCAGGTGCTTAGGCCTTCTGTGGAGGCTCAAAATCATAGAACTTATGCTGAAGTTGTGCAAGCCTCCTATGGAATGGCTAGGAAGCTGCCTAAGCAGCTTGTATCTACTGCCAAGGAGAAAATGGTGGTGAAACAAGGAATTACTGGTACCAAGGTGGGAGGTTTACTGGTGGGCAAGCCAGCTAAGTTGGTGGTGGGAGGAGGGGATAGGAGGCAGATGTGCATTAATGAGAAGTCTGAGGTAGGTGAGCAAAATCAGGTAGGGATACGTTTCCCTTGTTTGAATTCAAAAGCTCATTGGAAGGAGAGAGGTGTAAGAAGACCATGCTGGACAGGGAGTGGTCTTGTCGTGGAGGTTGATGGGATAGGGAGGAGACGTGTTTTCTGGGGAAGAAAGAAGGGGGGAAATCAGAATTTGAGATGGGTTTCTCGGACTGAAAAGGATCAATGCAAGGGTGTCCTGGGCTTGGGCCCTAACAATTTGGCAACCCATTTGCCAAATAATGAATCTGTGTCATGGTCAGGCCCAGTAGGGACAAGCCCATCAGCTTTTGAGCATGGGGAGTGCTCCGTAACTGCAGATGAGGCCTTCTTCTCCGTCGGGTTGCTTGATGAGGTGGGGGAGAGTCCTGAGGAGAGCTCGCCTAGCCCAGTGTCGAGCTCGCCAAGGCCTGAGCTGCCGGCGCAGCGGTGGCGCGACGGCCCAGGCTGCAGCGGTGGCTCGGCGGTGGCTCCGGCGACTTCGGAAGCTCCGGCGAACCCTGTTTTGCCGGCATCGGTGGCGCGACGGCCCGGGTTGCAGGTGGGCTCGCGTCATCGGAGCTGTGGGTTGCTGTTTGGGGGGTCTGGGTTCACCGGATCTCCACCGGTGGTGATTTTCTGGCTCAGTTCTGACTGGAATGGTGTCCTAGGCTCCATTTCCTTGATGGGTGGGTCGTGTTTTGAAGGTAAGAGGACGGTGGCTCTCGGTTTTGTGCCGCGGTGGGCTGGTTCTGCTCCACCTGATCTTTCTATGGTGTTGTTGCAAGATGGAAATCCGGGCCTTGGGGTGTTGGGTCAGGAGGTTTTTCCTTCTCTCTGTTATGATTTTTCCAGCTCTTCTAGGGAGGTCATGACAGTGGGGGAAGCATTTGATTCTGATGAATCAGATGTGGCAGTGGGTTTTCCTCTACAAACCATTGTTCCGGGGGGCTCGAACCTTTTGGCAGAGCTGGAGGAGGTCAATGTCGTCAATGAGGTTTTGAGTATTGAGTCCAAGTCTGATATTTCCGGGTGGGTAAAACACAGAATTCCCGGTTTCAGTAAATTGGTTGGGTTGTCAATGTCTAGGCATGAGAAGATGTGCATTGCCCTTTTACAGAGGCTTGAATCTGAGATGGAGGCAGCCAATGTTCTAAACAGGAGAGTACCGGGTAGAAAAAAAGGGGTTAAGTCAAAAAACAAGGGAGATAGAGAGCTGCAAAACCTGATCTCTTCGGTGAATTACGATAGAAGATAGAGGTTGGATGTGTGTTGGTGTCAGTAGTGGGGGATTCCATTGTGTTTATGAAGCTAAAGATGATTTCGTGGAATGTGAGAGGTTTAAATAATCCTCGGAAGCGGCTTGTGGTGAAGAATTTGTTGAGAGAATGGAAGTGTGATGTGGTTTGTTTACAAGAAACGAAGATCGCTTGCATGAATTGGCGGCTGGTTCGCAGTCTGTGGGGCTGCCCTTATGTGGATTGGGCGGTTTTGGAGGCCGATAGGACTGCTGGTGGCATTCTGCTTATGTGGGACAAAAGGGTTCTGACGAAGATGGAGGTTATGGTTGGTTCTTTCTCAGTGTCGGTTTTGTGGCAAGGGGTGGGGGACGGCTTCATTTGGGCGTGCTCCGGTGTTTATGGCCCAAATGATAATGATGTTAGGGGGCACATGTGGGATGAGTTGGCGGGTATTCATCAGGTTTGGAGGACCCCGTGGTGCTGCGTTGGGGATTTTAATATTGTCCGCTTTCCTAGTGAGCGTAGGGGCGAGACCCGCTTGACCCTGGCTATGGAAAATTTCTCTGAATTTGTTGTGGATATGAACCTAGTTGATTTGCCTTTGGAAGGAGGTAGCTTCACTTGGTCGAGTGGTTCTGAACATCCGGCGATGTCTAGGATTGACAGAGCGTTGGTCTCCCCTGATTGGGAGGACCACTTTCCCGATGTGATTCAAAGGATTTTACCCCGTCCCATCTCTGATCATAGCCCCATTCTTTTGGAGACGGGGAGGATGGTTAGGGGGAAGAGTCCGTTCAGATTTGAAAATATGTGGTTGAGGACGGAGGGTTTTGTGGATAAAATTCATTCTTGGTGGAATCAGCACTCCTTTGTAGGCACGCCTAGTTTCGTCTTTGCTAAGAAACTAAAGGCATTGAAAGAAGCCATTGTGCAATGGAATCGCCAAGAGTTTGGCAATGTAGAGCGTAGAAGGAGGCAGCTTCTGGAGGAGTTGAAAATTCTAGATGCTAAGGATGGGGATTTTGGCCTCTCCAGCGAGGAGTATTGTCATAGGGCTGATCTGAGGTCTCAGGTGGAACATCTCCTTTCCTTGGAAGAGATTTCCTGGAGACAAAAGTCAAGGATGTTGTGTATTAAGGAAGGGGACAATAACACCAAGTTTTTTCACAAACTGGCCAACTCCCACAGAAGGTTTAATCACTTGAGGACCTTGGAGGTGGATGGGGTGGTTTTTGAGGATGAGCCGGAGGTGTCTAACCAAATTGTTCATTTTTATAAAAATTTGTACAAAGAGAATGAGGGGTGGAGGCCTTTTGTGGATGGGTTGGACTTTGACCGCATTGGGGATGAGGAGAAGGTTTGGCTCGAGAGGAATTTTGAGAGAGAGGAGATTCTTCAAGTTGTTTCTGACATGGATGGGGACAAAGCCCCTGGTCCGGATGGGTTTACCATGGCGTTCTATCAAAATTGTTGGAGGGTTGTTGAGAAAGACGTCTTAGCGGTCTTTGATGAGTTTTTCCATCACTGTAAGTTCGAAAAATCCCTTAATGCTACCTTCATCACATTAATTCCTAAGAAGAATGCTGCCTCTAATATTAGTGATTTCCGGCCTATTAGCTTGGTGGGGAGTGTATATAAAATCTTGGCTAAGGTCTTGGCAAATCGGTTGAGGGTGGTTTTAGACCAGTTGATCTCGGAGAACCAGAATAGCTTCGTGGGTGGGAGACAAATCCTTGATTCGGTTCTTATTGCGAATGAGTGTGTGGATAGTCGTGGGAAGAGTAGGGCTCCTGGAGTCATCTGTAAGCTTGATATGGAGAAAGCCTACGATCATGTGAATTGGGAGGCTTTGCTGTACTTGTTGGATAGGATGGGCTTTGGAGTTAAGTGGTGTAAGTGGATCCGTTACTGCATCTCCACGATCCAGTTCTCTGTCCTGGTGAATGGGTCTCCTGCTGATTTCTTTGGTAGTTCAAGGGGTTTAAGGCAAGGTGATCCGCTATCTCCCTTGTTGTTTTTGATTATGATGGAGGTGTTTAGTAGGATGTTGAAAAGAATGGAGGGTGCTGGCTTGATCCGTGGTTTTAGTCTTGAGGGTAGGAGGGATGGTGTGGAAAGTGTTTCTCATCTGTTGTTCGCAGACGACACTATCTTGTTCTGTGATGCTGATGTGGAGCAGATTCTTCATATTCGACTGTTGCTACTCAGTTTTCAGGCGGTTACTGGTCTGAAGGTCAATGTGCTTAAGTCTGAAATGGTTCCAATTGGGGAGGTTGAAGATGTTCATGCTTTGGCTGGAATTTTGGGTTGTAGGGTTGGTATTTTGCCTATGACGTACCTTGGATTGCCTCTGGGGGCTTCTCATAATTCCCCCTCAATCTGGAATCCGATCTTGGAAAAAATGGAGCGAAGTCTAGCTGGGTGGAAGAAGTTGTATCTTTCTAAGGGGGGTCGTCTGACGCTCCTTAAGAGTACGCTCTCGAGTCTTCCGACTTACTTTCTGTCGCTTTTCACGATTCCTACTCACGTGGCTAATAAAATTGAAAAGTTGCAGAGGGACTTTCTTTGGGGTGGCAGTAAGTTCCATCTGGTTGGGTGGGATAAAGTTTGTACGCCTATAGCCAATGGCGGCTTGGGTATTAGGAAGCTTACTACTTTCAATAAGGCTTTATTGGGAAAATGGTTGTGGCGGTTTGGGAAGGAAGAGGACCGATTATGGAGGAGGGTGGTGGTTTCAAAATATGGGGAAGATTGGGGGGGGTGGACTTCTAAGTTGGGTAGGGGTACTCATGGTTGTGGGTTGTGGAGAAGCATTCGGAAGGGGTGGGAGGAATTTCACAAGCACTGTCAGTTGGTTGCTGGGGTGGGGAACAGAGTGAGGTTTTGGCAGGATGTGTGGCTCGGGGATCTTTCGTTTCAAGTGGCCTTTCCAAGGTTGTATGGTATCGCTGCTGATAGGGAGGTGACTGTTGATTCGTCTTTACAAAGGCAGGGGGTGGAGGAGACAAGATGTTGGGATGTCCGTTTTATTAGAGATCTTAATGATTGGGAGATGGAAGAAGGGCTGCAGTTCTTTCGTCTTCTGGGAGCCAAGACTCCTCCTTTGGGTGTTGGAGATCGTATGAGATGGATGTTGAAATCCAATGGGTTTTTTGACACCCGGTCATTTTATAATAAATTAAGGGCTGCCCCCCCTTTTATATTCCCTTGGAAAGCCATTTGGAGAGTTCAGGCTCCCAGGCAAGTTTCTTTTTTTGTTTGGTGTGTTGCTTGGAATAAGATCCTTACGGGTGACAACTTAAGATTGAGGAATCTCGACTTTGTGGATTGGTGTATTTTGTGCCGCCGTGGTGGAGAGACGGTAAACCATTTATTTCTTCATTGTGAGTGGGCTTACCGGTTATGGAGCTTTGTCTTCATAACCTTCGGCATGTGTTGGGTGATTCCTAAGTCGATTGCTGATGTGCTTTTTGGCTGGTGGAATTGGTTGGGGAAGCGTTCTTCTCAAGTTTGGAACTTGGTCCCTTCGTGCATCCTCTGGTGTATTTGGATGGAACGAAACCAGAGGACTTTTGAGGACTTGGACAGCTCAGGGGATCAGTTGCTTGCCACTTTTTGTGGAACCCTTTTTGATTGGTCTCGGGCGTGGGGACTCACGTCTAGTGATTCCCTCCCCTCTTTTCTTTGCTCCCTCTCTTTTTTGTAATTTCTGTGCTGTCTTGTCTTCTTGTGTGTTTCTCTTGTTTTCTTGTACTTTCAGGGCTTGCTCTTAGCTTTTGCTTAAAGCAGCCTTTCATTTATATATTTCATCTTACTTATCAAAAAAAAAAATGTTACAGATATCAAGGCCCAGTCATTATCAAGCCCAAGTCCAATCCTACTTGGTGTGCAAGCAAAGAAATCTTAATTCTACTTTTATGGCTGGCAAGTCTTGTAACTCTAGTTAGTCTAGGATTTAGCCTACTATAAAACTTCATCAACGGGTCATTGTAACACCTAATGCTTAATAGTAAAGATGTAGCCATCAAGTACTTTCCTCCATAGACCATATGTCATCAGGCCAAACCATATAAATTGTCTCTCTTTCTCTTGCTTCCACTTTGACTCTCTACATTATTTTATTTTATTTTCTTCTTTCTATTTTCACATGGTATCAAAGCTATATCTAATCTTTTTTAACAATTTGATCTTTGGTTGCATTGGAACTAATAACATAAATATAGACATAAGAATTATAAGCCTCAAGAATACACTATAATAAGAATAATTCACTCCAAGATAACAAATTACCGAACACTGTATGTGTTTAAGGGATGAGAAGCTCCATCAGAAGATGTCAAAACAAATTGAGTTGAAAGCCCACTGGGAATTTTTATCTGCAACAACAATGACAAAGGAAATAATTACAATATCTTCTAATCAATAAAGAAAAACCTTCTCAAACAATTTCAGAACATTTTGAAATAATAGATGCAAGTTCATTAAAGCATAGCATTCAAAAATGTCATGCATAGGCCAAGTCACTTAAGAATTTACATAGCCTCTTCATATTTTTTAGTAATTGAAAAACAAAGTGCAAATTCTTGAAGATTTTATGAGAAACTAGATTACAATACTATTATTTTAAGGATCTTGCAAGTGAAAACAAAGGAATTTTGATAAGGCACTTATCTACTATAAGAAATTTTGAACTTTCAAGACACCTCTGAACAATTGATTCATCAAAATAGACCCTATAATAATCGTTGACTTTAAAACTCTTCTATTAAAATCATACGATACAATTGAATATAAAATGAATTGAAAAAGATATACTACCATACTCAGTGTATGCTCAAACAATTTCTTTGCTACCACGAAATAAAATTGTGTTGATGAAAATTACAAATGAACTTTACCAAACAAGAAATAGAATTAAGATAAAATACAGGCATGCTTCTCAAAGTAAAGAACATACTGATAGATCCTTCGAAAATTTCTCTTGAATTCCCACAGTTTCTGAGCTATTGATCTTAATTTGGTAGCTTGACCGTTTCAAACTCAAAGTAGCTGGCTCCCAATTCTCAGAAGAATCCATCTGTAAAATATGATTTGGAAAGTGTCACATTATATTTAAAGCTATAAGGAGGCTGCAACATAATGTTAAGACTTTAATAACATTGCACCAAAGTTAGTGACCGACATTCAGAAAGTTAGAGGTTCATATCACTTTTATTCTGTTTGCATTCTCTTTCCTGGCAGGGGCTGGAACCTCATGCCTTCTTCCTCTTTTTCTTTTTTCTTTTTTCCTTTTTTATTTTGGATAAGTAGGGACCTCATGCCTAGTGAAAACTGAAAAGAAAGGCATTAAAACTTGCCAGAAAGAATGTAAGAGGTGTTTGGCACCGAAATCTATTGGAAACTCTCTCTTCAGCCATTCTTTGTTCATTGGAAAATAATTTATTAGAAAAAATTATTGTTCATATATATGCTAGTAGGATATCTGGCCTCCCCCCCCCCACACCACCCCCCCCCCAACCCAAAAAATAAATAAATAAAATAGGTTGTATGGAAATCATGATTTTTCCTCAAACAATCTGTGTGTGGGTGCACGCATACATGAGAGAGAGAAGCTTTTTTACCAGACTAAATATGAAAATTTAGGAAAATAACCACTTTTAACCAAGCCTTGTTGGTTAAGTGGTTATGGAGGTTTAAAGAGGAGTGCGATCACATTTGAGAATGTGTTATTGCTGCTGAATATGGGGAAGCAAAGGGTTGCTGGACTACTTCGGTTGTTCAAAGCCCACATGGATGTAACCAGTGGAAAGGAATAATAGGAGGACGAAAGTAATCTACTTTTTTCCTACAAAGTAGGGGATGGTGAGAGGATTAGATTTTCCTTAAAGAAGATGTGCTTAGACTAGTTTTCGATTGCTGAAAGCAAGATATTTCTGTGCTGTCCTAGCTATGCACCAGAAGTGAGGATGGGCTCCATTATTGGAATTTAAGAAATACTTGCAAATTTCATGATTGGGAATTGAGTTGGATGAATTCCCTCTTGGATTCATTATATTCTTATCTGCCTTTTTCTAAAGGAGCTGAATGTATGAAGTGGAGCCTCAATAGCAATGGCCAAGTTCAGTGTTCGTGAGTATCATGCATTTTGAGAGATGCTAATAGAAGTAATTTCCCTTGGAAGTGTGTTCAGAACAGTAGAGTGCCCAAGATAGTAGCTTTCTTTGTGTGGACAGCTACATTGAATAAGATTTTTGACAATCAATATTCTTATCAAGAGATACACAGCTCTTTGTGGGGAAGCATTCGTCTCAGATTTGGAACTTAGTTCCGTTGTGCCTCCTATGGTGTATTTGGAAGGAAAGGAATCGGAGGACTTTTGAGGATTTGGATAGTTCCGGTGTTCAGATGATTGCCTCTTTTAGCAGGACTCTCTTTGATTGGTCTCGGGCATGGGGACTCACGACTAGTGATTCTCTCCCCTCTTTTCTCAATTCTCTCTCTCTTTTGTAATTACTTTGTCATTTGGTTTTCTTTTTTTTTTGTTTTTTCTGTTCTTTTCTTCTTGTATTTTTTGGGTTTGCTCTATGTTTTTCTCTTGCATAGAGTAGCCTTCGTATATATAAGATTTTTACTTATCAAAAAAAAAAAATACACGGCTCTGGTAAACTGCAGATGTATGTGTAAGGACAATGAAGAATCTATGGATCATCTTTTGCTTCATCAATTGTTCATGATTTGTGGTCCTTTGAGTTTTCTGCTTTTGGGTGCAACATGTGATGCCAAATAGGGTGATACGTGTCTTATCTTGCTGGAAAAGGATGTATTGACTTCCTGTCAGCCCATTGTATTACTTGGGTAATTTGGAAGGAGCAGAACTGTCATACTTTTGAAGACATGGAGAAAAATCCATAAAAAATCCATAATTCAACTTATGGATGCTTTTTTGTGTTTTTTACTTAGATGCTGTACGATGATTGGGGGGTTTCTTGTAATTCTTTAGTTGAGTTTAGTTTATGGATTATTTAGATATTTGGCTGTAATCTTTTGGAAGCAATTTATTTAGAGCTTATCTTTATTAATAATTTTTTATTATTACAGAAAAAAAAAATTAAAAATAAAATAAAAATAAAAAACCGAAAAAAGGCCATTAAGCTAAATTTATTTCCCTTTTTTCAAACTTCACAATGCTAACTCATACATCCTCTAAAGGTATCATAACTAAAAGGAAAACTTCAATGACACAGAACTATTAAATCAGAAGCAGACCTACCAGAAATAGAACACTAAACATGGCTTGTCCTCGAGCAATATTTTCATCGATCTCCTTTTGCATTTCAGGGTCTAAAAAGTAGCTCATCAGAGAAATGCAAATAATATAACACTGGGGGAAGGGGGTGGGGGTAATGCTTATAAAGAAGAAATATAAACATCTAAAAACCATTCATGCACATTGCTATATAGCTGAGAATTAATATGGAATAACTTTTATAAAACTTTACCCTATAACACCTCCTATATATCATATCCTTCTTCATTAATTCTAACCCAATTAGTTGGATCTATATCGACTTGTGTTGAGTTTCAGTGGCTAGCACCCTTTTTGTCCAACGAAGGCTAGAAAAACTTAAGCCTTCCAGTTATTTGATGCAACTTTCTCAGCTTCTCTCTTTTTTAAATGCATTAAAACATTGGTAATAAACCACAGTTATCACAATCATTGTTTCAAGTACAAAACAACAGTTATTAAATCAAATTATAAGAAGCTTTGATACTATGCAGGAGCATCATGCATTCAACCAAACTTTTGACTCGGTAATTCAATAAAACGGCAGATAATATATTGTAACTTATTAACTTTCACAACAACATTAACTAAGATAAAATACTGAGTGGCAAAAATTATAGGCCTTTCCAAAATGTAAGGATATACAAAACACAATTGCCATTTCGAACACTACTGCAGTCTGTCTCCATCATGGAAGGTCAAGGAACATGTTTGATGCACAACCATGACATTTTGACCATTAAAATGACCTCTAACCTAGGAAGCACAGGTGCGGATTCAGGTTTGGGTGCGGTGTGGCAAAATGGCAATTTTTGAAAACATAGGACATGGGTGCGACTAGATACGTTTATTAATTAATTATTAAATATATTTTTATTTTTATTTTCTATATATTGCTAAGCATTTTTTTTCATATAATGGTAAACATATACCAATTTAAGAGTAATAATAGATAATAAAGAGAATTGAGATGATTTTAGGGTTTTTCCTTTAAAGTCTGCCGACAAACGGTGTGTTTTGATCTAATTTTTAAGTTTTTTTTTTTTTAACAAGAATTTCGGCCCATATCGGACTGATTTGGGTCCTGTTTTGGAACGTTTCAGACTGAATCAGACTGAATTTGACTATATCGGCATGCAGCCGCTTCCATGGCCGCATGGCGCGTCCATGCAAATCCAACTCGGGTGTGCCAGCCAAATTGGCGCACCTGTGCTTCCAAGCCTCTTAACACTACAAAAAGGATTAAGTAAAACTAGAAGAATATTTTTATTCTTGGTCAAACTCATAGGAGAAAGAGATTGAAAATTTAAATCATGTCAATAACATAACAAGAAAGGAATAAACTTCAATTTCCAAACTTTCAGCATGTGGTAACAAGACTATAATCTCATTCCTAATTAGAAACTTGCCCAATGCTTGACAAATATTATGAAGAGATCTATTACACATGAATATGCGAAAATTGGTGAGTCACATTAATTATCAAAAACTCTTAGTTAAAAGACAATTCAGTACAGGACACTTACCACATTTTATTTTGTTCTGATCATTAGCAAAACGCTTCACGAGTTCACCCTGGTGACAGTGAATAATTTAGCAAAAATAATCAGGAAGACAAAATTGTCGCACACAACTTATATAAAAGCTCTCATTAGTAATGACAAATGCTTTTAGCCACAGCAAGTTATAAAAAAAGGCATTAACTTCGTGAATTTTAAATATATAATTTCATTTGTTACAAACCAGAACATAACTTACAAGGGATCTAATGACACTACCAAAAATAAAGAAGTACATGCTAGTTTTTCTCTCCGAGGGAGCATCATGCCAAATGTACAATCAAAGAAGGCAGCACTATAAGAATGACTACTTTCGGCAAATCTTTGGATCCTCAAAATTTTGCAAATTTTATGAGTTAAAACTAGCTACATTATATAGCACTCACAGGGAAGTGGAGAATCCTATTACTTATGAGAGAGAGATAGTGATCAGGTCTTAACACCATGCAAGGATTTTCAGCAGGACATAAACCATTCAACACATAAAACATACATACGATCTATGAATGTATAAATTACATAGAAAACCTGATGGCCTATGTCATCCATTGGTATGCACTCAACAGCAATCAGTTTATCAACGTCATCAGCTGTAACAATATATTCTGGATTTGTGGCTCCTGAATCAGAAAACACTAAATAAATCAATAAAATATACGATAAGCTTCTAAAAAATAACTACGCCACACAAAAAAGCATCTAATTTACAAAAACACTACTGCAAAACTCAAGGTTCATATATATGCTTACCTTCGATGTACTGCCTGGTGCCATCCTGAAGATGACGAACCCACTGATTGCAAACAAATATTGTGGACATAAATAAACCGTAGAACATTAATGCTGAAAAAATAGTAGAAATTGTGACCGAAAAGGATTTTTTGAGGAATTTTACCTGAAACATACACAGAGAAGTCCCACGTACGGGATATCCGCATCCAAGAAGCCTGCATCCTGGTATCGCATCACCAATAATCTGAAAGTGGTCTATGCCAGGGCCCTCTAGATTGAAAAATTCAAATTAGATTCTAATAACAGTTATCTCATTCTTTCTTGGATAAAAACACTAATTACCTTCAGAAACAGCACCATTGTCTGCAGGATCAAGCAATGGCTCTGTTTCTGCTTTGCCCCTCACATTGCTGTTATAAATTGAGCCGCGGGTTAGAGGGTCAGCCATCTTCCTACAAGAATATGATTTATAGTAAGAAGAAACATGTCAAGAGTCTAAATGAGTAACTATTTACTATGTCAAAAAGAAGTAATTTCTTAGTTACAATAATAGATATTATTAGTATAACTTATTTCATAATACGTCCATTCCTTCAGAATTCAAAATGGATTTAGCAACAAATTCTTTAGTTAAGGTAACTTTGACTCAGATAACAGTTCATATTAAGGGAACAATTTCGCAGGTAGTCTGCTGAATTTCAGGGAAACAATCAAGAAAGATATAGAGGAAAAGAGGCAACCATTGGCATTTGAAATGGTCCTGAAACTCCACATTTTATGGGTTTGGCAATATTTGTGATGTTAGTCATGTTATGCAATGACAAATGGACCAAGGTGATACATAATAACAAAAACACTAAAAAACATTCCGTTGTACCTTTTTCAAAGATGGTAGTCAATAAAAGTCTAGAGCAAACCAGCGCTGAAAATTCCACTTACTAAGGATTTATTCTCATAGACAGAACAAGTTCATAATGTTCAGAAACAATCTTTTCTAATTACAAGACATATAGCAAAGAAATAACACAGTATAACTATTCAGAAGGAGACTATAAATCATTTTCATAATGTTCAAAAACAATCTTTTCTAATTACAAGACATATAGGAAAGAAATAATGCAGCATAACTATTCAGAAGGACGCTACAAATAAATTTCCAAACAGAACTGCATAGTAGTCATGGGAAAAGAGGATCAAGACATTTTTTACAACTAGAACCAAACAGATTAAATCATGCCAACAGCCAACCTATCAATATTGGATGATATATTTGCAAGATCATTATGCTGCATATATCTCGGCATATCCCCAGTTAGTTGTGGACCCTGCATTGGGATCCCCAAAAATTAAAGGAAGAATATTAACAAAAAAGACACCGATGATAACATGATAAGCACAAGTTTTTTTTTTTTTTTTTGGATAGGTATGATAAGCACAAGTTAATAAAATGAATAATAAAATATAATGAGAGGTACACAAGTAGATTACATGCCCATAGTACCATGGGTGTATGATGAAGTTGATCTCTCAAATTGTCAAAATCTGGGCTGTCATTATCATGAGAGCTATTTCCACCAAGATTGTCCACTACAGATATTAATTCTCTCATTCTATCCTGTGACAAGAGTAAGCACATGCTTTAATTATATCTCAAGTACAACCAATGAAAAAAAAGTTATATTATGATCCTGTTAAAGTACGAACTCATGAACAAGAAGAAGTATCTCCATGTTAAAAATTTGGGGGTAAAGAAAACTCAAAAAGCAGAAGGCAGAAATAGTCTTGATGTACTAATTCAGAAGGCATGCAAAGAAATTATGAAAATTTACATATATTTGTGTAACCCACTTTTTTTTTTTTTTGATTGGTTTTATTATTTTTTTTTTAATGAGAAACAAAAAAAATTTATTAAAAAAAATCCTAAATACACCGGGGTGAACTCAGGGTAAAGTACAATCAAACTTTCAAACTACAATGCCCGATCATATGTAAAAGAGAAAAACAAGGAGAAGGGTGAAAAGCAACACTCCAATCTAACAAGGTACGAAAGAAGAAGGCTTTTTTTTTTTTTTGGTAAACTAAAGAAGAAGGCTTTAACCTCTAGGATAGACTATCCACATCCCTCAAAACTTCTATCATTCTGTCACACCATAGACACACCCCACAATACATTGTGGCACAACCTTCCAAAAGGCTATATTTCTATGCCTTCCAAAGGGTCCTTGCCAGGCTGCGAATAAATCGATAACCCTCTTTGGCATAACCCATTGGAGCCCAAATAGACAAGACACCATTGTCCACAACTCTTAAGCTAATGAGCAATGAGGAAGAAGGTGGTCCACAGACTCTCACACCTTTTACACATGCAGCACCAATCCAATATAATAATACCTCTCTTCTGTAGATTTTCAGTGGATAAAATCTTCCCTACAGAAGCAGCCCAAGAAAAGAAGGCCGCCCAAGGCGGGACCTTTGATCATCAAACCAAGTTCCAAGGGAACGACGTGCTATACAGAGAACATATCGCTGCATGCCAATGTATGCATATATATGTATGCCGTTTGTGTCTATCTATCAATAAACGTACATATACACATGCCTCTGTGCAGAAACATATATAAATGGATAAGACACATCAAAAAACTATGGGGAAGCTTCGTTTTAGTCAGACTCTGAATTTCATCATTTATATCAAGTTTCTTCCATCACAGATAGAGTAGATAATTCTTTTTGTATGAAGTAAAATTAATTTAAATGCACCAAAAGTGGCAGAACCCATGTACATAGGAACTTCACAAAAAACACATTTTCTTTAAGATGTTGTTGTAGGTAAGAAGCAAAGTAATTGGAGTTATAACATTATACAGTGTCACACAAGCCATCCAAGAAAAGTGCTAATCACATCTAGGTTATACCCCAAAAAGAGAAATCAAGTTACAATTAGGAATCCTCATAATCACTTACATAGCCAGATCAACCTTGTATAAACTCCATGTGAGACTGAGCACATGCTAGCACAGCACCTTCAGAATCCAAATCCAAAAAATCCAGGGTATTACAATTTTGTAACAACCCAAGAAAAGTGCTAACCACACTTGCACTACACTTCTAAAGGACTAGTCAAGTTTCAATTGGATAATCACTAATATAACCTAGATTGACCTAATACATATCCAATAGACCTAGCTTTGGGTCAAAATTACCCATATGTTAATAAGTAATTATTTTTAGACCTTTGACTGGTTGGCAAGAGTTTGATTCCACCTAGAGGTCCTCTCTTGTTTTGCTCTCCCACAACATTTAATCAATTAATTAGTAACATAAAAAAATAAAAAAAATATGAAATATCCTAATCACTAGGAGGTATATCATTCGATTATTATAATAGATGTGTGCTGAGTTTCATACTGAGAATGTAATGGGTAGATTTTGGCTATATAAACAATTGCAAGGAGCCCTACTTGTAACTTGACTAGTCCTTTTCGAGTATAGCATAAATGTGACTAGCGTTTTTCTCACATTATGACATTCAAGTCTTACAAGATCTAGTTTTATTTTACGAGAAAGACATACCTTTGAGAGGAAGGTAACTAAAGAGATGATAATATATGCCATATACAAAGGATCCCCAGAAGAAATATAAACATAACTGCTATGCATTGTCAACTATAATCTACATCCTATGCACCACCAAAGTACTCATGCGATACAAAGTCGAGTGACTATTAAAGATGAGTTCATCTCAGATATAAGTACATGGAAGCAGTTTTCTGTATATTATACTAGGGGAACAAAGACAAAGGCTGCTACAAAAAAATACATGGGATAAATTATAATTTAAACAGCATAATAGGGTTCATTTCAAATTAAACCTTACACTTTGAGAAGTTTAGAATTAGAACCCTACACTTTCAAAGACGTTTCAATTCAACCCATAAACCCATGACATGTGATGCGGTTAATGGAAAATGCTTAAAGTTTAAACAGTACAACACCATGTGGCCTGGAGTGAATTAGAGACCATATATAATATACACATGTGCATGGAATGTAGGTTTAGTAAAAGTAGAAACAAAGATGGAGGGGATTAAGACTTGATGACCAAGAGCTACTAAAGAACAAGAGCTTTCGATATCTTCAATCAATAATCCATAAAGCTAGAGAGATTGAAGACGATGTGAATCATAGGATAAGAGCAAGGTCAATGAAGCGGAGATAAGCATAATGGGTACTGTGTGATCGTAGAACACCTATTAAGTTAAAGGGAAAATTTTATAAGACTGCTATAAGACAAACTACACTCTATGGATGGTACTAAATTTTGAGCTATTAAAAAGCAACATATCATATATCTGAAATGAGAATGTTAAGATGGATAAGGAAAAATACACGGAAAGATAAGATTCAAAATAAGGAAAACCACTTAAAAGTAGGGGTGACCCCTATTGATGAAAAGATGAGGGAGAATCGCTTAAAACAATTTGCTTATGTTCAGGTGAGAGCAATCAACACACCGGTAAGAAAGAATGAGTTGATTCAAGTTAAGGGGAAGGAAAAAAGGAAAAGTAAAACCAAAAATAACATTAGTAGAAGTAGTAAAAAATGTCATCAATTAAGGAAGTAACAAAGAATATGACTTAAGGTAAAATAAAATGAAGGAAAAGAATACATGTTGAACCTGACTAATTTGTTAAAGATCCATAACCAACCCCAAAAATTTGGAACTAAGATATTCGTGTTGAAGAAATAACCACACAGCATCGTTTTGTTTACATATTTTCTATTAACAACGTCATTGTAAATGGTTATATGGTTTTAATTGAAATCTCTAAGAGTATAGGCTTTAATTTGAAACTTCTGAAAGTGTGGGTACTTCTAAACTATGGGGTTTAAAACAAAATTTGCCCAAAAACTTAAATATTAAAAAGAAAAAGAACTGCGAAGTGATGGAATGAGAATGGCAATTATATATAAAGGGAAAAAACAGGTCACTGCATAATTACTACATCAAGAACTACAACTTACTAAAAAAAAACATGAAACCATAAGTGGCAGGCTTACATGTGAAGTTCTGATCTTCCATTGCAGTTGATCATGTAACCGCTACAGTGATTCAAGAAAATTGGTTAATTGACTGATATTTAGCAACATATAGCAGTCTCCAACTGCTCCTATAGGCCTAAAAGCAGAGGCCTAAATGGAGCAAAAAAAATATATAAAGAGAAAATACCTTTCAAGCTAGGGACCATGGAAAGAAAAACGAAAGAAAAAATACCAGTAAGTGGAACAGGTAATAACTGAGATTTAAATATTGCATCCTTAAATATACTGCCCCTTTAGTACATTTCCTATGTACTGGGCTGTGTTATTTTTTTAATAAAATCTTTATGTTACTTATCAAAAAAAAAATATATATATATATATATATATATATATATACTAGAATCATATCTACACTTTTAGCTCAAGAATTTGCAATACTAAGGTTGTTACATTTGTCCGACAAAAATGTTCAACTCCAACACCACTCAAAAATCAATGACGTGGATTTCAATCTGTTTTCAACCATACATTGAATTTGAGAACATTTAAAATAAATAAAAAATAAAAATTGTTCATCATTATAAAGCTTAACTAAATTCCATCTACAATATGATTCTAAGTAACTTATCATCCAACTCTCAAAATCCACCACCTGTAGGGCCAAGATTCTTGTTTTATTTGTCCCAATAATACCATAAAGTCTCTTATCAGAATGACTAAAGTGGTTAATGTAGTGCATAGAAGCACTGCATGGGACCTTTGGATGGTTTTTTGGCAAAGCATGTTAAGGTTTGGGACCACCAGATCTGCTTCCTTGATGAACCATAGCATAGGGTTTGTGCTCAGTGAAAAGGATTAGTAGCACTTAAATGATATGCAAGACAATTCCATACAGTTTATCATTACATATACTTGTGTTCCATACTATTGATACCTTTAAATTATCGGATATAACAGAGGCATTTAGAACGCGCGGCCAAATACCATATTCAGCCAATAACCCAAGCATGGAAGACATGAAGACATATCTCTCGTCCTCTGCAGTCTAGAGAATAAGTATACCATTAAAAAACAGCTAACCAAAAAAAAATTTTAAACAAGATGTGAATAGAAGATGGGGAAAAAAAAAAAAAAAGACAACAGATAAGTAGCATTGCAAGAAAATATAAAATGATTTGATTCATCCAAAGCATTCAAGGCATCACCCATTAAGCACTTAAATTCATATATCACTATCAGAGCAATCAACCAGGTTTTCTAGATTGTCTTCTAAATATTCAGGCACTGACCTCAAGTAACTTTATTAATGAAAGATAATCTCTAACATCTTAATCAAGAGTACATTAATATATACAATGACGTGTGACAGAAAATTCATGTTTTCCAAATATTCCCATTTTCTGTTTGACTATATCATGTAGCTAGCGAGGGCTCAACTTTACACGTTATACAAAGATTTACATATTAACTGTTACTTGAAGGACAAATTGCAAAACCTTTCAAAAAAGGAGGCCTCACTGGACATAAAAAAACGTCTAATCTGATCAGGATAATAATAGCTCACGCAGTTCTTCAGATTTTGAGGTTTCCAAAAGCACATCCAGACATCCTGGTCTTGGAGTGAGGAATAGCCCGAGTCTCATCTAAGACAACTAAATGCACCTTGAAGAGCTGCCAAGGAACTGGGGGACTTTTTAGAGCACAGGATAGGCAATTGAGAGATAGAGCTAGCCTATATGTTATGGGTAATCAATGCTCCAAGCTGAATAGAGCTTATCTCTGGTAACTTTGTGGTCTTTTGATCTGTCGGCAACTTCTGTAAAAGGCTACTAATGAGCATTTACAGGTAAAAGCGTTTACAAACTCAGATTGTACAGAATCACCCTTAGATAGAAGATCAACTACTGGAGATTGCACCTTTCTATGAGGGAACTTGATTACTGGAAGAGTAAGAAGCAAAGTGAAAGTGCTATGTCCCGGTCTTGTGTAGAAGCTGAGTATAGCCATAGCTCATACCTCATACGCCATATGAACTTATGTGGATTAAGCACCTACTTTGAGGAGTTAAATCTTAACGCTAAGTTACCTTTGACCATGTAATGTGGCAACCAAAAAGCGATCCATATTGCTTCAAATCCTGTCTTTCATGAGCAGACTAAGCATGTAGAAGTGAATTGCCATCTTAGAAAAGATAGAACGTAAAGCTATTGCTACCCCAAATGCATCTCCCAGAACTCAAATTGCAAATATGTTTACTAAACCCTTATAAAGACTAGATTAGATTTACCATGTAACAATCTGGATTATATGATATACCATTTATTCCCAGCTTCAGGTGGGGTTTTTATGAGCTGTGTTTACATAATAAGGAGTAAATGTGTAATAACGTACAAATGTTATTAGTATAAATAATAAGAATATGTGTTAGGTAAATTAACATACCCTAAAAGGACTTTTCCTGTATGCAACAGATATAACAAACTATCAACATTATTGCAAGGGTACAGAGGCATGAGTTGACTGAGAATATATAAATTTACCTTCAAATCATGAGCCAATTTCAAATTTTCTTCAAGGTCACCTTTTCTCCTAACCAACTCGTTTAAGGCAGAGGTAATGGCTTCATTTTGCTTCTCATCAATAGCCTAAAAAATAAGATTAAATTCATCAATCCAATTTCCAACACCACCAAGTACAACCAAAGGAGAGAGAGAGAGAGAGAGAGAATATATAGATACTCTCAAAAAATAAACAACCATTCGTAAGTCAGAGAATTTCATCTCTAATGCATACTTCTCATTCAATAGCCGCATTTCCTGATCCAAAAGACATGAATTTCCTCTTATGTCAAAAATGTAGAATTACAGTGACTAACAAATTAACATAAGCATGTAACTAAAAGCCTTTGAGGAAATGCTATACCTTCAAACATGCAAGAGCAATTTGTTCACGAAGAAATTGGATCTCCTCTTCCTGCACTCTGGCTCGTGAATAAAGTTCCTACTTGTGAACTTAGTTAGTGTAAAGGAAGCATATCAAGTATTATTGTAAGTTCAAATTCAAATATTCTGCATGGAAATGTTAGTTAACAATACCATAGCCTCTCGGTCTTGAAGATGACTAAAATTGACGTCTCCTTTCAAATTCCTGGAATCAAGTTGTTTCTCAATATTAGTCCTATAGAATACGAGAAAAAAGATACACAAACACAGACTTTTCAATATTGACTTGCTTCCTGCCTCAAGTGGTAAAGATAGAAAGCTCTATAATGCAGACTACAAGAAGCTCAAGGAAGAGTGAGCTTAGAGACTACAAAAATAAATAAAAAATATACACGCTAAATTTTCCATGCATCCCAGTTAGGATTCTTCACAAACTTGTTTACATTATTGAGTCTATGATTCTAATTCCCTTTGCAAAAGTATGCAACAAGCTTATCATTGGCTTTATTCAAATATCAACGTCAATAGTAATTTGGTAATCTTACAGATTTTGGTTCTCTAGTTTCATAGTTAGTAGCTAATAATGGACTTCTGTAAAGTCCTGCCAAGAGCCTTGTAGCTCAACTGGCACCCCCTTGTGTTCTCTTTAGTGGAGACATCCAAGATTCAATTCCCCTCTCTCCCATTGAATCTATTGAATTAAAAAATTTTAAAAATATAATAATAATAATAATAATAATAATAATGATATTTAAAAAAAAAAAAAAAAAAGGATTTCTGTGAAGTCCCATTTCAGATGAGTTTGGTTATAGTTTTATTTATTATCAGAGTCATTTATTTGTTAGAGTAGAAGCTTTTTCAAGAAACTTCCAATCTTTTGATATTTTCTGTGGCGGTATTTCTAAATTCTGCCAATCAAAAGAGAAAGAAAAGAAGCAATTAGCGCCTTTAATCAAAGCATATTGACCATACATACAGTTCAGAGAAGGCACACCCCAACCCCACCCCCCCCCCCCCAAAAAAAAAAAAGAAAAGAAAAGAAACTCCCATAAAGAAAAGTCGTATCTAGTATACGTGGGCTGAGTCCCAACCAACCCAATCAAATCAATAAGGTTGAATTCAGAATCATTGAATCAAACCAGAGACCTACCCCAACCTCATCCCACTCCATTGACACCAAGACTTTGCACAATTGATAGGTAAAATTGTCTCCACACATTTATAAATACTTGCACGACACATTTCTTCTTTAACAAACTTAATTCAAGTAGTACCTGTCTACAAAATCAGTGCTTTGTTTCTGAACCCCATTATCATCAAGCCCATGCGAAGCACTCTTACTTGAAGACATTGGATTGTATAAGGTCCTCTTCCAGACAACCTCTCATTGCATCATAGCTAGAATTTTCCATCATCACTAACAGAATCCTGCATTTTACCTTACTTTATCTCCTCTTCCACATTTCTTCATCCAAGCAAAATTAAATTTTCTGTACTATCCGATCCCCGCTCCCAGATGTTGCAAGAATCTATAACTAACAATGATAACTACATTATCAGATATGAAGAAAGAACAAAATAATCAAACTTCTACTTATCAAAAAATAATAATAATAATCAAACTGCTGATTTCATTAGGAAAAACACAATTACAAAATATATAACATAAAACCAAATATTGCTAGAAAAAAGAAGAAAAAAATCAACAAATATTAGTGTTAACAGTCCGTATAAATAAATAAGACAACCTATCACAATTGCTTTTTCATTAGCTGAACAAGATTTGCACCTAATAGTAAGAGCACTTCATATTGATGATACTGCAGGTGCATGATGATTGCTAAACTATCTGACAACCAACATCCACATGGTTCGTGACAAATATTAACTTGGTATCAGTAAATCCCACAATCTAATAGGAAACAACCATCAAATGGTTAAGAGCTAATTTATGGCCACCTGATGAAAATAGTGTACCACAATGAAACAATATTCTCAATTAAAACACATCAAAAGAACATGCCCATAGCAATAAACCAATTATTGTGGGAATATTGTATACACTTCATCTCAATATCAACAGCTAATGCAAATTTGAGGCTTTTTTCTTTCTTTTTTTCTTTGGGTAAGTTTACACACACGCAAAATGGGTTTTGAACCCAAAAATTTACCCTTAACCCTTTCTGATGGGGAAAGGAGGAATAGTTTGAGCTAGAGCTCATTGGCTTCTTTCCTCCTCCCCCCCCCCCCCCCCCAAAGAGTTAGATAGAACGGAAAATTGCACAGACAAAGCTGACAGAAGAGCTTTTGCTGTGCACAAAACTTTCGTATTTTCCAGCAATTGTTAAACAATCTGACAGCCAACAGAAACAGAAAATTCAAACCAAATAAATATAGCATAGTAAAGTGAATTTAGGAGTAGTCTATGTTGGAGATTAAGTCTTTTTTCTTACACACTCTCTTTGAATGGAGTGTGGTTTTTTCTCATTTTTCTTGGTCTTCCTTTTCTATTTTTCTTGACCGTTGTTCATTTGTTTTTTGATTTGTGCCCCCATAGTACATCCCCAATGTACTCGGCTTGGCAATCTTTCTATTATTAATAATATTCTTACGTTATTTATCAAAAAAATTAAGCATGGCATATTAGACTATCCCAATAAGGCCAATTAGGGCTGCGGGTAAAATGTGTCACACAGCAGATTTTTTTTCTTTTTCTTTTTCACAAATAAATATTAATAAAAAGATAAAAAGGACAAGTAATATATGGAGAGTAAATAAAAGTACGACACAAATCTACTTGCTGGTAGAACGGGTATGGTGAAAGGTGGAAGCATTGGATTCATTCCTGTATAACTACAGTGCATGGGTAGAATGGGTTTGCTTTGGCTAATGGCTCTCCATCAAGAGTCTTGAAGAATTCTGTGTCATACCTATACAAAAAAAAAAAGGGGGGGCAGGGGTGTTCCAGGTGGCAGAGACAAGGAGACCCACATTCACCTTTGGCTTTTCTTGCTATGAAAATATTGAGTAGAATGCTAATGAAAACTATGGAAGAGGATTTCATATTAGGCTTTCAGATTGAGGATGGATCTAGTGATAGCTTGATGATTTTTCACCTACTTTTTCTGATAATACCGTACTTTTTTTCTGTTGCAAATGTTGAACATCTCCTTTATATTAGATATGTTTTGCTATACTTTGAAAAGGTATCAAGCTTGACAAAGAGACAAGAGTGAGATTGTTCATGTTGAGAAGAAGATGATATAGATGACTTGGCAGATATCTTGCATTGTAAGGTTGGATGTTTGCCAATGAATTATCTTGCATGCCATTGGGATCATCATTCCAAGAGAGAAGAATTTGGAATCCTACCCTAAAGAAAATGAGCAAAGTTATCAGGATGGTAGAAGTTAAACATATCCAAGAGCGGAAGGTTGAATCTTATAAAGAGTCCGTTATCCAATTTTAGCAGGTTACTGTCTATTATTATTTACCATTCCTACCTGTGTGGATAATCAATTGAAGAGATTGCTGCAGAATTTTTTCTGGGTGGACCTGGGATGAGTTTTATTTCCATCTTGAGGAATGGAATGGAATACATCATGTTCTCCAGTCAAGAATGGGGAGTTGGAGATGAGAAAAATGGGTACCTTCAATCAAGCTCAATTTGGTAAATGGCTATGGTGCTATGGGAGACAGGAAACTACTTTGGTGAGGGGATGTTGGCACTAAGTATGAGGAAACTTGGGAACAATGGACAATGAGGGTATTTAAAAGTACTCAGGGTTGTACCTTAAGGTGAAGTATTAAAGCAGATGGGGAGAGATTTGTAGACTACATTCATTAAGTGCATGCATTGTTAGGCATGGCTTTTGTTTCATGCCTACATTAAATATATGTCGCTTGCATGCATGGCAACAGATCCTCCTTTCCTTCTTCTTTTACTTTGGTTTTCTCTTGATCTAGTATATATGTTAGATGCAGCCTGTTATGTGAAATGTGGTGTGGTGCAGCAAAAATGTGAGAGTGAAATACCTCTTTGAAGGGGGTTTTATGAAGGATGTTCTGCAGAAATCCTAGAGAAGCGAAAACTTCTCTTCATTTTAAAGATACATGCATTTGATTCTTGCATGAAATTGGCTTGAATTTCCATGCCTTCATTGAATACATGCATTGTTAGGCTTGGCTTTTGTTTCACACCTATATCATCATGTCTTTTGCATACACAGCAACAAATCCTCTTTTTTTAACTTTGGTTTCCCCTTGTTCAAATATATATTTATTGCCCTCTCCTTTGATTTGTGTGGCTAGTCTAATAGTTTGGGTGCTGCAAACTTAGAATGCGAGAGACCTCTTTGAAAGGGGCTTTGCAGAGGGGCTACGCAACCCAAAGAAGAGAACAGAGAACTCTTCTCTTTGTGTTTTAGGTGTGGCTGCAAACTTTGTATTTGCTTAGAGAGAACTCTGTATTTGTATGAGAGCATAACTTTTGGTGTATTGAGATTTGGGTTTTGTGTGAGTGCCTCTACACTATTTTCTATTCTCTTTGTTAGTGAAATTTATCCTCATTGTTGCCTGTGTACATAAGCCAAAATTCGAACCACATAAATTCTTTCTAGTTTTCTTTGTTCCTATCATTTGTTTGGAGATCTTCTAAACCCATATTACACAATCAATCTTATGTAGGATTGTTATCTAAAGGCCCTTTCCTACAACAAATTGGTAATAGAGCTTCTCCTATTACAACAAATTGCTATCAGTGCTTCTGCTTTTACAGCAAAATGGTCATAAAGTGAGTTTCTGGCATAACATACAATGTGGGAATCAAGCATATTATATCCCTAATGTTATTCAATTGCAGCAAATAAGGATGCTTCTATTCACTCATATTTGGAGCTTCCCAATGGCAGGGGAAATGTTCATAGAATATAATCTTTATAAGAACTTCCAATGATTGGAAATTGGAATCAATTGACTCTGTCTGACATGTTGTATTCAAACATCTCAAGAGGAGATGAATAATAATGGTAAGTTCAACCTTTGTTTATATTATGAGGTTTTAAGAGGTTCCAATTGTGTGCATTTCTCTTGGAAGAGTATTTGGCGTAATATGGTTCGAACAAAAGTCACATTTTTTTGTGGACAACATGGGAGAAAATTTGAACAGGTAACAATCTTGTTAAGAGAGCTATAACATTGGTAGAATGGTGTAATATGTTCAAATGTAATGGGAAACTATAGATCACTTGTTAATGCATCGCGCAGTTGTCCGTGAACTCTAGTCTTTTGTACTTTTTGTGTTTAGGATTCATCAAGTGATGCCTAAGAGAGTTGAGGATTTAATTTTTGATGGGGATATTGCTTTGATAAACACAAAAACTCCTGTTTGTGGAGTGCAGTCCCCCTTGTTAATGTGGGAAGGAAAAAGTTTGGCTCCAAACTGATTTGGAGCTATCTTGCTCCAACCCATGATGTGGTAATTGAACAAACTATCCATATGTAGTTTTAGTCACATGACCCTTTTAAAGAATCATGTCACTTGTTTAAATAATACGCATGGATAATCTTATAAATCACCATGTAATGAGTTGGAAAAGATAGCTCCAAACCATTTTCCTTTGTTTGGTAGAGAACAAAACTCGTTGAAAGGAAGAAAGGTGGGGAAGTATTTTCTCCCAAAGCCCACAAAATATTTTCTCTCCAAATCAGAGAGAAAACTTACAGGAATGACTAGCACCAAGTGACTAGCCCATTTGGTACAGCTTATTTTTCAGATTATTGAAAATGGGATTGTTTGAAAAGGTTGTACCTAAAAAGAGTGAAGTTGTAAGTTGAAAAAGTGCAGTTTGAAACCGTTTTACCAAAAGGGTTATTGACAAGAATTTCATTTCACAGCACCACCAAAAAAAATTGAAAGGATTTGGAGCACACACCATGACAGTACACCATTTCAGAGAAACAGAGAACCCATTTGCTTAAAATCGGTATTTGACAGACTTGCATCTGTTAATAAGAGAAACTCACTGACAAATCTATCCTTAATATCAAAACCCACTTCATCATTTCATCAACTACACCAAACTTCGTAAAGACAACATAGAATAGATCAGTCCAAATCTCACACACTATAAAAAAATAATAATAATAATAATAATTTAATGTAGCCACAAGCATTAATTGTGGACAGTAAAGCCATGTGTGAATACCCACAAAAGAAAATAATAAAAACTAAAAAATTAAAAACATAGATTCTAGGACTAACATTAAAATTTCAGAAAAGTTGAGGACAGATATAGAGAAAGCAGTTATAACTGAAATACACAAATGGGTATGTACCTGTGGTTTGTTGAATTAACAGGTGAAAGATCTCAAGGCTCTATATATATAAAGAAAAGTTTAGAGTGTACCCAAAATTGATATGGGGTTATTAATATGTATTCCAGGGAAAGAAAGAGAGAGAGAGAGATAACAGATAGATAGGAGAAGGAAATGATGATGGTGGTGAAGAGAAGAAAAGATGAGGGCTTTTGTTTTTTGGTTTAAAAGTCAATGCGGGAAGGTCGTTATGTTTTGTTCCTTCCACGTATTTCCTTCTATTCTTGGTATAATGAGGACACAGTTGTGTCTTGTGTGTGTGTGTGTGTGTGTGTGAATATGGGACTTGCTAAGAGAATTGGGAAAATGACACTTTGAGCTAATCAGGGGGCAAGATTTTTAGGTTATTGGATTATTAGTTGACTTATTGAGGTCTCTAGATAGATCTGAAGTAATTAAGGGTTTATACGATGATTATCTCTTCGATTTAAATCCTCCAATTGCCTCCTATTTTTAGGCGAATGTGTGAGATATTTATTTTAAATGCTATACATCTAAATAAAAATAAGTGGGAATTAAAGAATTCAATAGAAATGAATCTAATCCAATTATCCGATATCTTGTTTGTGATTCAAATGCCGTTCCAACTTCCCCCACTATTTATCTATAAAAGTAAAAAATTAGACTGAAGTTGATTTCATTTCTTATCTTTTCATATTTTAAAATTTTCATTTTGACCATTTATATTATGGTAAACTGCGTGTTTGGTGTCAATACTTTACACAATATTTCAATTTGATCTCTAACCTTTCAATTGTGTCAATTTGGTCTCAACTTTTTAATGTCGTGTCAATTTAGTCTTTGTCTTTATCTCTTGAATGAAAATTGATAACATAGCAAATAGCCAAAATAAAAAATTAGTGTTCACAATTGAAAAGTTATAGACCAAATTGAAACATAGTATAAAAGATAGAAGCCAAATTGAAATATGGTGAAAATGTGACAAACCATAATGGAAGGGATGTTAAGTTGTGAATTTCCATAGTTGTTTTGTTGGCTTTATTCAATGTCAAATTTGTTGTAATTTCATGCATTTTTTCCTTGTGGGATTTTAATATAATTGGGTTGGGTTTAGAATTGATAAAGAATTACAAAATTTGTGGAATGATTTATGAGTGGTTCATGATTGGCAGCAGTCACGAGTTTTCATGTGAGAAGCACGTAAGGAATTTTGAAAGTCGATAAGCATTAGGGAAGCCATGAGTGACTCGCTAGTGTGCCCACTCGAAAGTGCTCCTAGACAGCTCATGTTTAAAACTTTATATATATATATATATATATATATTCCCACAAATTTTAACCTTTAAAGATAATGGGTTTTATAGGAGGTAATTTGTAGGCTAGCATAGTGAGGGAAAAGAATATAATAAGTTAACGTTTGTTTGAAAGAATTTTGCAAACTAACATCTCGAGTTTTATAAACTCGATTTCAGTCTAAAACTCGAGGCTTTAAAACTCAATTCCCACTTGCTGAGTTGGAAGTATGATGCCACATAGATCTCGAGTCTTATAGACTCGAGTTCTAAAAAGCAAAACCTAGTTTTTGAGACTCGATTTTTGTCGGGAAAGAACAGCTTTGAAGACTTGAAGAAGAACAGATCTGAAGAAGAACAAAGGAAGAGGGAAAACGATCTAAGAAGATTTGGAGCTTCGAAGAATAGAGGAAGACGATCTGGTTGGGGAAGAATAGACAATGGGTGGACGATCTGTAGTGCCGAAGAAGAACGAAGAGACGCTAGGTGGGCACTGATTGGAGAAGAACGTTGGGTGGACGAAGAAGAATGAACAGACGCGAGGAAGAAGGGAAATAAAATGGTGGAACTCGAGTCTTAAAAACTCAAGTTCCATGTGGAATTTTTTACATGTTAGATGCCACCACTTACAAATCAAGACTTAAAAACTCGAGTTTTATCTTGAAACTCGAGTTTTAGATACTCGAGATACTAGTTTCTCAGATTATTTTGAAATATGAAAACTAACGAAATTATTTGATATTTAAGGTTAATTAGAAAAAAAAAAATCGATTTTATAGATTAGAAACACTCACCTTGAGAGTAGTGTCTTTCACTGTGAGAACCAAACACCTTTGTTTCTCTACACAACTTCCTTCTCTCAATTTCCATATCTATGAGAGGAAATTCTATCATTGACCTTCTTCACCATATTGAGTTGACTGTTGTTTGGACATTTAGGAAGTATTGGAGCTTGATCACATTTTCAAACATGGAGGATCAGTGGTGCAATCGGGAGGTGTTGTGAGATTTGGAAAGCTAGTAAAGTCTATTAAAAGCTCAAACTTGTTCATTTAATTTTATTTTGAACATGAGTCGAGCTCAAGCTCATCACCAAACAAGATCGGGTGTTATCTTTGGTTTGCTCTCTCTTCACCTTTTGTCCTTTACTTTATTGCAGTGTTCAATTATGTTCACCCCTGCAATTGTCTAGTGGTTCAGTTAATTAATTAGCTAATTATGTAAATTTCTCTTTAATTGTGTTTATCCTAAAATTAATTTAGTTTTAACTAATATTAGGGTCTAAAACTGCACTTTCAAGGGATACAAGTACAACATTGATATTCCCAAAAAAAAAAAAAAGTACAACATTGATATCATTGAGTATATTGCAAGTTTTTAAAGTTAACAGATCGATTTAGAAACAACCCCAAGTAAAATGCATTTTATCCTAACAAGTGTGTATATATATATATATATATAGTATACACAGCTACACACACACATATATAAGTTTGGTCCTCTAATGGTTGTTCCAAGTAGAAACCCTACCCAATTACTATGTGTATTACTGTTGCTTTTAATAATAGTTTTATTAGTAATTACCAGGGATTATGTTTTTTGTTTATCTCTTTTTTTTTTTTAATCTCCATATAGAGAGAAATTAATACAATTTCTTTTGTTCTTATCAACTTTTTTTAATACACGGCTGTGTATAATTTTTTTGTTTTTACACAGAAAACTTTTATTAGGAACCTTTTTTTTAATATATTTTATATATATATAATTTCTTTTGGTCTGATCTCCTTTTTTTTTTTCCATCTGGAATTCCTTTTACTATTAGCTTATTAACACACATATAATTTATAATCCAAACTCACAATAAGAATATAACTGTATGAATTTGTGAATTATACTATACATGTTTAGTTATTGTTCAAGAAGATCTGAAAAAGAATTCACAAAAACAAAACACACAAAAGAAAGCAAAACAAAAAAACCGTTTATCTAAATACTAAAATATCATATGATAATCACTTAGAATAATTAAATAATAAGAGAGATAGCCATGGATCACATGCTAATTCACTTAGAATAATTAAATAATAAAAGAGATAGCCATGGATCACATGCTAATTCATTGCAATATTCGCTAGCTAGCCTAGCGTTTATAATAGAATAACATTTTTGTATTTTTATGAAAGTCAATTGCAATGTTAACCATTAGATCCATTAATTAATATAATGCAAGTTTTATTTGAATTAATTTTATTTAAGCATCAACTTTTATGGTTTAGTTTGCCTGTAACAAAGCAAAAACCAAGGTAAAAATTTATTATTAATAAAGTTTGGTTCCAAACCAGTTCAAACTATCTCGTCCAACTTATTACATAATGATTTATAAGACTATTCATATGAATTATTTAAACAAGTTACACATGTAATCAAAAAAGTTATGTGACTAAAACTTCGCATAATTTATCTTTTTAATCGTCACATAATTAGTCAGAAGAAGATAGTTTTAAACTGGATTGATAATAAACTTTTTCCAATTAATAAAATAAAAAGACAATGGGAACAGCCTTCGCTTAGTCTGAAAAAAAAAGTAGGAATTTTTCTATTGAGATATTTCTCTATTTGATTAAGACATCATGCCTTTCACATTGTGAATTCTATATAGCTATACAGTTTAAAGTAAACTACTAAACTTATCTCACCAGTTGAGTCCTGTACTTGACTTTTCATGTCTTATACTATTACACTTGTGGAAAATCATATCTCAATTCAATTATCGTCCATTTTTTTAGCTAAGCAGTGTGGATGATCCTAACACCGGAGAGATGATCCTTACTTCAAAAGGTAGAGACAAAATCACTTGTTGCATCAAATTAACACTCCATTTTCTTTGTTTATTCGGCAAACATAATACACGTATAATTTCTTTAGTACTTATCTAACTTTTTATTTAATTTTAAATGTTTTTAAACAATTTTTATTTATTTATTTATTTGTGTAGTGAAACCCATTGGAGTGTCTCCCTCTTCCTCGGCTTCAATTCCAGTTTTAACTTTGCTTCCAATGTTTTTTCTTTTTTTTGTTCAATAGTTATAATGACGATGAGAGATTTAAACCGTGATTCCGTAAACGTCTCTGTTAAAAACGCTAAAATGTGTTAAATAAGTTTTTTTTTTTTGGTTTAAAGGAAATAATGTGTTAGATAAGTTACAAGGCATTGGGACATTTCTAGTGTTTTTTTTTTTATACAAGATAAAATTCTACTCTATCCTAATTTAAGTGTATATGTGTGTAAAACTCCCTCTTAGAACATTTCCAATGTTTTAAATCTTTAGAAACTTGGATTGTTTTTAATTATTGCATTGAAATGACTTTCATTTATTAACTTTGCTTTCAATTATTCAATTATTTAATAATCACTCATTTAATTACTACTTCTCAAATCATCTGTATCTTTTATAAGTTTACCAAAACCATGCAACACATAGGCTTTTAATTAATAGTATATTAATCATCGCATGTCCTTGGTGCAGTGGCCACTTCAGAAGTATAAATGTTTATAGAGTGTGAGGGCAAGAGTTAAGGTTCAAGTTTTCAGGAGGAAGCTCCACACACATATACACTTAGATTAGGCTAAAGTATAATTTCTATCTTATATAAAAAAAAATTTAATAATATACTACAAAAATTAGATTTCAACAATAAGATGATGCAGGCAATGATGGCACACGTCATTATGTCAAAGCATAAGACAATAACATAAGTCTAAACTCCAACAGTAGTGATGTTGAGGTGATCTTATTTAGGTGAGTGAGGTAGTTATCTCAACTTTCATTAAGAAAATTAAATTGGATACATAACACAAAAGACAAAGATTATGAAATAATTTGGATTTCATTTGAATTCTAGTTGTGCTTCAACTTTTATATAATATATATATATATATATATATGATAAGATACCACGGTGAAAGAAATTAATTTCTTTCAAGTAAACGTTTTTGGTAAGTCAAGTAAAAAAAACTAACAATTAAAGTTTTTTTTTTAAAAGACGGAAACTATTGTCTCAAGTTCAATTTTTCCTACATGTTTTCAATAGTCCAAGTAAGGCAAAAATAAGTAAGAAGGCTGACCACATATACGGAGCAAACTGAAAAGCTCAACTTTGCGGAGTGGACAAGTCCTCCGTACTGCCCCTTTACCCGCTCTCTATAATAAAAAAAGTTCACAAGAAGTGTGAAGAGCCAAACAATTGTTTGGAAATTTGGTGATTAGGTGAAAATTCAAACATTGTTTGACCTTTAATGAATTTTGCCAAAGTTCAATTGTTAAAGGGCATTTTAACTTTAAACTATTATTATTATTAAATTTTTTTTTTGAGAAACAACTATTAAATTCAACATCCAATTGGGACAAATTATTTTTTTATTTTTTAATATCTCCAAGACCTCATTGTGTAAGATACAATTTTCAGCATTGTTAAAGTCAAAATTGAGATTTTTGCATGTAAAACTAAGGTGAACAAAATATAGTATCAACAAATATATGAAAGACAGGCAATATAAACCTGTAGAAAGATAATTTCTAAAGTTCAACGTTTTTGTTGAGTTTGAGAGCTTCTTGCCTAGGAAAGGCAAGGTTTTAAAGTGTGTTGGAAATTCAAACATTGCTTGACCTTCTGTGAACTTTGCCTAAGTTCAATTGTCAAGGCATTTTGGTCATTTTAACTTTAAACCATTAAATTCAACATCCAATTGGTACAAATTATGTTTTGTTTGACATCACCGAGACCTCATTGTGTATGATATAATTTTCAGCATTGTTAAAGTCAAAACTGATTTACCCAAAAAAAAAAAAAAGTCAAAACTGAAATTTTTTCCTGTAAAACTAAGGTGAACAAAATATAGTAAGGGTGGCAAAGTAAACCCAAACCCATTTGTTCACCCAAACCCACCCATTATGATTCTAATTGAACCCAAACCCACCCATTATTATTAGTTGGGTTAAATGAGCATCAACCCAATTAGACCCAGTGATTATTCGATTTTAACTAAAAACCCATTGAGACCCATTTAACCCAAAAACAATGTACCCAAATTCAGCCTAGCCCTTTCCATAAAAAAAAAAAAAAAAGAAAAAAAAAGAAAAGAAAGAAGAAGAAGAAGAAGAAGAATTCCTCAGACGTTTCAGTTTTCAAGTTTTCATTTTCCATCATTTTCTCGGCCTCCAAACACCTCTCTCTGACTCTCTCGCTGCTCTCTCTAGCTCTCATCTAGAACTCATGGAATCCATTGGTGCTTGAGCTCGTCAAGGAAGTTACTGTGGCTGGCATTGTCGTTGACGGTGGCGGAAACGACGGCTGGTCGTTTAGGAAGGACTGTACGGATCTGGTGCGAAGGATTTCGCTGCTCACACATTTGCTTGAGGAGATCAGAGAGTTTCGTGCTCGGCCAGTGGATGATGTGGCGTCGGCAGCGACGGCAACTTCTGATGATGTGCATGTGGAGTCGTCGTGGTTGTCCGATCTGGTTGGGGCTCTTCGAGCTGCTAAACGGCTTTTGTCTCTCGTCGGGAACTTACACTCCAAGAGCACTTCCGTGAGTTTCATGTTATTCTTTGTGTGTGCATGTACGTGTCTGTTTGGTTGCTCGGAAAGTGAGAGAGAAAGAAAAAAGAAAGTTTCAAGCTCTGAACATATACTTGACACGTTAAAAGCAGTAGAGTTGAGTTTGAGACTGGAGTTTTTTTTTTTTTTTTTTTTTGGAATCTTGCATTCTGGATTTTTTCTCTGTTTTGATCGTTTCTTGCATTTTCTCGGCAAACAAACGTAGCGTTTGTGTGAATTGTCACGGAATTTGCTTGCTTTTATTTTTTTGGAAATTTAGATCTATGCTATAGGTTTTTTTTTTTTTTTTTTTTTTTTTGTGATAGTGACAATGTGAATTTTTAGTATTTTGGTAATTTTGATAATTGGGTGAGTTGGGTTTACCCATAATAATTGGGTTGGGTTGGATTTGGGTTTAAATATTATTAGTTAAACGGGTTTTAATGAGTAAATAGTTTTTATATGTTTAACCCAATTATGCCCACCCCATACCCACTCAAACCCACCCATTTGACACCCCTGAAATATAATATTGACAAACATATGAAAGTGCATCGTTTCCTTTTCACTTTCCCTTTACACGCTTCACCTTTCAACCTTCTCGCGCCTATCTCCTCTTGTTTTCCCTCATTTTTTTATTTTTTTGGTTCTTTCTTTTTCCCACGCCTACACCTCTCCTCTCCTTCTTTTTTTTTTTTTTTCTTCATTCTCCCTCAACCCACGTCGCCAAACCCATCTCCGCTTCACTACTCCCTCTAACTGAACCCACCATCACAAACACAACCTTTTTTGCTCTTCTTCCTCTGAGTGAACCCATAACAAACCCAAGCATTCTCTCCGCTAATTGAACCCACTCTTCTCTCCCTAACCGAACCCACCGAACCCACTCTTCTCTCCCTGACCAAACCCAAAAACCCAGTCTTGAAACCCATATTCTCATCTCAAAACCGAACATTCAAGGAAGGGGATTAGGCTTCCATTTGGGTCAGACTGAAGCTCCATGGTATAAACAATGGGTTATTAGGTTTTGTTTTGGATTAGGGATTTTGTGGGTCTTGTATTGCTGTCACAAGTTTGTCACAAGTTCATCACCGATTGGGGCAAAACTTCTAGCCGATTCAACTCTAAACATGTTAGTTATGTTTGTCAATCTTTCTATGATTTTAGTTTGAATCTTTTATGGAGCTTTGAAATGGTATTGTAATTCATGGTGGAGTTTTTGGAGGGAATGTGCAGAGTAGCCATGTGTAGAGTAGCAATATAGTAAGTTAATACTTGGTTGAAATGAATAAGTAAAATAGCATCTCGAGTTTTAGAAACTCGAGATCCATTTTAAAACTCGAGTCTTTAAAACTCGCTTTGCAAGTCTTTGGGCTGATGAAGTGGACAAAAAATGCCATGTAGATCTCGAGTCTTAGAAACTCGATTTTTAAAAAGCAAAACCGAGTTTCTATGACTCGATTTTGGTACTTCAGAAACCTCAGATCTGAAAAATGATTTTGGTACTTCAGAAACATGAGAAGACGACGAAGAACTGAAAGTAAAGAGGACGACCAGAAACATCAGAACTGAAGAAGAACGATCTCGGCGACGAAGAGGACGATTTGAACGATCTGAGTGGGACGATCAGAACGACGACGACGAAATACCCATCTGACGACGAAGAGGAGGACGATCTGAACGACGAAGAAGACGGAGAACAGATCTGAACGACGAAGCTGACGATCTGAACGACGAAAAGAGGAAGAGAGGACCGATTGCACGATCCGCACGAAGAACTCAGAAGATCGTTCGTGTTCTTCTTCTTCTTCTTCTTTTCTTCTTTTCTTCTTCTCCTCTGTGGATCTGGTCGCGTTCTTGCAATGTCTGGAACTCGAGTCTTAGAGACTCGAGTTCTTCTTCTTTTCTTTTTCTGTCAATGTCTGGAACTCGAGTCTCTAAGACTCGAGTTCCACGTGGAGTTTTTGTCCACACCAGTCGAGCCAGAAGTCTGGAAATCGAGTTTTTAAAACTCGATTTGCTATTAAACTTGAGTTTTAAAAACTCGAGATGCTAGTTTCCTACTTTCTTTCGCAACTTGTCAAATAACAAAATTCTCCTAATAATATAGTTAAATGGAAAAAAAATTCGGAGTTTTTGTATCAAAACATGATGTAGAAGGCAAAATTAACCCAAGATAGAAATGCACTCTCAGTTTACTTTAGCCTGGCTTGTTGAATGTTCCAATTGTTGTGCATACTTTCCATTTTTTTTTTATGTCCTTCGTTTTGTTGTTTTCATTGGGACAACTAATCCCAAGTATGAAGCAATTGTGAAGGAATTTTACTCATGTGTTCTTGCTAATGGTAATGGGCTTATTGCATTATCTATTGTCAAGCATTTGATTAAAAGCAAGTTTCTTTTTCTTTCTTTTTCTGAGTGGGTGCTAGTATTTGTGTTGAAAATCTCCTTTGATATTTGCTAGAACTTGTCGAGATTACTCGTTGTGTGGAATTCCATTTTATTTTATATAGGTTCTTGCTGATTTCCATTTTCATATATGCACTGTCTTGTTTGGACGAATGTGTTTATGTATTTGTTGTGATGTGATTGTTTTGTTTGAGAGGTTTTGTATTACCCTAGCACCTGAAGCCGTGTGTTCTTTGGAAAGAGGATAATTACTTCTTTGCATTATCAAAATATAAAAATTTAATGGAAGAAATTTGGACACAAAATCCAAAATTTTTGCAGCCTTTGTTTTGGTTAAATAAGGTGAGATAGTAGGTAATTTTGTAAAAACTTAGTCTAGTGTGTCCTAAATTGTGGTCCCTGAGCTTTACTGTAAAAAGATTTTTCTTGGAGAGTTCTTTCAGCATGATTAGTGATGGGGAAAATACCAAGTGATGGTGTCGTCACCCTTCGCCTAGGTGACGGCACAGTAGGGGTGACGGCCCCGCTTCTTTAGTCGTCCCCGACCGTCTCTCCAGACTGCCCCGACGCCGCCATCCACTCACCGACGGGGCGAATGGGTGACGGGACGGAGCTAACCGGACCGATACGTCTCGTCATGCACGCCAATCGCCGGGTTAGATATCTTGCACTCCACGCAATAGGGAATGGCTCCGGTGAGGAAAGGATTCCGTAAAGAACACGCAATAGGGAATGGCTCCGATCAGAGGTAACCTCCTCGGACACGCCAAGGTCCCGGGTCTACACCACTATAAATACCCCCGACCCTCATCAAAAAGGTACGCATGTTTCGACCCCGACTCTAGCACTCTGGAGTTGCGAGCAATACTAACTTGACCGTCGGAGGGTAGTTGGCCGATACCACACCGGTACTTCCCTTTGAGGTTCTTTCTACTCGTGCAGGTCTACCTGGAACGCGCGAAGACCCTACGACTCACTGAGGGTGATTCTCGGCATCATCAGTTGGCGCCGTCTGTGGGGAGGTACACATACGTAGGCTGTATCCCGTGCTTTCCGGACAAAGAGTTGCATGGTACTCACGCGTTCAAGGGTTACCACAATGAACGACCAAGGCAATGAACAACGTCCCACGGCCCTAGAGAGACAAGTCCAGACTCTAATGACCGCGGTGGAACGCCTCACAAAACGTAACAATGACTTGGAAGAACAGCTGTTGCGACGGAACGCGGCGGTTGGCAACCAGGGAGAGAATGAGGGAGATAGCGCCCGGGAGAGAGATCGTGGAGGCCCGAAAGGGAGCAACGCATTGACCCAACCAGAAGAGCAGGGGACAAGTCGCCCGTCGGCAGCTAACAATGATCCGCCCAGCACTACCGAGGAGCTGCGGTTGATGAGGGAGCGTATGGACTTTATGATGAACGCCCTCAAGGGACGAGTTTCCAGTGACTTCGACGATCTCGTCCACCGTACAGACTCTCCCTTCACCACGCACGTCATCATGTTCCCAACGCCGCCAAAGTTCCGCATGCCACAGATAGAAAGCTACGAGGGATCCAAAGATCCACTAGACCACCTGGAGTCCTTCAAGACGCTGATGCACCTGCATGGCGTGCCAGAGGAAATTATGTGCCGGGCGTTCCCAGCGACGCTAAAGGGGGCAGCAAGGACTTGGTTCGGCAGGCTGACACCCGGCTCTATCGGTACCTTCAGAGAGCTGAGTGCTCAGTTCGCTACGCACTTCATCGGAGGACATAGGTACAAGAAATCCACCGCGTGCTTGATGAACATCAGACAGCGGGAGGATGAGACACTCAGGTCCTATATAGCCCGCTTCAATAGAGAGGCACTTTCGATCGATGAGGCGGACGATAAGATACAGGTCGCCGCGTTCACCAACGGTCTGAAGGAGGGAAAATTCTTGTTCTCTTTATACAAGAACGACCCGAAGACAATGTCAGAGGTATTTTACAGGGCGACGAAGTATATGAATGCGGAAGACGCATTACAGGCTCGGGGGGAAAGACCTCCCGGGAGGCGGGAAAGGCAGGAGGACGTCAAGCAGGATAAAGGGCGAAAGAAACCGCGGACAGAAGGCCGAGACAACAGGCGACCGCAACCCCCTGCCGGTAAGTTCACAAGCTTCACCCCGCTGACGGTCCCGGTCGACCAAGTCCTGATGGAGATCAAGGACGAGGGGTCCTTGACGTTTCCGGGAAAACTGAAGGGGAACCCCGATAGACGACCCAAAGACAAGTATTGCCGCTTCCACCGAGACCACGGCCATGACACCGCCGATTGTTACGACTTGAAGCAACAGATTGAGGCCCTGATCAGACAGGGAAAGTTGCAAAGGTTCGTCAGCCGGGAAAGGACAGGGGCACCTCGGCAAGAACAGGTCCCCCGCCGGGACAATGAGCGCCCTAGACCGCCCATAGGAGATATAAGGATGATTGTCGGGAGTACGGCGGCCGTCGGATCGACAAAGAAAGCCCGGAAAGCCTATCTCAGGGCAGTGCAAAACGTTCAAGCAGCGGGCGGCGCCCAGAAGAAGTCGCGCGTCAGCGGCCCCACTATTGAGTTCACTGAGGAAGACGCCCAACGTCTTCATCATCCGCACGATGACGCCCTTGTTGTCAACATCCGGGTGGGAGACTATAACACTTACCGGGTCTTGATCGATAATGGTAGTTCCGCGGACATCCTCTACTACCCGGCATTTTAGCAGATGCGGATCGGCAGGGAACGCTTGGTCCCTACCAATGCCCCGCTTGTTGGGTTTGGAGGGATGAGAGTTCACCCCCTCGGCGCCGTCACCCTGCTAGTCACGGTTGGAGAGTATCCTCGACAGGTCATTAAAGACGTCACTTTCCTCGTCGTCGACTGTTCGTCCGCCTACAACGCTATCATAGGGCGGCCCACCCTTAACGCTTGGAAGGCTGTGACGTCAACCTACCACCTGATGGTCAAGTTCCCCACTGAGTATGGTGTGGGAGAGTTATGGGGAGACCAGGTCGCTGCGCGAGAGTGCTACGTAGCGATGGTGGAAGCAGACAGCCACCTACCGGCACTCAATATAGAGCAGCGAGTGGGGGCAGAACCCGCAGAAGAGCTCGAGGAGATAGCACTCGACGAGTCCAGACCAGAGAGGACCACCAGAATTGGAGCCCTCACCAGCCCGGTGGCTCGTCAGGCGCTCGTGACCTTCCTCCGGAAAAACCAGGATGTGTTCGCTTGGAGTCACGAAGACATGCCAGGAATTGACCCTTCGGTCATGGTGCACAAGCTGAACGTGTCGCCCACTTTCCGGCCAGTCCGTCAGAAGAAGCGGGTGTTCGCCCCGAAACGAGACCGGGCGGTGGCAGAAGAGGTTGGCAAGCTGCTAGAAGCGGATTTCATCCGAGAAGTGTACTATCCCGACTGGTTGGCCAACGTGGTGATGGTCAAGAAGGCTAGCGGGAAGTGGCGCATGTGTGTGGACTTCACCGACTTGAACAAGGCGTGCCCCAAAGATAGCTACCCCCTCCCGCGGGTCGACACACTGGTGGACTCTACAGCTCAACACCAGCTGCTGAGCTTCATGGATGCCTTTTCAGGGTATAATCAGATCCGGATGGACGTGGTTGACCAAGAGAAGACTTCATTCGTCACCAGCCAGGGTCTCTTCTGTTACAAGGTAATGCCCTTCGGACTGAAAAATGCGGGCGCCACATACCAGAGACTCATGAACAAAATGTTCGCCCACCAAATAGGGAGGAACGTTCAGGTATATGTCGATGACATGTTGGTAAAAAGCAGAAGCAAGGAAAACCACCTGAGGGACCTAGAAGAGACATTCGACACGCTCCGTTCCTACAACATGAAGCTCAATCCGGCGAAGTGTGCATTTGGAGTGGCGGCGGGAAAGTTCCTAGGCTTCATGGTGTCCCAAAGGGGTATCGAGGCCAACCCTGATAAGATTCGAGCCATAGTGGGAATGGCGCCCCCGAAGAACACTAAGGAGGTACAAAGCTTGAATGGGAGAGTAGCCGCCCTGAACCGGTTTGTATCAAGGGCGACAAATAAGTGTCTACCCTTTTTCCGCACGCTGAAGAAGTCATTTGAGTGGACGGGCGAATGCCAAAAGGCGTTCGAGGAACTGAAAGCCTACCTTTCCTCACCCCCGCTACTAAGCCCCTCGCAACCAGGGGAGGAGCTCTTCCTATACCTGGCCGTCTCCCCGGCAGCTGTCAGTGCGGCCTTGATCAGGGAAGAAGACAAGGTCCAAAAGCTTGTGTATTACGTCAGCCGGGCGTTCCGCGGGGCAGAAGAGAGGTACCCGCCAATGGAGAAGCTTGCCTTCGCCTTGATTACCGCGGCCCGCAAGCTTAAGCCATACTTCCAAGCCCATACCATAGTTGTCTTAACCGACAAACCTCTATGACGGGCGATGCACAATCCCGAAGCGGCCGGTCGTCTAGCCTTGTGGGCAATCGAATTGACCGAGTTCGACGTCAGATACCGCCCGCGCACCGCCATGAAGGGGCAGGCTGTCGCTGACTTTATCGCCGAATTCACAAGCGGCGAGGACCGGGGGGCAGACGAGGACCCTTCGTGGACCGTACATTCGGACAGATCGTCGACAAGACAGGTCGGAGGGATAGGTGTCGTACTTCGCTCCCCCGAAGGAGATCAGATCGAGTGCATGATTCGTCTAGATTTCCCCACTACTAACAATGAGGCGGAGTATAAAGCATTGATAGCGGGGATCGACCTCGCCAAAGCGGCAGGGGCCACCAGAGTGGTAGCCTACTGCGATTCCCAGGTCGTCGTCAACCATGTGAGCGGAGACTATGAGTGTAGAGGCGACCGAATGAGGAAGTATCTAGACCAAGCGAAGAGAAGGGTGGATGACCTCAGGGCCGACGTGATCCAAATACCTAGAGAAGAAAATGAGCAAGCCGACCGCCTTGCCAAAGCCGCATCTTCAGAGCACGTGGCTACCCCGGACAATGTGCTTTCTTTCGTACAAACGATGCCACTAATAGACATTGTCAGCGTGCAGGAAATAGGCTCCGAAGGTGACTGGACCACGCCACTGGTCTCCTACCTGAAGGATGGCGCCTTGCCAGATGAGAAGGAAGCCGCCAGAAAGCTGAAGGTCCGAGCCGCAAGGTTCGTACTGATGGAAGGCGTCCTGTACAAGAGGGCCTTCTCTCGCCCGTACTTGAGGTGTCTGAGCCCCGGAGAAGCCGACTATGTCATGAGGGAAGTCCACGAGGGAGTTTGTGGAAATCACTCGGGATCTCGATCACTAGCGCATAAGTTGATTCAGGCCGGGTACTACTGGCCCACCATGCAGAAAGATGCCCAAGCCTACGTCAAAGCTTGCGACAAATGCCAAAGGTTCAGCAACGTTATCCGACAGCCGCCCGCAGAGCTGACTCCCATGACAGCCCCGTGGCCTTTTGCTCAGTGGGGACTAGACATTATGGGTCCATTTCCGACGGCTATGCGGCAGCTGAAGTTCATGGTAGTAGGCATAGACTACTTCACAAAGTGGGTAGAAGCTGAGGCTCTGGCCACCATCACGGAGAAAAACGTGCGGAGCTTTGTATGGAAGTCCATCATATGCAGATTCGGAATCCCTAGAGTCCTAGTCTCGGACAATGGCAAACAATTCGACAACGGCCCCTTTCGAGAGTTCTGCTCCCACCTGGGGATAAAAAACCACTACTCCTCCCCCGCCCACCCTCAAGCCAATGGCCAAGTCGAAGTTACGAACCGATCCTTGCTGAAGATTATCAAGACTCGGCTCGAGGGGGCAAAGGGGATATGGCCTGAGGAGCTACCCAGCATACTTTAGGCGTACAGGACGACGGCAAGGACCCCAACAGGAGAAACTCCATTCCGGCTCACCTACGGAAGCGAAGCAGTCATCCCGGCCGAAGTAGGACTCTCGACTCACCGGGTGAATGCTTACGACGAAGGCAGAAATGATGAGACATTGCGCCTACGGCTGGACCTAATTGACGAAGACAGAGCAGTGGCTGAACAAAGACTCGCGCGATACCAAGATCGTATGGCCAAGCACTACAACTCCCGGGTCAAGCACAGGGACTTCCGAGCCGGAGACCTCGTTCTGAGAAGAGTCATGGGCGCTACTAGAGACCCTGCCCAAGGAAAGCTCGGCCCCAACTGGGAAGGGCCCTACCGAGTCACGTCGTGGCATCGAAGAGGCACCTACCACTTGGAAACGCTAGAAGGACAGACACTACCCCATCCACGGAATGCCGAGCACCTACGAAAGTACTACCAATAAAAAAAAAAGCAACAGCTCCTATCTGTATTTGCCTAAATGTATAGGGCCCAATGGGCACCTTTTTCCTTGAAATTGATACATGTTTCAGAAGTTTATTCAATCTCTCTTGTACTGTGCCTGGCTCTTAAAACAGGTATACCAAGGCGATGTCTAAAAGCTACAAGGCATAAGAGTGTCAGGCGCCCAAGCCGACGGCGGCTCAAAAGCCAACCTAAAAGCTACAAGGCATAAGAGCGTCAGGCGCCCAAGCCGACGGCTCAAAAGCCAACCTAAAAGCTACAAGGCATAAGAGTGTCAGGCGCCCAAGCCGACGGCTCAAAAGCCAACCTAAAAGCTACAAGGCATAAGAGCGTCAGGCGCCCAAGCCGACGGCTCAAAAGCCAACTTAATCTACAAGGCGTAAGAGCGTTCAGCGCCCCAGCTGACGGCTCAAAAGCTAATCTAAAGTCTATAAGGCGCATAAGCGTCAAGCACCAAAGCGGACGGCTTAGAAGCCCGTCAAGCGCGAAAATAAAAGGCCTCAAAACGACGGCACCACCCTAAAAGGTTAGGCCTATATTCCAAGTGCAAAAAACAAGTCAGGCCTTCAAACTGACGGTTTATAGGGTGACGGCTCGAAAAGAATTCTACCCTAATCTAACAAGGCGCGAGCTCGTCATATGCAAAGATTAGCAATCACATCCTAAAATATCTTCAAGGCATGATTCAAAGCTGACGACCCCGTTGGAAGGTCGTGACGGTGCCAAAAAGCGTTAGGTCCCAAGTAGGGCCACCGCCAAACAACAAGAAGAAAGTCATGCATAGTTAATGAAAACAACATATTGCAAATTAAATAAATAAGATCAGTGTATTACAAGTGTCTTTACAAAAAGTCCTCAAAACAACGGGGCATCAAATACACAATGAAGATCAGTTTTACAAAAATAATTGAAGTCAAGGAGCCGGGGCGTTTGGCGCGGCCTCGTCACCCTCGGGATCCCGGACCTCGTTGGCAGGAGACTCGTCAGGATTGGAAGGATCGGATGACGGGATCTTCAAGGCTGCAGGCTTGTCCAAGGCAGGCTGAGCAAGAACGACACCGTCACCTCCGCCAGGGGCCTCGGACTCACCAAGGTCGTCATCTTCCACAAAGACGATGTCGACCACGGGCGTCGGCGGCACAGGGTCGTCCATCGAAACCCTTGACAGGTCAAGGTGAGGGAAGAGAGACTTTACCTGTTTAAGGCAGTCCTCAAACCCGTCACCATAATACACGGCACAGGAATCGATGAACTCCTGGGACGCCTTGAATTCCGCCACGGCGTCACTTTTTGCCGTCTCCACCTGCCCTAGAAGAGACGTCAGCTCCTTTTCAGCCGTCACCCTAGCTTCTCGTTCCCGCTCAGCCTGACGGGTTCCCTCCTCGAGCTTCTCTTTCAGCTCTTTGATCTCCCCATTCAGGGTGCGAGAGGCTTCCTTGTACTGTTCTAGCCCGTCGGTCAGACTGGCGATGCGCTTCTTCTGACGGGCCAGAAGTTCCTCGTTCTTGGACCCCTTGACCTGAATGGCCCTCATGCGGACCACGGCCTGTGACACAGAGTTCCCGTCAGCATAAAAAAAAAAAAATGATGACCGCACAAATAACAAAGGAGGCGCATACCCTGGCAAGATCAAAAAGGCCCGAGTCTCCTAGCTCCTGCACGGACTGATTGGCGCAGGAATCAGCCTCCTCCTTCCCGAGTATGGAGTCCAACTGCTCCAAGGCGTACCCCTTGTGGGTAAGGACGCAGCGCCCCTCCTCTGGGATGACGGGACCCCGCGCCGACATCAATCCCTTGCCGACCCCGTGCTTGGGCGACGGGGGCTTCGAGGAGTGGTCCCCAGGGGCGACCGCCACCTTCTTTGACGGGCGGTCTTCAGCCCCGTCACTTTTCCTTTTTGGCATGCCCTTTGAAACGGACGTAGACACTCCTTCCTTGCCTTTTCCCTCCTCCTTCTTACGGGCGGCGGCAGCCCAGATTTGAGCCCTCAGCTTGGCTGATTCCATCTCTGCAAGACGAGGACACAATGTAAGAATACAGGTGAAAGTGACGGAGAGGATGGTTCGGTCATACTTACGTTGACGGGACAGATTGTTCAAACGGCGTGCCTCTTCCGTCGGCTCGGGTCCCCCACAGTAGGCGTAGAGGGCGTCGGGCGTAATCAGGTCACGACACTTCCTCTCCTCTAAGGGAATCCCCGTCACCTTGAGAATGAAGGCTTTCTGCTCCCCTGTGATCGCCGGACGAGAAAAAGCTGAAAAAGAAAAGGACGAACGGGTTAGAACCTTGGCATAAGCAAACTTACATGCAAGGCTGACGGTGACAACCTGATTCCCTGACGTGAGCCCAGGTGTTGTCAAAGCCATGAGGAATTGACCCCCACTCTTCCTGACGGCATACCCAATTGGTCCCCTCTACAAAAAAGTACCTGCCCTTCCATTTCCTGTTGGAGTCGGGCATGTCTGACACTAACTTCAACTCTTTCTCCCTCGAAGAAAAATGGTAAATCCCCTTAGACGAGGCAATTTGGTGTGGACGGTAACACCAAAAGAACTCGTCAAGGGTTAGCTGACGGTGCCCGCCACTTAGACTCCCCCACAATATCTCGGAGCCGATGAACACCCTCCAGGCGTTGGGGGCAATCTGGCTGACGGATATCCCGAGATAGTTTGCCAGCTGACGGTGGAGCGCCGTCAGAGGCAGCCTCAATCCTGCCGCGAACATGGCGTCATACATGCCAACATCCGCGGTCTTCCCAGAGTAACACCTCTCCTTCTCCAAGGGAAGACGGATCGGGATATCGTCCGGAATTTGGTAACGGGCCCGCAGCAGGTTGAAAACCTTGTCCGTCATTGAAGGAAGAAAGTGATTAACCGTCCATTCTTTAGGAAGGATGAACGGACGGTCATCCCCTGAGCCTCCCGACGTGCTCTCCGAACCTTCATCTCCTGCCGAGCCCTTATCACTCCCACTCCCCCTTGCGTCGTCACCTCCGCCTTTCCTTATTACTCCGTCGCCGCCCCCTCCCTCCTCGTCGCACGACTGAATCAACGATTCATCTTCTGACGACAAGGAAGAGTCACCTCCTGACTCGTGGCCCGGCTGGTAAACCTCATCGTAGCCCGCCCCGTCGCGGACTGACGACTGTTCGCTCGACGTCTCCTCAGGCATCTTACTACCTACAAGCGACGGGGTCGATCTAAGAGCCTGAGTGACGGCCTTCCCAAAAACCTAAAAGCCCGGTATCTAGAACGAAGAAATTAAAAAAAAAAAAAAAAAAAGAGAAAATGGGGAGAGTAACTCACCAAGTAACGGAGGAAGTGCAAGGGAAGTTGACGGTATCAGACAGCAAGCGAAAACCGAAACGCAGTTATAATCTCCTTGAGGTGACGGTTTCTCTCTCACTGGCAAAATCAGAATAAAAGAAGAGAAATGAGGGAAAACGGAGATGTATATATAGGGAGCTGGGAGCGCGGAAGACGAAGTGACCTTCCCGTCCAGCTACATTCCAGTCCCTCTACGACACGTGTTCCGACACTAGGTCTGCTCGAGATGACTAGCCATTAATGCCTTGTCCGCCACACGCTGTACTCCCCAATCCGTCAAGCTGGACCAACGGGATTAAGGAGTAGGGGGCAACTGATGGGGAAAATACCAAGTGATGGTGCCGTCACCCTTCACCTAGGTGACGGCACAGTAGGGGTGACGGCCCCGCTTCTTTAGTCGTCCCCGACCGTCTCTCCAGACTGCCCCGACGCCGCCATCCACTCACCGACGGGGTGAATGGGTGACGGGACGGAGCTAACCGGACCGATACGTCTCGTCATGCACGCCAATCGCCGGGTTAGATATCTTGCACTCCACGCAATAGGGAATGGCTCCGGTGAGGAAAGGATTCCGTAAAGAACACGCAATAGGGAATGGCTCCGATCAGAGGTAACCTCCTCGGATACGCCAAGGTCCCGGGTCTACACCACTATAAATACCCCCGACCCTCATAAAAAAGGTACGCATGTTTCGACCCCGACTCTAGCACTCTGGAGTTGCGAGCAATACTAACTTGACCGTCGGAGGGTAGTTGGCCGGTACCACACCGGTACTTCCCTTTGAGGTTCTTTCTACTCGTGCAGGTCTACCTGGAACGCGCGAAGACCCTACGACTCACTGAGGGTGATTCTCGGCATCATCAATTAGTTTCGTGCTAAGAGCTTGAATATGCTGATTACGAATGTTGGAAGCTTAGTAGTTGCCATATTGTAGTCAATCTGTATTAGATATTGTTATAGTTATTGGTACATGGTAGAATGTGTTTGATAGTACTTACCATTCCAAATATTCTTTTTGAAGAGTAATTATGCCATGATTGCTAATATATTCCTTAAAAAGTTGTTACGCTGAACCAACAATACTTTGAATAAGATTTTTGGGTAAAGCTTTATTGGTGACATGCCTTGTATTGATATTGCTTCTACTACTGTATGTCAATCATATTAGGCAGGGGAATAAATTTTTTTTATTATAAATTTAATCTAAAATTGTATTGTCAAACTTCTTGTTCATGTTATAGTTCATTGATTGTTATCACATACTTATTTACTCTAGCTGTAATTATTTACTCTTTTTATTGGTTCTAATTTTATATTGAACTTTAGTTGATTGTACATTATCTACTTATGGACCCACAACAATACATGCCGATTTACACTAGTATCATACAAGGGCAAATTGATGTTAACTCTCCTTTGTTGGGTGTATCCCAAAATAACATAATTTCTTCCCCTGAAGTTGTGATTACCACCTCCAATAAACCGCCGAAACGGGGTACCAACTTTAGTGTAGAGGAGGATAATATTCTTGTTTCGACATAGCTCAATGTTAGTATTAATGCTATGCATGGTAATGAGCTGAAACAAGAAACATTCCGTGAAAAAACTTGGCAATACTTCTGCCAATACAGCCTATTTAGCACCACACGTACTGCTGGCTCCCTATCAAGTCGATGAGGAACGATTAATAGGGAGACAAGTAGATTTTGTGGGTTCATAGCTGCACTTGAAGCAACCCCTTATAGTGGTACAACTGAACAGAACAAAGTATAATCATATTGCAATAGTTTCAAAATAGATATTCACCAATGGTTTGAAGATACTAATTATTTGCATTTTCTTTTAATTTTTTTAGATTGAAAATGCAAAGGCTATTGTGGGGGAGGAACGAATCCAAGCCCGCAAGCAGTTTGTCCGCTTTGGGTCCGAGGACTGCACTCATGTCTTAGGCTCAAGCTTATAAGGCATGGGTAGGGCGCTTCTTTCTTCGATGTGGGACTGTTCTCAAAGACTTCCCACACTCGCTTGCAAAGAACAAAGCCGTGCGAGTCCTCAGACCTAAAGCGGACAAACTGCTTGCAAGCTTAGATTTGTTCCTCCCTCACAAAAAGGCGCTTTTGAGGGTAGTGCCCATCATCGGTATTGTCCGCTTTGGGTTGGGAATGGGCCATTGAGGCTGATGCCACCCAGACCGCACGATTTTGTTACCCTTAAAGGGCACGCCTCTACCACTACCACACATGTGTAATAGTGGTACACTCATGTCTTAGGCTCAAGCTTATAAGGCATGGGTGAGGCGCTTCTTTCTTCGATGTGAGACTGCTCTCAAAGACTTTCCACACTCGCTTGCAAAGAACAAAACCGTGCAAATCCTCAGACCCAAAGCGGACAAACTGCTTGCGGGCTTGGATTCGTTCCTCCTCCTCAGCTATGTATAAAGAAAAAGTGAAAAAGGACTTTCCATTTGAACATTGTTGGCATGTGTTGAAGTACCAACCAAAATGGAGCTTGCCTAAGGAATACTCGAGGGTAGTGCTACCTCCAACTCAAGATTCAATATCTATTGCCAATGGAGATGACGTGTCCTTAGTTGATGACACTACCAACTTCAAGAGACCAATAGGTAGGAAAACCGAAAAGGCCAATCCAAAGAAAAAGACTAGTGGGAAAGATGTTGGAGAATACTTGACAAAGAAAATGAAAGTTATTGAGGACTTACAAGAACAAGAAAAAGAGTCTCCGCATCAAAGCGGAAAGGGTTCGATTGGAAGATTTGAGGGATAAGGAAAGAATTTGATTGGAAGAGTTGAGGGATAGAGATATAGTTCGATTTGAGGAGAAAAGAATTCAAATGGAGGAAAGACTTAGAATTGAAAGAGAAAAGCTTTGTATCAAAAGTATGATAGAGGATGAGAGAATTATGAGCTTGGATACAAGTGGCATGTTCGGAGTACTTAAACTTTTTTATGAACAACTCTAAAAGGGAATCCTTGCAAGACAAGCGTCTAGTAAATAGTTTGGTAGTTGAAAGTTGAAACATGTAAATGATGTCTTGGACGGATGTATTTTGGTAGTAGTTAGATCAACCTTGTTATGTTAGAAAAATGGTTGATGTATTTTGTTGAAGCTTAGATCAACTTTGTTACGTTAGAAAATGGTTGATGTATTTTGTTATTTTATACTATATATAAAATAGGAATGTATTAGATCATTGTGTTCTTTGATATTTACTTGCTTCTCTTTAATTGAGCAGTTTATCTAGCCTTTTCCATATCTCATATATCAGGCATTGTTAATTTTTGCATTTTGATGTTTTGGGTGTTATGGGTGTTACTTCATGCTTTCATTAGTGGTTTGACTCTTTCAAAAAAGAGTAATAGCACATATTCTCCTTTTACTATTAAATTTGGGGGATTATACATACATAGGATGTTTTGGCTAAATGGGATTTTAATTTTGTGTTGGTTTTAAGTGACTGGCTGCTTGATTAGCAAATTTTCTAGAGGTTAAGAGTTCACCAGAATGCTTATAAAGATTTTCTAGAGGTATATTGTTTAAGGTTGCTTTGTGTAAAATAACAGTGTGAGAGATATGTTATATGAATGTGAATGATATTGAATCATAAGTACTGTATATTTCAGTTTAGAGTAGGCTTAATTGAATAATCTGCTTTAGTTATATGAGGAGATATATATTCCTCATTGTAAACAATATTGAATTATAAATTGTAAAATAACTCACATATTTATAATTTGACCAAATTCAATCACAGTCAGCTAGCTGTGTTTAAATGATTTCATTTAGAACATACACCTGATATTTATAAAAGAATTGATGGTTTTTCCCCAATTTGTTGCAACTTGCAAAATTGTTGTGGTTTATTTCCATTGATGCATTTAGATGATACATGAAAGTCAAAATGCTCCGGCTTCTCTATCATACGTAAATAATGCAAATTTTTTGAAACTTAACTATAGTTATTCAACACAATCGAATTACAGCAATCAATAACTCTAGGTATCATGATGGTAATGGTTTTTGTGCAACGATTTGAATATTGAAATGGAATAATATATATATATATATATGTAGTTAGTTAGTTAGTTAGTTAGTTAGTTTTTATTACTTATCAAAAATATATTTTTGCTTTCCAATTTTGTCTTGAAGGTAGTATTCATGGGTAGCTCTTTGTTTCACAAATTGCTTCTTGATGACTCCGATAAGGGTGAAATAATTGAAGAAGTTGTCATGAATTCAACATCACGAAATGTCATTCGTATATTAGACGTATCCATTTGGTAGGCCATGAAAGGCTTTACCTTGACTACTTTGCCAACTCACCAGTTTATTCAGAGAAAGTATTTCGAATGAGATTTCAGATGAGCCGTTCTCTTTTTCTCTATTATTTCTAAGGTAGAAGCTCATGATCCGTATTTTGTCCAAAAAAGAAATGGTGGTAAAAAGCTTGGGTTATCTTCCTTTCAAAAGATCACTATTGTACTCAGGATGCTTGCATATGGAATAATGGGTGATTTTATGGATGAGAATGTGCGGATTGGAGAAACCACCGCCTTACAGAGTTTGGAAAAATTTGTTGCTGCTGTGGTTGATATTTTCTCTGAGGAATATTTGAGAAAGCCAAATAATGAAGACATTACTAGATTGTTAGCCCATGACAAAAGGTGTGGATTTTCAGGCATGCTAGGTTTAATTGATTGCATGCATTAGAAATGGAAAAATTGTCCACGTGTATGGAAAGGTCAATATTGTGGTCATATTCGTGAGCCGACTATTATTTTGAAAGCAGTGACATCATATGATCTTTGGATATGGCATGTATTTTGGGTTACCTAGATCAAATAATGATATTAATGTGTTAGAATGGTCACCTATATTTTTTGAGCTAGCACAAGGATGTGCTCATCCAATTAATTACTCAAGCAATGGTAATAACTACAACATGGAATATTACCTTGCTGATGGAATATATCCAAAGTGGGCAACATTTGTGAAGACAATTCCGGTTTCACAAGGAGAAAAAAAAATTATTTGCAAAAACCCAAGAAGCGCATAGGAAGGATGTTGAGCGTGCATTTAGAGTACTACAGGCATGATTCGCAATTGTTTGTAGACTTGCTTGATTTTTCTATCCGGAAATGCTCCAAAAAATCATGAAAGTGTGCATATTCTCCATAACATGATTGTTGAAGATAAGCGAGATGAAAATAAAGCGATAGACTTCGATTATGAACAAATTGATGAAGTGAATAATCCTCCTATACAAGTGTCACGTGAGCATGCAAATTGATTTATGGCATTCATCCAAAGTCATCAACGCATTAGAGACCAAGAAATCCATTATCAACTCCAATCGGACCTTATCAATCATTTATGGCAATTGCATGGCAAGTCGTAGGAACTTCAAGTGTGTGAGTTTTTATTGTATTTTCATATGAGTTATGTATGTGAAGTTTTATTAAACTACATTGCTAGTTTAGTGTTGCTGAAAACTATGCATGCAAGGAATTTGTAAAAGCTTTCTTTTGTTTTTAATTTGTGCTAGGACAGGTTTGAGTTTGTTGCCAAAGCTTTGTGTTCTTTGTTTTTGGGTTATTACTGGTGTTGCTGTTGTTGAAGATGTTGGTGGCAAATAGCTTTGATCTATGGCAGAAGAACTCATTTTTTTGTGTTGTCGAGGAGGTTCAGAATCTCGATATGTATGTAGTTATTGGCTTTTGCCTTAATAGTGCTTCAAAATTTGTATAAATTGTTGCACTTTTTTTTATTAATTGTGTTGTTTTTCTGCAAGTTTGTTGAGGTTGGTGGTCTCAAGTTATATATGTGTTCCAGATATCTACTCCTTTGGTTTCATTGATGTGGTATGGTCTATTTTGGTTGGATTGGAAGTGCTTGGAAATGATATGCATTTTCTATTGGGGTTTATGCCCTAAAATCTAATTTATTGACATGTCATAAATGATTAAATTGTTTAATTATATGAGACTATTTATTAATGAACTAATGGAATATTATCTTAGTCCATGAGATGCATAGTATGTGATTTATGTGATTTAGTCATAGAAGATATAAATCACAAGTTCTTTGTAAACTCAGAATTTTAATTCATAGCCGGTCATGAAATTGGGCATTTCATCTGCGAAGACTATAACATATCAACTAAGATGATTTGTCTTGATCATGGAAGTGGAAACTTCTAGTTGATATGTTTTAAGAGTTAAGACATATTGAACTAGACCGTTGTGAGATTTATTATTCTCCTAATGACTGTCAAATGAATAATAAATCTCATGACTTCTATTTACATCAACTCTAAATCCTGAGAGAATAATGGACCTGATCATTAGATGTAAGTTGCTTTGATATATCAGGAGTAAGATCTATGAGTCACGATCAAAACCTCAGTATGTTGGGCAGCCACATTTAGTGTTGACGGAACATATATTCTTAAGATGGAATTCAAAATCTCTTAACGGAGATATAAAATATTCCCTTGAGATAAGTTTAATGGATTTTGGTTATTTAGAGTGTTAGGCCCAACCACTTTAGTAAGAAGTTACTAAAGTATATATTTATGAAATTGGATTTCATAAATATCTGATGAATAACATAAGGGATTAAACCGGGTACTGAAGAATTAAGATGTAATAATTTTCAAAGTGGCAGTCAACTTTCATAACTTTGTATTACTACGAATATTTTAATGAAGGATTGCATGTATAATAAAGTCTTGGGATATAATTTATTAATAAGGTCTAGAGTGCAATTATATTTATATAGTGTTATTAAATATAATTAATAGTAACTTTAGGCTTGTCAAAAGTTGATAGAAAAGTCCAAGGTCCATTGGAGCTAGTGTTTTATTAGTCCCTTTTGGTCCCACTCCAAGCCACGCACTAAAGCCCAATTGAAAAGGCCCAATAAGTCGGTCCAATTAGATAATTAGTTAGTTATAAAGGGAGAAGCATACAGAATTTTTATAAGTGAAAAAGAAAAATCATTGTGAAGTGGTGTGTATGTGTGAGTGAAGCCACTCATTTATTCTCCATTGAAAACTGATTGAGAGACCACACTTTTTGGGCATAAAGTGGAATTGGAGTGAAGATTAAAAGTGTTCCCAAGTACTTCTAATCTTTTGTTTTGAATTTCACCGCACCAAGGTACGCTATCTCGTTTTTAAATTCTAAAATTTACATAGTGCATGTTAGGGGTGGCAAAATTGGACACGACCCGCAAACTCGACACGACACGACACAAAATTAGCAGGTTATGGGTTGAGGCTTAATGGGTTCGTGTCATATTCAGGTTGACATAACGGACCCGTTTGATAAACGGGTTGGGTTAGGGTTCAACCTATGAAACCCGTCTGACCCATTTAATTAAATAAAATTTTACCAATATACTATTTAAACCTTAGGTATATAAACTTATTAGTTGTTTTAGTTTATTTTCTTTGACATATTGTGATTGATTATTTATGATATTGAGATATGTTTTAGTTTTGAATGATTATTTGTGATGCAGTTACTCATTAATTTTGAATTTTATATTTAAAATATTCATTTGTTTGTTTTTTCATAAATGTTTTTCTTTATTTTGATAAAATTAGATAAATAGGTCGACACGATTGACCCGTTTAATAAATGGGTCGTGTTAGGGTTGAGGAATCTTGACCCGTTTAATAAACATGTCGGGTTAGTGTTGACCCATATAGTCGAATACGTATGAGTTGACACGACACGAACCCGACACGCGAACACGAATTGCCACCCCTAGTGCATGTTATCAAAAATGAATGAAATAGATCCATGTTTGTTGCTTCCCCTGTGTGTTTTGTATGAGATACAAAACTAGATTTTCCAACATTTCCATGTTGCTGGGTACAGAAAACATGATAGTTATTTGAAAACATAAAAAAAAAAAAAAAGAATAAAGAAAACCTAAAGAAAGAATAAAAAAATAATATTTAAATGAAGTGGTAAAATAATAGAACATTTGATGTTGGGTGTATTGTAAAGTGAGATGTTAAAATGAATAAAGTAACTTTTTGAGATGCTAAATACTAAAAATTTTACAATCTTTGATGAGAATGCAAGGAACCCCAATATGTGTGTTGAATCTTTTTTCTAGACTATCTAAATTTGTGAGAGATTTTTTTCCTAATACCCTTTGGATGTGATAGTCACATTTCGAGTAGGTGCTTTCAAATTGTGAAACCTGGGTATCATGAGTATTAAGAACCCCCAACGTGTGTTTTGAGTCTTATTCTATATCTTCTTTTTTTGGGAATAAAATATACTTATTTATCTAGAAAAAAGTGCCATCCAAGCAATTTGACTTTTGGGGGGAAATTTTTGAAGACAAATTAGGGATAATTACACTTCCATTCGTTGAGATTTAGACAAATAACACTTCACCCCAAACTTGAAAGGAAAAAGCAATCCCTCCCTCCCCTCCTCTTGTGACATCTGTTTGGTTAGCCTCTATTAAATTGATGTTAAAAATGTTGTGTACTAAGAGCATTCATATTAACTCATGCAAAAATTCATGTTTATTTTAGTATAAGAACCTAATTTTTCTATTTTATATAACAACATTTCAGAAACACACACATCAGATTATTTAGTCTAAACTCTATTTCACAAACATATCAAAGTTTTTTTTTAAAATGTTTATCTTTCTTTATACACAGCAACCATTATTTACTCTCTTCCTCTATTATCGGGATGCGTAAAGCAATAATAAAAAACGAAATGCAAAATGAATAATTTTAGTGTAAATTTACATGTTTACTGTAGTTGTGATTGGATTTTACACAATTATACATAAATTGACATGGGAAGCTTTGGTGGGTCGTTGGGAAAATTGTGGAGCTTTTCTATTTTACAAAGACTAATTTGAATGCTCTAATTGTCTAACATGCCCTTTGCTTAAAGGTAGGTTTCCAAAATTAACCTCCCTTGCAGCATTAAAATTCCATTGTTTAACTTTTTAATTAAACAGTATTTCAAAATATTCAAACTTTTTTTTCCCAATTGGTTGTGGAGAAATTTACCATTGCAAGTCTTTTGATGTTTGATAAACTTTGTGTTTATATTATAAATTTATCAGTTTTGTTTTTACTAAACATGGTTAAACTTTGGTAATGAGAATATTATGTTAGTAATATAAACAGAAAGAGGAGTGTTATTTTCTTAAAGCCTTAAGGGAGATGAGTGTTGTTCATAGTATTAAAATTTGGAATGGTTAAAGAACCAAAATTGGGTCTGGTTCCACTTTTTATCGATTTTGGACTAGTTTATCAGTTTTTACTAGACTGGTTTGGGGTCCGATTCCTGATTGAACCAGCCGGTCCAATTCAATTTTTAAAATAGATGTTTTTTCATTTCGATGTTTGAGGTGGAGAGTCATTCCTACAAATTTAAAGCGGGGAATGTGCAATTAGTCCAAAAATTATATGTAAACTGATTTGAATAAAATTTGGGCCTGATTGGTATTGATGTTTAAATAATAGTTTTTTTTTTTTAATTCCATAACACGTATTTTCATAACATTTTTTTCACCCATAATATAATTCCACGACACTTACACAATGGCTACTATAAAATTCGAATCACCTTCCTCGCCCTTGGAAGCAAAGCCCAACAAAAGCCCATGACAGTGGGCTTTAAAGTACTCATACTAATCATATAGTATTGTAATATATTTACCAGCCGAGTTGGGAACAGAAATAGGTTGATGAAGTTTTTATAAAACAAAATAGTGAATTTCAGGCATGGATTTTAGTCCCCTCACAGAGGCTTTGGCTTCCAAATCGTATCAAAACATCGCTGATATCTGTGACAACCTCTTGCTTCAGGCAAGTTCTTCTTCTTCTTCTTCTTCTTCTAATTTTTGGTTTATGTGATAGTAATTTTGTAATTGAGTTAATAGCGTTGTTTGAACAGGCTGCTGCTGAGGGCGTTGCTTATGAGGACGATTGGCCCTACTCTATTCATCTTCTTGCCCACATTTACGTTGATGATATGTATGATTCTTTTTTCTTTTTCTTTTTTGTTGAAACCCAAAATACTTTGTTTCACGATGCACCCGCTAGTTGATGTTTTTCATGTTTTTTGTTTTTGCTTTTGTTGTTTTAATATTGGGTAAAACTTAGATACAGTTACTTAGGTGTACATTTAGTTCCCCTATTAAATTCAAACGCATAGTTGGATTGGATTTAGAAAAAATTAGCACTGTTTATACTTTGTTGGTCAATGCAACCATGTTTTTCGATTAAATTGGAGAACCTAAGTTACTGCACTTAAGAACTGTATTATTAAGTTTTGTTCTTTCATATCAGACTTTTGTTGTTTTCCCAATTGGGGTTTCATGTAGGCCCTTTTTTGCAACAATGGGTTTCGGTGTTTGTGTTGTTGTTGTGCTGTGACCTGGATTTTAGTGGGATTTAGAGTTTTATATGTGGATTGGTATATTTCAGTAACAGTGCTCGGTTTCTGTGGAAATCGATACCTTCTGCAATTAAGGAGAGTCAGCTAGAAGTGGTTGCGGTCTGGAAAATCGGTCAGAATCTATGGATGAGAGATTACGGTGGTGTGCATGAGGCTATTCGTGGGTTTGATTGGAGTCAGGAAGTTCAGTGTCTTGTTGCTGCATTCTCAGGCAAGTTTTAAAAATACATCTTACACAATACCACATTACTAATATTTAGCATTTACATGCTTGTTTGTTTGTTTTTGAATGTATTGATGTGTCATGGGATCAAAACCCATTGTGCGCATGTGTAATTTACCAATAAAAAAATGTATCAGTATTAAAGAGTTAAGATTAGGTTTGACTCCTATTAGGTGCTAGAATCTCAATTAACACTTTGCTAGGTGTTCTTGCTGAAAGCACCTCAAGACATCATGTATTCTATCTTTTTATTCTTCAATGGAAGTTGCAACTTGCAAGCTTATAGCCTCACTAATAGGTTGAAGAATAACCTATTTTCAACCTATCAGTTTAGAGTAACCTTCAAATTCATCGTATCTATGGTCAATGCCTCTTTCTTTTTTCATATATATATATATATATATAAAATAAAATCTTGGCTGCATTATTGGCTACTCAACCTACTTAAATATGTAGCTCACCAGCTCTATAATACTCAACTTCTTAGTACACTACTTGGTGAGTTTCTATGGTACTGAAACTTGCTCTTTCTTTCTTTTTTTTTTTTTCTTTTTTTTTTCTTTTTTGTTGTTGTTGTTGTTGTTGTTGATAAATAATGGAATTGAATTAATCAAATATCCAGGTACACTGGTGGTGTACATGGATAACAGTACATCAAACACTTAAATTACAAAGATCAAGCATTTCTAAAAAATTAGAACGAGGAAAAAGATCAAAGGACGAAGCATTTCTGAAACTTGCTCTTTCATCTTCAAAGAAGAAAATTGTATGATCTTTTGACTGTGTCTGTAATTGTGATTGATTTTTTTGGTTTGCTGGTGGTGATGGTTACCTTATGCCAAAATATGGAAAGCTATTCCTTTATTTGTTATCATATTTGGAGAGAACAAAATGCTCAGATTTTTCAGGGCTGTGAAACATCAGCGGCGAGGCGCGAATTTCAGTTTGCTGAGAGCATTTTATCATTTTTTGGCAAATTCTCTCTCTTTTTTGAGTTTTTGTTGTAGTTCACTGAACTCCTATATTTTAAGAACTGACCTGTGTTTTCCCTCTTGTCTATTTCATATAGGCCATTGTGTTCCAGTAAAATTATTTATTTATAAAAGAAAATTGTAGGATGGTTTCCTCTTTTTTTTCTTTTGGTTTTTAATGGTGGGATCAAAACAACCCCTGTGGCAAGATTCCATTAGGCTTAAATGAAGTTAGTAAGGCTGCTCTTGTTTTGTGAGGCAAATCATCTCAACTTAGATCTATTTGTTTGTTCCTTCTCTTTCATTGTAATCTTTTGGGACCTGTTCAGTAGCAATTTGGAAATTTTTAATTGAATAAAAAATGGGTTTTGGGAGGATGGTGATTTGGCTTGTATTGGAGTATCCAAAAGTAATCAAAGCTAGTTCATGGATCCATAAATTTGGGGTAGGTGTATGGTTGGGCGGCTAATGTTGTGTTTGAGAAGAGATGAAAGATGGAGGGGGGGCTTAAATTGACATATCGTGAAAAGGGGGCCTCATTGGCTATGATCCATGGTCCTTCGGAAAGATCTGGAAAGTTGGAGTTTTTAAAGTGATACAATTTGGTCAATGGCCATGCAGTGTGGGAGAGAGGACTTTTGCTTCTAAAGTCCATATTCTGTGATTCACAGTAAAATTTGAGAGATAAAAAGAGAAAAAACGGGGGGGGGGGGGTAAATAATGATGGGTATTGAGAGAGATAAGGAGTAAAACAGTAATCATATTTAATCTCCCAATTTCCCACCTAGTTTTCATCCCAAGGCTGAGTGAATAAAACATTGGGGCCTGGCTTCCTTCCTTCCCCTTCTCTTCTATACCAAATAAGAGAATTCCCCATCCAAATGGAACTTTCTTCTCTCACAAGTGTGGGTGGAAGGTGATGTTGTGGGTTTAAAACACACTGGACTGGACACTTGTGTTACTTACCAAAAAAATAAGCATGATTGGATTGGATAAAAATTATAAGTATCAGAGCTCTCAGGACTCTTCAACATTAAAACTTTTAGCAAATTTGATATAATCACCATTTTTATTTATAATACACCAAGTAGTTCCTGTCCTCATAATTAATCATCTTTTATTTTTTTTTTAAATTGTGAATTTATCGTTGAAATGAGATCTAAAGCCTTAAAAAGATTGGTGTAGGATAATTAAAAGGAATTACTACATGTTGCATCCCTTAAGTTCGGCTCAAGTTTGGTTTTTTACATATAAAAAGTTGTAATTTTGTGCTTCCGTCCATTTGTTGTTAATTGTATGCCTGACCTTGTAGTGGTTAAGTGGGTAAATGTTTTTTTTTTTGATAAGTTGTTAAGTGGGTAAATGATATGATCTTTTGGTCTTGAGTTTGAGGTTTGGCATAAATTTAATCAGCTAAGCCATATAATGGATTCTGTCATTGTGGAATTCTATTGAATTCTGTAAATATGTTTTCATTTTCAAAGAACTATCTAATGTATATAGAATTATAAATCTTACTTCTTTGGTCAACCTGAAACATTGAGATTCATACTTGAATGATGATTGTTTATTGCAATAAGGAAGTTTCTAATTTTCAAATATTAAGACAGTTCTTTGAAATAGAATTAGAATGAGGATAGTGTATGTTACTTTTTCAAATTTTATTTACCTTGTAGTTTGCAATTGATTTATTTCAAAAGTTTTGGGATTGAATTTTTTTGTTATTGTTGCTGTTGTTTTGAAATTGATTTATTTGAAGATTTTATGGATATTTTTTGCTTAATTATTTTCATCTTTTGTTACGAAAAACTTGGTGGGTCTTAAACCCATTTCCTCACCCCCACTTGACTCTTACAAGGGTAGATGCCATTTGAGCTACATCTCATTGGCTTGTACAATTATTTCTACAGTTGAAAAATCAATGGGCACAAAAATAGGCATGTTGTATGTATTAAATTTTCTTGAGTGTACTATAGTTATATTTTATGATGATGACCTTCTTTAAGTTGATTGGCACCGTGACACTTGGGATCACCTACTTATTAGTAACAGTCTTCTGAACCTTTTGCAGAGCTTTACACAAAGAGGATGTTTCACCTGCTGCTTTCTGCTTATTCTACAATAAGCATCCAAGACACTGCTCTCTTTCTAGGAATGAGCGAGGATGATGCCACTAATTGTAAGTATCGTATTTTCCAAGTTTGACTTAAACGGATATTGCTGCCTTCTTAATTCAATGTATGAATGTCTTTCTACTTATCAAAAAAAATGTATGAATGTCTTTCCTTTTACTAAATTCCTTTCTGATTTAAGCATGTCTATCTTCCAGATTGTGATCTTATTGTTGTGAGCGACACAATTAGGAATTACAAAGATACATAACTATCCAAAGGGGACTTGTACTACCAAAACCTCAAATATATCGATGACTTCATACACTTGTTAGGTTCCTGTGTTGCTTAATTCCATACAAAAGATTTATAAGGCCTTTTCTAAAGGTCTTGCATTGTCTTGCTGGGCCTCATAGCATGTTGGCTGATAATGCGTATCTTGTTGGTTGTAGTTTAGGTCCTATCTTTGCTGCTGCTCAATAGAAAAAACTGTCAGCACTGCCTAATTAGCCAATCCTAATTAACTATCAAAAAATTAAAAAAAAAAAATAGTCAATCCTTATTTCTGAGAACTTATGCTGGACCATTCAGGTGAAGGCAGCGCTTAGAGAAGAATGAGGTTCCATGATTGTTCAAAGATAGTGACAGTTGATATATAAATCCAAACATGGCCTGCAAAATTATGTTGTTTCTGATACTATTGTTATGATTTGTGGACATTCATTATGGTTCTGCAGAAGAAATTTTTTAAGTTAAAATCTTTTAGTAGAAAAATAGTTAGACACCTAGATGTAATGCCCGGTTGTGCAAAGCTTAATTTTTCAGTAGTTCCCTTGCAACTATTGTTGGCTAGGATTTTCTGATGCAGGCACATTGCCCACAGTTCCATAGGCTTGTTGACAAGTTGAATTGGCTTGATTTTCATTGCTAATGGACTTTTGGTTGGCTGGCATATGCAGATGTCCTGCAGCAAGGTTGGGTTGTGGACCCTGCTTCTCGAATGCTTACTGTGAAGAAGCAGACTATTGTGACAGAGCAAAAACTAGATGCAACTAAATTGCAGCGGTTGACAGAATATGTCTTCCACCTTGAGCATTAATCGAGTTTTGGAGAATGTATGAGCTATGAATGTCTTTTGCTTAGGAGATTGCCTTTCGGTTCAGCATTGTCGTATATACTATATTCCATCACATACTTGAAACTACTCTAGTAATATTTATCTCAGTGAAATTATTAGAAGTGAAAAGCATGTTTCATTGGATTTAATGTCGTTACTTGAGTATTATGAAGTGAAAAGCATGTTTTATGACCTATACAATTTGCTTTTCCAGTTTTGTTGCCAAAGAAACGCAAAAATTGTTCAAATTTCATAATAAAAGAGTGTCAAACCATTTAATGTTAGCTAGAATGTGGAGAAATCTGTTCTGGAATATAATTTATAAATTTCTCTCTCATTTTTCCCCATTGTGCACAATTGAAAAAAGTCTTTACCAAATGCGATGAACAACTTGTCCATGTTTGATGAGTGAAAATAAAATAGAAAAGAGGAATAATTTTTATGTTTAACTTTCATTTTTGGGTCAGATGACTACAAACATGAATACCACGGATGGAGACAAAACAAGAAAAACTTAATTAAAAAGTATGTTTGGCAAAAATTAAAAAGTCAGCTTATTTTTGCTATTATTTATGGGCTTTATTATATTTTTGGTACTATTCATAAGTCTTACTGTACTATTTCAGCTAATTTTTATATTTATCTACCGTACTTTTAACAAAAAGTTTTCAGTTTCAATAAAATAAGCGGATTTCAAACAGATTTAGATAAAGCTAACCTATTTATCACTACTATAATGAAACAGACAACATTTTGAGTTTTTGATGATTAGTTGAAACCTAACTAATTGGAAATAAACTTTGCCTAGTCTTTGTACCAATTAAGCGATGAGTAGATTTATAAATAAGCCAAGGACTAGAATTTTCAAGTTTGATTCATTTATTTTGTTATAGAACCTGAGCTAAAAAATTAGAATTGAGCTCTTTTTTTTTTTTTTTTTTTTGTTGTTGTTGTTGTTGTTGTTGTTGTTCAAGTCGGTTTGTTAATTTCTGTTAATTAAATTAACTTAATGAAGATTTATGTATTTATTTTTAAAAGTAACTAACTTAATACCAGTTTTACGTAATAAATCGATATTTTTCCTTTCTTAGTGAATATTAATAGTCAAATTCTACCCTAGGAATTTACTAATTCATTCATTAAAACTTCAATATTATTTTTTTAAAACAAGAAATATTAATGCATTTTTGATTTTTTTTTTTTAAATTACTCATACTAACCACATTTAGAGTTCACGCACATAGAGTTTAACTTGACTTTGTTGAGCTTCGTTTGTTAACTTGAGTTGAACTCGAGCTTGGTTATTTACTTATTTTAGGGTATGAATGAGTTTGATTATTATGTTAACGGTTCAACTTGAGTTGTTTGCAACTCCCAAAGTAACCTGGTTCATTTTATCATCAAAACATTATGTTTTGAGTAGTTATTTAATGTCTTGACAAATCAATCTTATATCCATAGCCATAGGTAAGAAGTTAGTAATTAAAGTTGTGATCAAATTTTCATCACTAGATTCACTATAATATGATTCGCCATGAGAGCTTTTAGCAATAAGATTAATTACTTCTTTAGTAGTTTTTTTTTTTTTTTTTTTTTTGAGAATAAAAAAATTGTAGAAGTTAGAGCTTCTATTAGTTTGAGCACTGGGTAGGCTAAATTTTGGTAAGCATATATTCTCTGCCACCAACTGGCCCATGTGATCCCTGGCCTTACTACAAGTATAACTGCAATTAACAAGCCGAATACCTTTATTTTTTGGTGTAAATACTAAATAGAAGTGGGTTTTTTCAACATTTGGAAAGCAGAACAACACAAACTAATGCATTCAACTTCTAGTTTAAAGCAAACAAATTCCTTGGCCTAAGTTCATATACTAGCTATAAAACCAGGATTGAGTTCAAAAGTCAAAACGTAAAATAATTTTACTTTGATGCTTAAAATAACACAATTCCAAGTTAGTTTACATTCCAAGAGATCGAGTGAGGACTAGCTAGGAGGGGTCAGATATTAATTACTTTACAACACAACATATATAGGCTTGGTGGAGTAGTACAAATCATAATTAATGGATCGAAACCTCTTTTTCCCAGAACTAAAAACTTGATCTTCTTCTTCGATATGATTGTTGGGAAAGATTACATTGGTTATAGACAAATGATCAGCTGCATAGACTTGGTTATTGCATTGTTCTTCTTCTTCTTCTTCTTCTACTTCCACGCTGTTATTGTTGGTGTCGTCTCGGTGGTGACCTATAGCTATAGAGTCTGCGCTCATCAGTTGTATTAGCTGCTCAGCCACGTCCATCTCTGTGACTGAGAAATCCATGCACTCCTTCTTCTTCTTGTTCTGGGTTCTTTTCCTTTTGCGTGATGCTGATGCTGATGCTGCTGCTGATTTCGCCATTACTACTTGCCCGTTGAGAAATAATATAAATGTTTAAATCAAGACTTAAAAAGACTTTTTATTTGAGACGCAATCTTATGCTTACGCCAATGCGTGCATATGCGTATATATATAGCCGTGTTGGAAACCGCCTTGGACGATGTCAAAAAAAAAAAAAAAAAAAAAAAAAAAAAAAAAAAAGAAAGAAGAAGAAGAAGGTAATTTGCAATTTACAACTCTAAAGTTTAGGGGTGATTAAATTTTACATCCTGAAGTTTCAGAGTTTAAATTTTACCCCCTGAAGTTTGGAGTGTTAGATTTTACACCTTAACGTTTCAAAACTTGGATTTTACCCCCTAAGGTTTAGGTTGTATGGATTCTACACCCTCAAATTCTGAAACTTTAGAGTGTAAAATCCAAACACCTCAAAACTTTAGGGTGTAAAATCTAAAAATTTCTAAAATATAAAAGGTAAAATTCAAATTCTGAAATGTTAGGGTGTGAAATTCAAATATCACCAAACTTTAAGAAATAAAATTTAAATTTTAAAATTTTAAAATGTAAAATTCAGTCATCCTCAAACTTGAGGGGTATAATTTACCGTTTACCTTTAAGAAAAAAAAAAAACAGAAACCGCCTTGGACGAAGAGATATATGTTGTTTCCTATTCCTACACTAGAATTCGGAAATCGATTATGTGGGCCACCCCAATATATTTATTTCTTACTCCTACTGGGTTAGGAAAGCTATTATTATTACACCGTGTGCGTGTGTGCCACGCGATTTTTTTTTTTAAAAGTTAAATTTTGAAATTGTGTTTTTAAGACATAATTTCACTATTTTGCCTTTTGTCAACTTTGTGCCTTTGTGTGTACAACAACAATTTCCCAAACTTATTACTTAAGGAAAAACTCTCATGGAGTACAATGCACGCCTGTTAAGATTTTTTTTTTAATAAAAAAATTATAAGAATTTAATTTATCATCTATTTTTTTATTAAAAGATTGATGGCTTTATTGATTAATATTTATCCTCTATGCCAATGGTCTAACCTTTTAAATCTTTATTAAAAAAAAATTGTATACTCTTACAAACAATATATAAATTCTATTTTTTTTAGATCGACACATAGATTCTAGTCTTTTTATATATATTAAAAAGAAAGTCAATTTGGAATAAATAAAGCTCTATTATAAAAAAGAGTACAAAAAGGGCTAAAATTTATTTTAATCCCTTCAACAAGAGCCTTGTAGCTCAATTATAATTTCTTGGTGTCTCCAACTGAAATATTCAATGTTCAAATCCCTTTTCCCTAACTATTAAATTATTGAATACAAGTCAAAGGAAAAAAGAAAAAAAAAAGGGGAAATGTAATCAAGATAATATTGATGTAATCATGTATACCCAATTTTAGTGTGAACTTATTTGATTTGACCCATTTTGAGATCTATACTACTATATCTAGCAAAATTGGACTTAGATTTGATAATCTGACCCAAATTTAAAGGAAAATACCTAATCCAAATATGAAAATTTTGAACCATATAGTAAAAACGGGTTGCTCCATGGTGCAACTCGTTTTTTTAAACAATTTTTTTTTTTGGTAAAAATCATACCATATGCTACCATGTAAATGTAACATAATGTCAATTATTGAAATATAATGATTACATTGAATTAAATAGCAGCCACCAACCAGTTTTCTTTCTAGCTTGACTACTTGACAACAAGATTTAGTACTCGTTTAGATACAGCTGCCAACGTCTGCGTTTTGGCCTTTTTTTTGTTGTTGTTGGGGAAGAGTGTTTCATGTGATTATGCACTGTTCAGTAGACCCACAAGTACTTTATTCAGAAAAAAACTTTAAAATTAGGTTCTACAGTTTTATTCACACATTTAAAAATTATTTTGTTACAGTGTTTTCAGTTTTCAGCTTTTAGTAAAATAAGCAGTATCCAAACACACCCTTACAATACAAATTTTGAGAGTATGAAATATCTTAGATTGAAATAATATCAAATACCTTCTCCTCCAACTATCCATTTAAAAAAAAAAAGAAAAAGAAAAAAGAAAAAAGAAAAAAGAAAAGGAAAGATTGAAACAACATCTCTACAATCTTTGGTGTGATAAATGCTAAGTGCTTTGGTCTAAACTCCAAGATTTTGCAATAAGACTCACAGGATCTCTGCTATTGTCAATTTCATCTGTTACAACTTACAAGTGAACTAATATTTTTTTCAATGTCTCAAAATGAAATAAAATTTGTATATGAGAGGATAAGAGTTGAAGGAATGGACGGCTGTCGCTTGAAATTGCCACCAAAATAATGGCCATTTAATGTTCTGTTTTTTTTTTTTTAATATAAAAATATATATATTTATAATATTATAAATTTTTTAATGTAAAAAAGAAAACCAAAACTACATCATTTCGGGGCATTTAACCATAAATTACCTAATTTTTATGGTGATAATATTATTAATAATGAATGTAAATTATGTAAACTTAAGAAATTTTTTGAGTATTTTATTATTTTTGACTCATGACTAATCGACTCCATTCACTTACAACCCGTTCAAAATAACTCTTTTTTTTTTTTTAATTTTTTTTATACCTAAATCCAATTATTCCAACCTAAAGCAAACCCGACCCTACCCGATTGCCATAATACTAAAAGTGGACTGTGATTGTGATTGTGACTGTGACTGTAGAGCAGTGAAGACGACCTCGTCGTTAAGGGAATCTTCCTTTGAAATTGAAATGCAATTAATTATTAAAAGTTCCATTTACTCCAAAAACTCCTTTTTTATTTTTTTATTTTTATTTTTAACTTTAACCGGTAAATCTCCGGTTACCCCCACATTTTCCCCCGGAACTAACCGGTCAACCTCCTCCGTCTCTTCCTCCACTTCTCTCTCTCTCTTTCCATCTGATCAAAATCAATCGCACACAACACAATGCCACCTTTATGATCAGAAAAACCGAAAGAGAAGCATTTCACAAACCAAAAAATGTCTCAGAATTCAAACGCAAACACAAACAGTAACAGCAACGTAATTCCGGTGAGCGAATTGTATTGGTCACTGGTGGACAAAGCTGACAAGAAATTCTCTAAGATCAGAGACTTGCCCTATTATCAACGCAACAGGTTTTTCAGTTTCCCTTTTCCACTGTTTTTTCTTTGTTACATTTGACTTAGGGCTTTCTTTCTTTTTTGAAAATTGTTTGCAATTGTTATAACATATGGTTCCTTAGCTATCAATTTAGTTTAGGTTAGTATTAGTATCTTGAACCGGACTTAAATGCTAATTGTTGAATTTGGCTTTGAGTCTCAAATGGACACAACAATTTTCATGACATTTTTCGCAACGACGGCTGAGTTGTCAGGTTTTTATTGGTTCTTATTTGGGTCCATTACTGACATCATTTTATTCGATTACCATTCACAACTTGCCATCTCAATCGTTGTAAAATATTTTGTGAAAATTGTTCGGATTCGATGTTTATCATTTAGATTTTAGTATTAAGTATGTTTTAGAAGACTTGATGCTAATTGTTTCATTTGGCTTAGTCAAATTTGAGAGGGGTGATTTCCATTACATTTTTCACGACAGTTGAGCTGTCTGCGTTTTATTGGTTCATTTTTGGGGCCATCACTGACGTCACTTTATTATTTAAACTTTCACAACTTGCCATCTCAACAGTTGTAAAATATTTTTTTTTTTTGTGGAAATTGTTGTGATTCTAGATTTATTGTTTGGTGCAAAAGGATCATCTCCATTTGAAATGCGGATATATTTCATGGTTTGGATTAAATATTACAAGTATAAAGGAGTACAGATTGTCACTTTATTTAAAAATTTATATGACTTGTCAGTCTATAGACGGTTAGATTCTGGAAATAAAATCTTAATAGTGAAATCGAGAGGATATTCTTTCGTAGTTTTAAGAATACGGAATTGACCAACTAGAAGTTAATAATTTTTGAAGAGAGACATTGTATTAAAATTAGTGCGAGGAGTCCATGTATAGTGAATAATAATGTGATCTACAAGAGGGTGGAATAAAATTTCATCATTTTGAAGAAACAAGCTATTTGTTATTGATAAAGTACTTGTTATGTTTTTGTGGCTTCGTTTTAGGTATGATACATACTTCTATAAGGTATTCAAAGTGTACACGCAGTTGTGGAAGTTTCAACAGGAGAATCGGCAGAAATTGGTGGACGCAGGGCTTAAGAGATGGGAGATTGGTGAGATTGCGTCTCGGATTGCACAGCTTTATTTTGGGCAGTACATGCGGACGAGTGAGGCGAGTTATTTGTCGGAGTCCTATGTATTCTATGAAGCAATATTGACTCGTGAATATTTCAAGGAGGGATTGTTTCAGGATGTCAATCTCGCGAACAAGCAGTTGAGGTTTCTTGCTAGGTTTCTCATGGTGTGTTTAGTTTTGAACCGGCGGGAAATGGTTCACCAGTTGGTTAACCAGCTGAAAATGTTGGTTGATGAGTGCAAGAGGACATTCCAGGTCTTTTAACTTTTTAACTTTCTTTTGCATGCATGTTTTGGTGTTGAGCTTTATGGCTTTGTTGATACTCTCTCTTGGGGTTTGTGTTGATAGCTAATGAGAATTGAAATTACTTGTTGTGTTTTATATATAGTTTTGATTGTGAATTCATAGTTTTGAAAGTATGAATAAAAATGAAGGAATCGGCTCTGTGAATGATGATATACCATGGAAATGGTGTCATTGTTAATTTGACAATTTTGTCTTCCCATTGGAATTGGAATTTTCAAAAGCTCTTTGTTTTGTTTTTGGGTTTTTTGGGGTCCCCCCCTTCCTTTTTTTTCCGTCTGCAAATGTACTATTTATTGTGCAAATTCATCTTTGGAGATTGGGATCATTCTAGGAAATGAGGGCCATCTCAATAAAATTTGAAAACAAAAAAAATGGTCTCATTTATGATTCTATAATAGATCATGATGCAAATGGTAAAGAGTTTTGAGGAAAAACAATGGCAAATACCAAAAGGTTTAAGAATAGTGGTTTAGTTTTTTTTTTTTGATAAGTAGAATAGTGGTTTAGTTTTGATGTGTGGAATTCTTGGCATCTTTGATAGGCTACTTTAGTTATTATCGAGTCTTAGTATTAAGTTTCTTTAGGAAAAAAAAAGTTGCTGGTTTAGTTTTAATAAAGTCTTACTAAATTATGGGTTGTTTAAATGGTTTAGAAGTTCTTAATTACCTTCAGTTATTATTAGGAAACCTAAAAGGTTATTGGGAGTCCTAGTCCTTCTAGTAGTAGTAGTGGCAATTTGCTAGGGTCTATCTTACTTTGTTTCTTGTTATATTCACTATTTAACACCAAACAACCATCAAACTCATTCAAGATTCATTTCTTTTATTACCTCACACTACCTAAACCCTTAAACATCAAACCCTATTCAAGAACTCTAATTTAGTGTTGAATTCGTAAAGATCAGACATAAAAATTGGTATTAGAGCATGTGGGTTCTAATTAGCTTAACTAGTGAAGTCTCTTGTTGTCAAATAAGAAATTTGAGATTTGTACCCTGCTTATACCAAAAGCCGATAGGTGTTTTGGATTAATAATAAAGAACAATCATCATGGAGCAGATGCTATAAGTTGAAATTTTATTGTGTCTATAAAAAAAAATTGAAAAAAAATTGGTAATAGAGCCCTTTAAGACTTATGTCTTGTGTTAGATCCTATACCATTAGATTTGGTGTTGATTTTAAAATTTTTAAGTGGTCTCACTATAGATGAGGGATTCTTGTTTCCAAATGCTATGTGAATACAAGGGAAGCATGGAGCCACTCAATTTCAAAGTAATATGGCACTACGTTAAAATTTAAATTTCCATGAATCTCAGCATAAATTGTTTTCACATTTGTTTGCAGAATTGACAGTATCTTTGGATAATTTTTGTTTCCAGGAAACTGACTTTAAAGAATGGAAGCTGGTGGTTCAGGAAATAGTTAGATTATTGAAAGCTGACACAGCTTTTATGAATATCAGGCCCTTGAGATATAGTCTTGTATTGGACCCTCATCCTGATTCACTATCTCATGTTCCCCCATCTGTTCCTTTGAGAAATTTAAGATTACGAGATGCAATATTGAGCAGCTACCATCATAATGAGGTATTACTATATTTCTTTTCTGCTTTCCACCATCATGAGCGTTTAATTGGAACTAATATATATATATATATATATATATATTTTTTTTTTTTCTTTTTTCTTTTTTAACCAATCAAAAGATATTGTTCTATAGAGCATGCTAAATTATGTTTTGAATTTTCCTTTTTCTTGTCTTTGTTGTTCTTTCCTGATCAGGTCAAGTTTTCAGAGCTTACTCTTGACACTTTCAGGATGCTTCAGTGTCTGGAGTGGGAGCCTAGTGGCTCATTTTATCAGTCAAGCGGTGCAAGAATTATCCAAAATGGATCCTCGGGGTCTAGTCGTATGAACTACTCCCAGGATATTGCCGATCCTACTTTGCCACCTAACCCTCGGAAAGCTGTCTTATATCGTCCATCTGTTACACATTTCATTGCAGTAAGTATGCAGAATTCAGTTACCATTCTAGCACAATGATAAAGAATGTTAGATTAGGAGCTTTTGAGGATTATGTTTTGTGATTTTCTAGCATTCACAATGTTAAATGTGATTTAGCTTTCTATGGGCAGGTTCTGGCCACAATTTGTGAGGAGCTTCCCCCTGATGGAGTTCTCTTAATATATTTGTCAGCTTCAGGTACATAAATTCTTTTTATTTCTCAATTCATCGTTTCCACTTTTCGGTTTATTTGGAGTGTAAGCCCGTGAGGTGTTCATGCCTCTTATGTCATTTAAATTGCTTTAGAAGAGCTGGACTTACTATTTTCATCTACATCAGGTACTGGAACTTTTATTGACACAACAGGGAATTCTGCCAGGAATCTTCAGTTGCATGCTATCAACTCTGATGCAACCTCTGCTTCACCATTTGGCCCCCAATGTGATGTCTTGGACCCTTCTCAGAAAAGTCAAGGAGATTGTTTGCAACACCAATCTGGTTGCTTGCAATTTGGAACTCGTGGAAGTGGAGGTATTTTCTCAGAATTTCTTTGATAAACTCTCAATCTTTTACCATTGACTGAGATGCATTCTCCAATTTCCCATTATTTCATAGAACCCTCTTTTGAGGGATGTCTAGGCGATTCTGTTAGTTTCCATATATGTAGTATTTTATTTTTCAACTTTAATTCATTCCCTCTTACCCTCTTATAAGTGGTGTGTTTGTAATGCCTTGAAGCTTCAAGCACACCTTTGCACGTGACATTTTGTCCTCTAATATTTGAGATGGATTAAAGCTAGCAGCAAGCAAAGGAAAATAAACTAATTTCAAAGGTAGTCTGCTTTGTTATTTTAGTGTATAGAGAGAAATTCGGAAAATCTTTAAGGATTACAATTGTTCATAATCTAAATTTGTTCCTTTTATTTTTTCTTTTTTTACTTGTCTATAAATAGACCCTTGTTTTTTTTTTTTATAGCATTTTAGGAAATTGTTCAGTAGGCCAAATCTAGACTGCTTCAATTAGATGTTTGACCTTTCCCTGTTTTAATAAAATTGTCATTAATTTGAAGAATATCTTCTTTAATTATTATATGAACAAACATTAGTTCTATGTAATCCTTTAATTATTTTTTATTTTTTAATTTTTTTTTGGTGGCTAAAATGCATTATACTTCCTCTGAATTTGATGATGTCAAATTGATTTCACAAGTTTCAAAACTTAGAACTAAGACCTTGAACTTTGAAGTTATTGTCAATGTCACTCTTCTGTCATGAATCATCAATTGTTAGAACTTGGACTGAACTGTTAAGTGATGCAAAGTATGTCGTTTTATCATAAAAAATAGACATAATAAATGAAAATAAATATGGAAAAATCCAAAATTTATTCTCTCTCTCCCCCTAGTCTTCCTAATTTATTCCCCTGTTGGCACTGTTGCCTTTGATGATTCCATCATCTCCACCCCTAAGATCTAACACATGTCATTTTCTATCAACTGCACTTTCCCCTTGCACTACCATTCCTAAAAGAAAATTTATTAAAAGAGAAGAAAGAGCACACCTTAAGTACATGGGTACTTGATACGCACCACAAATCATACCAGGAACGTAAGACGATTAGCTTAAGATATGTTGTGGCACGTTCAAGTCTTTCAAATGTCTTGCAATTGTGTGTTTTCCAAATAGTCCACATTATGTATCTCCAAAGATCACCATTGTGATGGATAGCAAACTGCTCCTTTCAACAAGCCAACAAATGAAATACCCTTTTACGCATAACCCACTGCACCTGAAATAAACATTACACTAGAGACCATAACTCTCTGCTGATATCCCAATCTATAAGTAAATGATCAACAGAGTCCATCTTTTTTGCATGTACATCACCAAACCACAACAATTAAGTTTCTTTTGTGTGTTATCTTTCATAATAATTTTTCATTAAGCAGCTATCCAAGTGAAAAAAAGGTACTTAGCAGGAACTTTAACCGTCCAAATTTTTTCCAAGGAAAAGACTTCATACCTCTAGCATAAAGCATGCTATAGGACTTACTGTTTGGGATTAACTGGGTAATGCCAGGATCTATTGGGAGCTTATTGTTTAGTTAGAGGCATTGGTTCAGGAAGCATGGCTCGGATGTGTGGAACTTGGTGCCGGGTTGTTTGATGTGGACTGTTTGGAAGGACTGGAATCGCCGTTCGTTTGAGGATATTGAATGCCCTTTGGATCAATTAAAATCTTTGTTTGGTCATACTCTTTTGGATTGGTCTAGGGCTTGCAGTTCCTCATATTGTTCTGATATTTTTGAGTTTATAGATTCTCTTAGATCTAGCATTTGATTCATTTGTATTCTTATGATACTTTGTGTTCATCATCGTTAGCACAGGTTTTCTTTCTTTATCAATAATATTGCATTCTTAACTATCAAAAAAAGAAAAAAGGAAAAAAAGCATGCTATAGGAATTTACCTCGAATAACTTGCTTCTGGTTGGCATCCAACATATTTGGTCTTCAGCATCTCTTCTAATCTTTGTGGAATAGATGAGATTAAGAAAGTCTGTTAGCATATCCATCTATCAATCCTGAATAGCTCTAAAACCAAAGTAATATCCGAGTGAAGGTTGCCTGCATTCCATCTTGTAACATCATCCAAGGTAGCCTCCCTTTGAGCAATTCCATACAAATCAGAAAATGCCTCCTATAGAGAGCCCCTTCCCCACACCAACAGTCATGCCAAAAACAAACATTAGTGCCGTTATCAACCTCAAATTTAATGATTTTGGAAAATGTACCCCAGTCCCTTCTAATATACTTCCAAACACATACTCCATAAGAAGTAAGAACCCCTACCAATCCTCAAGCACCAACTAGCCCATTCACTGCCATCTTTTATCCACTAAATTCCTTCAAAGAGCATCTTTCTCTGTTACAAACACCAAAGCCGTTTACCTAATAAAGATTGGTTGAAAGATACCAGACTCCTTAGGCCCAATCCTCCATGTTGAATCAGTTCAAAAATCTTCCTTTAATTGAAAAGAAGGAAATTAACCTCCTCTCCCAAGTCCTAACCCACCCCATATCAGATCCCTTTGCAGCCTCTCAATATGTATAGCAACACTTGAAGGAATTGGAAAAAGTGAAAGAAAATACAAAGGCAAACTTGATTTCATGGTCTTTATAAATATCCTTGAAACACAGTAGCACTCATCTTAAATTCTGAAGTCGTTCTGGATCATCTCCACAAAAATCAAGGTATCATCTGCAAATAAAAGGAGGGAACCATCAACAAACCCTTATTTTTACTACTCACCTTCAAACCAGCAAGGTGCTGCCCCTCCACTGCTCTGTCCAACAACTTACTCAATTGCTCCATCTTGATGACAAATAGCAATGGTGACAAAGGATCATCTTGACACGGTCCCCTCGAGCTATCAAAGAAACCACTTGGGATTCCATTAATAAGAATCGATAATCTAACTGTAGTGATACAACAATGTATCCAAGTTTTCCATTTCTCCCCAAATCTTCATCTTTCCAGAAAGTAGAGCAGAAAAGTCCAATATTGTGGTTGTAGGCTTTCTCCAAATCCAACTTGCATAAAACTCCGGACGTGCTTGATTTCAATCTACCATTGAGACATTTATTTTCAATTAGGACTAAATTAAGAATCTGTCTTCTGTTTGGTAAAATAATTAAGAATGGGAGTGGAGCTTCCCAAATATTGATTTCAACCTATTAACCAACACTGAACACCCTTGTCAAAATTTGTAGATGGAGCCAATGAGACTAATTAGTCTATACCTTTTCACCAGTGTTTGTAAAAGCATCAATCGCACATCAACACTTGTCCCTCCTAGAGCTTAGGTGTAAAACACAAAGCACAAGCATGCGTGTGATTGAAGTAAAGAGTATATTTTTCAAATATAATTTATAATAACCTTTATCATAAATATTCATAATAATTAAAAAATTTAATAAACTCAAAATATTAATATATATTGCCTATTTACTCAAATGGTCAATGCAGTTGAACAAAGTCTATAAGTTTAATTTTTTTACAAAAACTGTTTCAATTCCTTAAGGTTATGTTCGTTTGACATGATTTTGATTCCTAAGAATTTAAAATTCTCATGAGTTTGAATTCTTGAGAAATTGAATTTCAGTGTTTGGTAAATCTTGTGAATTGATTTTAAAAATACTAATAGTTTAATATAAGTTGTTCGGTAAACTTATATTCTATTGAAGGGAAACGGCCTATTTCACATACAAAATATTCACACCTATATACAATTTCATCTAAAATGAAAAAAAAAAGGGTGTAAAGTGAATATTATGAGTCTCATTAAGTCATCTCCTTACATACTACACCAAAATAATAAAAAAATGTTATGTTTATATATAAGATCAAAACATGTGTAGAACACCCATAAATTTATATTAACAGAGTTAAAATCTGTACATTTTGTAACATAGCTGAAATAAGTTAGTTTGTTATGAAATAAAATCTTAGTGATAACTATCAAGTATATGAGTCAAAACAAAACTCTATCTATTGGGTATACGAGTTTTTTTAAAAAAAACACTACATAAGTATCAGCCAATTGATGTAAAAATAAATAAATAAATAAATAAGGGAAAATTTTTTTAATGTTAATATTTTTAATCTTTGAAGAAAATATATACGTTAAGTAAAGAAATCTGTCATTATGAAAAAAAATCAATATGATTCACTCAAAAATAAAAAATATCAATTTGGAGAAAAAAAAATCCTAAGTGCAAGGAGCAATTTTAATGATTCCCACTTAAGCATAATGCATGAGAGATCAAAATTCCTATGTTTTAGGTTAGAGATCAGAATCCATAAATTCTAGGAAATCAAGATATCCCGTGATTTTCTAACTCCCAACATTTTTACTCCGGAGGGGGGTACTGTTAGAGTGTGGGATTTAAGGTTTTATAGAGCTTTTGAAGATTGGGAGCTAGCTGCATCTTATTCTCTCCTTCAATTTATCCAATCTCGTATTCCTCGGGGTGAAAGGAGCGATATTCTCTGTTGGGCTAAAAGGAGATGGTAAGTTTGACCCCCGGTCTTACTACCATGCGATTCGTGATACTCCGGATTCTTTGTTTCTTTGGAAGGGTGTTTGGAAACCAAAGGTTCCTAAGCGAGTGGCTTTCTTTTTGTGGACAGCTGCTCATGATCAGATTCTCACTTTGGATAATCTCATGCTTAGGGGTCCCCTTTGGCAAATCGGTGTTATTTGTGTTGTTGTGATGGGGAGTTGGTGGACCACCTTCTTCTTCATTGTCCTGTTACACATACCTTATGGACTTTTATGCTTCAGGCCTTTGGTATACATTGGGTTATGCCAGGATCGGTGGTGGGATTGTTATTTTGCTGGCATTAGTGGCTTGGGAAGCATAATTCGAGCATCTGGAATTTGATTCCAAGCTGCTTAATGTGGACTGTTTGGTTGGAACGAAATCGTAGTTCCTTTGAGGACATTGAGAAGACGTTAGATGAGTTAAAAGTTTTATGCCAACATAGTCTTTTTGAGTGGTCTCGCTGTTGGGGTTTTACTGATTATTCTTCTCTCTTTGAGTTTATGTTTTCTCTTAGATTAGTTTCTTGATTTCCCTCTTTTTTGCTATTTGTTTTATCTTTTTCTTGTTGTTCATCATCATGAATAACTTGTACTATTTCCTATTTTTTCATTAATAATAGTTCTCTGATTACCTATATAAAAAAAAAAGGTTCAAAAGAACATCTATAATTTAGGAAACTCTCAAGAATTATGAATTGCCTTTTAAATTCCTATCAACTGAACACTTCCAAAATTTTTTTATATAGAAAATTTAAAAATGATTATCAATGGATAATATGATAACAATTTTGTCTTATAAAGTTTAGACATGAACAGTCTATTATTGAGATTAAATCTTTTTTCCTTCATACTAAGCTTGAGTGGAGTTCAGTTTTCTAGAGTTACTCATGTTTTTCAATTTCTGTTTGATCTTTGTAATTTGGGGTTGTGATTGTACTGCCCCCATAGTACATTCCCACTGTACTTGGGTTGGCTTTGTTTTTTAATAAATTTTTTCCATTACTTATCAAAATTAAGTTTAAATGTAAACATTTTATATAATTTGATTATGCTTTATATAGCAAAAGACCGAAAAGCACAAGAATAGTAAATTATCCTTGTTTGTGTCTTTTTATTTGTAGACAAAAAATTATATGATAGTACCAATGTTTTGGGTTCTATTCCATTCTGGATGGAATGTATTGTTGCGGTACATGAACCGCTGCATTAGTCATTCATTTTGGGCAGAATATGCATTCTGGATTGAAATTGCTTTTATTGCTTTCTTATAATTTTTTTAATAAGAAAGAAACCAACTTTTTATGAGATTCTATGAAATTTTTTTGTTTGTTTTGTTTGTTAATTATGTATGAGATGTTTAAAAAAAAAAATTGTATGAGATTTTGTGAACTTTTAGTTTGTTTAATTATGTCTGAGATTTTATGAACCTTTGTATTTTGTTTTGTTTTTGTTTTTATAATATTTATAAATGCTATATCTTTTATGAATTTATGTTGGTTAATAACATGGCATGAATTATATAGAATGAACTTATTATATTGTTATTGATATATATATATATATATATATATAATGGTAATCCCGAAATAGTACTTTAGTATGTACTGGAACCGAGATATTCAATTCCAATAGCCAAATCCGAATGGACTCCTGAACAGAATTCAAAAATTTGGATAGTACTACACTTTAAGAATAATGTTTGTATAACAAATTAATAGTCCATGCCATTTCCCTCATGATTGTGCTGTTAGTTTTGATGATTCACATGCGCTTTGTGTTTCTTCAAAAAACATCAGAAAAAAGTGTGCCTAAGTGTGTTTCATTAAATGAGTTTAGATCTTGGGCTTTGACCTTTGATGTTTTGAGTTTTAAGTGTGCCTAAGCATGCTTTTAACAACACTATTTGGCTGTTAAAAGAATCCAAAATAATTCCCATGGCAAACTCACGTGGGTTAAACCAAGTGGAAAGGGTGATTAAAGTATTCAGCCAATACCTATTTGATAGGTTTGGTCTTGGAGCTTTGCTCGTTGTTCCTATAAGTTGAAGATTACATGAATGAGATGATGAAAAGTGATGTATGCTTGAATATAAAAAAAAAAAATTGGAAAGGCTGAACTAGTAGAGCAAGGTATTCTGTGTCTAGTGTCTGATAATACAGTCCTATTTGATTAATGTTATTATAGCTGCTTTACCATGTCATTAATACATGAAATCTCAAAACAATGAGTTTGCTTTTGAATTATTTCGCCCATGATTTTTCTGGGACCATAACACTATTTTTCTAACATGAAATAACCTTTTTCCAGGATTAAACTGCATTTACCCTAGTGACTTTGTTCCGTTTACAAGAAGGCCACTTTTTTTAATTATTGATAGTGACAACAGTGAAGCATTCAAGGCAAGTCTCATGCTCTGCATTTTTGATATCATGAGTTTTACATATATATACCATGTGCAAAGTAATAAGTATTTCCCTCTCCCCCAACTATCAAATTATATATATAAAAAAGTATTTATTTCCAAAGTTTAAAATTGTTGATATAAAGAGGATTCTGAAAAAAGAGATGGTGTTGGACAGATTGATGGTTAATAGAAATTGAGGTTATCTTGGAAAGAGAGGATATTCTTGACATTTTTTAAAATTAGTTTTTTTTTTTTTTTTTGGTTGGGGGGGGGGGGGGGGGGGCGGTGTTGTCTCCAAAAGCCATATGTTAAGAAAAGTTTATTATTATTATTTTTTAAATGCCCAATGTTGGCCTAGGTTGGTCTCATGGTGGCGGTGACTGGTTTGATGGGTGATATAGCTTGGATGGCGGCTTGGGGTATAGTTTGCATGTTGGTTTTGTGTGGTTGTTTTGAGATGATTTATGGGCGGGTTTGGTGGTGGTGATATGGGTCTCAGTTTTAGCGGTTTGGGCAGTGACATATTCATGATGGCTTTATGGAAGTTTGGTGGCTATGATTGGGTGTTTATGTGATTGGGGCTGGATTGAGTAGCCTTGAGTATGCACTGGGTTTTTGGGTGCTTTTGGTTTGTGGGTTTGCTTTATATGGGTGGTTGGTTGAGGCTAAAATTGTGGCTGGTGATGGGTTTTTGATGGTGCTGGGTGCTGGCTAGTTGGAGATTTCAGGCATGGTGTGTTTGATGGAGTTTCATGGGAATTTAGAGTGGGTTTTTGATAGAAGAAAAAAGGAAAAGGGCATGCCGTGTACGAATTACCATGTTTTCCTGGTTTATACCATTTTTACTTGTCTTAATTTAGTGAGAATCAGATTGATATGTGTTCAGAATCAAGTCCTCAAAGAATATCTTTCTAACATGATCTTGGTGAAGCAGATGTACCAATTGATCTCAATGTGTCTTAAATCAGCTTAAATTTTAATTTTGAGTTCAGCATGTGCAGCACCTTTGAGCATGAATCTTGTTCAGCTCATGAGCTTTTATCTAATGGAAAAATTTTCCATTTAAACTTAAAGAGAGATTTTCTTCTTCCAAAGAAATCTGTAGCAGTGGTTGACATCCCCTGGTGTCTCCAAAGGAGATGGCTAGGGTTTAAATCCCCACTCTCCCAATTATTGAATTATATATAATAAAAAAAAGAAATCCATAGCTGTGAAATTCTGATGATAGTAAAATCGTGTCAAGATACAATTTCAAAATGGATAATTAATTAATTAATTCTTTTTTTAACTTTTGTCAGCTTGGCCACATCAATAGAATAATGCAGAAATTGTGTCTTGAAGACACAAGTTTAGGCTCAGAAATACATGATGTAAAAATAGCACCAGATTTTCAGTTATTTTTTAAATCAGCACAGTATTTACATTTTTTTTTTTTGAAAATGCACTATTTCCCCCCCTAAAGCCATGTTTATTTGGAGTCACTGCCAAACAACTTCAATTTATTGCTAAACTCATGCGAAGCAATTATCATGGTCATAATTTTGTGCAGGCTATAGTTGGATCAGAAAAAGGAGAGCCAGTTGCTATGCTTCTGTCTCCAAGCTCTTCTTCTCCCATTGCTGCTGCTGATTCCTCACGTCACACAAGTGGAAGGCTATTCACCATTTTTCTCACTGCTCCGTTGCAGGCTTTCTGTCTGCTACTTGGTCATTCAGGTTCTGATATTGATATGGTGTGTAATGGACAATCGTCCCCTCACTTGATGCTTTAGTTTTTTTTTTTTTTTTTTTTTTTTCAAAATAAATTTATAGAAAAAAAATGTTTCAGGATTTGTTTAACAAGGCTGAGAAGCTGCTTTCCTCATCATTAAATGCTTGGGGATCAGCTTTGGCAACATCAAACACTCTAAATCCTGTTTGGGCACAGACCCTGAGTGATCCATTCCTAAGACGACTTCTCTTAAGGTATTGTTCATTTGTTCATATTGTTCTTTTCCAAAGCTTGAAATTTTGGGGCTGCACAAAGTGGAATGCTTCATGACCTGTATAATGTTCTCTCTCTCTCTCTCTCTCTCTCTCTCTCTCTCTCTATATATATATATATATGTATATATATTTATTTTTAAATTTTTTTTAGCCTTTGCAAAATTGGGGGTAAGGTTGCCTATTAACCACCTCTCTTAAATCTTGCAGAAGCGAGAATTTTGTGCACTAAGTACGATTTTTCCTGTTTTTTTTTTTCCTCCTTTTGTTGTGCCTATTAGATTACCTAAGACCTAGTTATACCGCAACCCACTTTTTATTAATCCTAGACCCCACAAAAGCGAGAGCCTTGTGCACTAAATACAACTATTTTTTGAACCAAGTGGAAATTTGACCAATTAATAGGCCATATATGGACTTTCTTAATATTGCAGTTCTGTTTAGTGTGTGTTTTATTTATTTATTATTTTTTATGGTGGTAATTATGGTCTTATTGAGCAATAAATAATACACAGTTTATGACTGATTTCTGGCTTAGGTAGGTATTGTTAACACTTAACACTTCTTAGATGTGATTTGCTTGTGGATTATTAAAATTATTGGTGAGAACAGAGTTGAAAGAATTTGCATTCGAAAGACAGTGTACTTGCAAAATTGATGTCTATTTATGTAATGCTGAAAGCAGATATTAATTCGTGGTACAGGACTTGCCAAATATTGCTTGCTTCTTGGTATAATTTCCAATGCTGATCAATAAAAATGTCTATATTAATATTTATTAACTTTCGTTTATTTGTAGATTGTGTATTGTTTAATTTTATTTTCTGTATGTCGATATTAGATGCCTGCATGTATTTTATTTGTATCATGTAATTATTGTTGTAAGTTGGTGACTCAAAATTTTCATTGTGATATTTAAATTGGTTGCGGCTTTTACCATTTAGTCTAAAAGTGTAAAATGGTGGCCTTTTTTGTATTAACTCAGAAGTAGTGTTTTAAGTCTAGATTCATCATTCAGCAATATATTTGATGACTTGAATATGATAATGAAAAGTATAGAAATACACACTTTCCCACAACTTGCACGTCTCATGTGGTAATTGGATTACATTTCACCAAGTACTAGTGGTGGATTCATGTGTAAATGATATAATCCAATCACAGGTTGACACACGTGCAAGTTGTGGTAAAAGGTGTGGTTGTAGAAGAATTAGAAATTTAGAATGATAGATTTCTTCTTATGAGCATGCATTTGCAAGTTTCACATTCATACATCTCTCTATTGATTAAATATGTAAATTTTGTTTTGGGAGACAAATGTCTTAAAAGAAAATTTATTTTTATATATATTTTTTATTTTGTTTTCTTTTTTTAATGCTTATACTTAAGTTAAAAACACAAGTCTTGGGGTTTCTTGTAGATTCCTCTTTTGTCAGGCAGTCCTAACGCTATATGCCCCAACCTTCAATAAGAAGGAATTCCATCCTATGTGTATGCCCCCTCTTCCGGCGTCTGTCCTGCCAACAACCACCAATTCTCAAATGGTAGTAATGCAGATTGCTAGCATCTTTAATGCAGTGAACAATTTTATCTTCTCTGAAGAAGTGGTGCTTCCTGAAGATAAACAGGATGACACTGATGCGATGTCAAATTGATGAAGTACATTTCTTGCAGAATATGAACTTCCAAGTTTTAAATGTGTTTTTATTTGTGGGTTTTGTAATCTTTTCATGAAAATGATCCTAGCATCTTAGGATGGGTTCTGTGCATTAAAATAATTGCACAAATACAGAGCTTCCAGGTTGTGAATTTGTTATTTGTGTAGAACAACTGGGGGATGTTGATATTTTTTGAGTGGAGAAAAAAATTCAGTATGGATGCAATTTCGCCACATTCAGTGAAATGTAGATAAATTGAAATATTTTCTTACTAAAAGAGCAAAGAAAAATGTCTTCCTGAAGGATCAGCCCTCTGGTGCAGCTTCCAGGTATTTTACCCTTTTGTAACTAACTTACCTGAATATTATTTGCTTGATGTAAAAATCTGCAATTTCATTCCAGATGCGTGGCACTATGGCAGTGTCAAATTCTGTATTAGATATCAACTTGATTGCTTCAATTGAAATGTCAAAATAGTTATTGGAACAAAGTGTGTTGGTTGAGAATTTATTAGATCGGACCATACAGATGGTGCCATGGTTGCACATGAGACAAGTCAACCATGTTCCTGCATCCCTTATCAAAAGAATTTTTGAAGTCATTTTATTTTGTTTATTGGTTTGTTGACAACCGTGTTGGACACCTACGGTTGTGCCCTGCAACGGCGGTTGGTTCAGTGTGGTGGCGGTCAACTCCATTGGTGTTGGGCCATCATTAAAAGCCCTAATAGCAACACCTACATGCAGTTCAATGGATTTGTGAATGTTTCATATGATGCCTGTTAGAAAGGGCGAAAAAAGGGGTCAAACATGCAACTAGTACATTTCTAGATTGTGACATCATACGAAGCAAGCTTGCAACGTAAGGTGATATGAGGTCCGGCTCCAGGAATTTTTCTTAAGGTATTCATTAAGAAACATAAATTTCACAATCTAATAAAAAAAGAAATTCATATATTGACAAGAACAACAATAAAAATAAAAACACGCAAATACATAAAGTTTACAATTGTTTTCTACGAGTTTTTATATTTTGAAATCGTTGCATGATAGTCTCATTATCAATGTTACAAGCTACATTTCTTTCAATATAGACAATCAAGCAATTATTCATCCACTGATCTTCTATTCGATTGCGTAGTTCATTCTTTATATATTTCATTGTTGAAAATTTTTTTTCTACTGTTGCAGTAGCGACGGGAAGGGTCAAAATTAACTTTACAAGCAAATAGACTAATGGATAACTTCACAAACAATAAACTATAAGTTCATTTGAAATATTAATAAAATTATTAATTATTGTTGTTTAATTGTTTTATTAATTTGTTTATCTTTTATAAATAGTAATTTGTTATATTTTTATTTCGTTAATTATAAAATTATTAATTATTGTTTAGCTTAATATAATTTAATTTGTTTGTCTTTTATAATGTATTGGTTAATTAAATTATTAATTATTGTTTATTAGTTGTTTTCTCCAATTAATTATTGGTTAATTAAATTATTGTTTACTAGTTGTACTAGAACACATCTCATGTGCACATTACACTAAAAGAGCCAACCATGTGCACATTACACATTCCATGTGTTGATGTGCACATTACATTGCTTTAATTATTGTTTACTCAGTTCCATGTGCCCATCAGCCCATCCACCCCCTACCCCACTCAACACAAGCCTCATGCCTAATGCCCCCAATCACAAGAGCCAGTTGTCAATCTGAAAATTTCACAATCACAAATCACGATACACATTACACTAAAAGACAATTAATATCTCACCAACACTAATACCAACACACACCAACCAATGGATAAGATAAAGCCAAATTCAAAAAGTCAAAAAAAGGCAAAATATTAATAAAGTTAAAGCTTCAGCTAATCACAGTTTAGATAAAGTTAGTCTTAAAGAATAAAGAGAGAGAGAGACTCTTATTCATTTCATTTCAATGATTTCAGATAAAAAGAGAGAGAGAGAGAGAGTGAGAGACTGAGAGAGACCCAGAGAGAAAAAGAGAGAGAAGTGAGTAAAATGAAATACCTTGAGGGAGCACCAGAGCAGGGAGGCCTGAAGGCTGAGGCTGAGGCAATGATCGTCACTTACGAGCGATCTTCGATGAGGTGTAAGCGAGCGACGATGTGCTTTGGATTGATCTTCGACAACGAGCGAGCGACGACGCGATGTGACTGATCTTCATCTGTTAGCTTGAGCCTGAGGCGTTGCTCTATTTTTGGGTTTGCTTTAGCTTTAGTGATAAGTGATTTGAGGTTCTGATTTAGTGATTTGCTCTGTATTGGAGTTTGTTTGATTGTTTTTTTTTTTTTTTTTGTGAGAATCTGTGAGTTGGCTACCTTCGTAATTGGTTGGGCTTGCTGTCTGTTGTTTTGCTTTGTTACAAATTTTTTTTTTGGGCTTTTTTTTTTAAATTTTTTATAATAAATTTGAGGGTGTTCCTAGGTTTTTTTTTTGTTTTTGTTTAAGGGTATACAAATAATTTTTTTTAATTATTATATATATATATATATTTTTTTAGGTCAGGGTGTTCTTGGGAACACCCTGAGCATAACGTGGCGCCACCCCTGTTTGAGGTGGTGTTGCAAGTTTTCTAACAGGGATGTTTGGTATTTTTTTCGATTAGATACAATATAATTTCAATTTATGGTGTTTACTTCATGATGAATTCTAATATATGAATTTGGATCATGCAAATATTGTATAGGTGTGTGAACATTATTACATTATGTTAACTTGGGTTATGTAAGAGATAAAAAAAAAAAAAAAAAAAATAGAAAACTAAAATAAGAAACGAGGGTTACCAGACAGCATGGCGCAACCTACCATCATATTTGATATAGCTCAAAGTCTAAGATAATACGAAAATGAAATATAAGATTTCATTCAAAAATTCTCTTTTATGGTAAGAACTAAAGTTATTAGTATGCGAGTAACTTCTCAAGTGATAACGTCAACTCAATCGAACTTATGACCCACATCATAGACGCAGCCACGCAAGCATGTACATGGGAATGGAAAATCCGGAATTGATGTGCATGTTGCTGGTATTGATGGAAACTCACGTACTTACATATATGGGAGGACTTCAAGTCCAAACCATGCAATAGGATTCAAGTGAACTTTCATGGAAAAAAAAAGGTGTAGTCTTTTTGACTGTTTCTAAATATGAGTTGGTGTTCTCAATTTGAATTTGATTTGGATCATAAAATATCATTTATCTCTCACAAAATATTGTTTTCATTTTAGTGAAGCTTGCACCTATCTGAAATCATTGATATCTTTAAAATAAATGGCCTTAAAAAGTTTAAAATGATATGGGAAATATTGGCCACCTTTCCTCATTTTTCTCTCTTTATTACACAATATATATATATATATATATAATATGTTCCATGCCTACAAAATCTTAACCATTAACATAGAATTTTGCCTTCATTTAATTATATTTATAATAATAAATGAAAGATTATTAAGATGAAGATTAAGTAAGTATGATAAATGACATGAGTTTTGTAGCTCAATTGACAATTGCGGTGTTTTTAATGTAGATGTTTAGAGTTCAAATCTCTAATTTTTCATTATAACTGAAATTATGAAAAATAGGTATTGTGCGAGCCAAATAAGAGCTTATTGGGCTAGGCTCCCTTTTGGGTTCACAACTAATTTGTGATGTGGGTTAAGAATTTCCTACAATGGTGAGATCATTGCACTGAGACCCAACAATCAATTTCTTACTCCTCGACTTGCACACTCTCTTTGCTCTTCTCTTCTCCTCCAACTTTCCAATCCCTTTCCTTTGTGTAGTCTTCTCCTATTTATAGCCTCCATTTAGTGGGGGGGATGATAATTACTCAGGCAGATAATGGAAAAGAGGGTCCAATGTTTTTGTTGATAAGTGGGAGTTTGGTTGTTGAATGGCAAGAGTGGCATTGGAACTTGCTCATCGCTGCCGGTAATATGTCCGGCAATAACTTAGCGGATACCTTGCCGGCCAAGTTCAATTGTAATACTCTCTCGCGAGTAAATATTCTCGGCAGCACTCGCTACCGAGTTATGACACGGGTGGCTACGTTAAAGCCCAATCTCACGGGAATTTAATAATGTCCGGTCCAGCCCATATTTGAGTAAATTGACAAGGATAACGGGCCGCATGGCGAAATGCCACACCCGAGGCCCAACAAAGGGTGAACCCTGACCGTACAATAGCCCCCCCTTGATGAATATCTGCTTGTCAGTGATGAATCAAGGAAGCCCGGGCGTATTAACCATCTCTGAAGGTCAAAAAGTCGGGTACTGAAGGGTCGGTGACTAAAATTTTAATGCTCCCTGGAAAGACGCGTCGTGCCATCCTACTGTGCCTTCCGTCATTATTGCTCGACGGTTCGCGAACCGAGGCGTTACAAGCGTGTCAGTTGAAGTGAAAGGCTGCTGTTTTTCCCGCTCCTACCCTCTTCATTAAATGGTGCTCATCATTGCTCTTCTTGCACCTATAAATAATCCATTCTAAGTCATTCCAATACTTTTGTTTCCCTCAATTCCTGAATTTCCTCTCTGCCGAGCATTCATCTGAGTGGTCATTTCCCAGCCCAGAACACCCTTTTCCTAGTGTCCCAAGTAAGTTCTTTACCTCTCCTTCCTACTTTTTTTTCTTCATTTAGCTTCCATTCTTAGTTTCCATACCTTTAGGATGGGTTTTGCTCATTTGTTAAACACTGAAGCATCTTTAGCCTCCTTTAGGCGGACATTCAACATCCCAGAGGATGTGAATGTCGCTTATTGTCACGAGAGCGAAATTGCTCTACATAGAGGATCTAACGTCGCTTTTTTCCCTTTAATGGCCATTCTGGAGGGCGGGGTTAGGTTTCCCGTGAACCTCCTTCTACTTAGTACCCTTAGGTTTTATGGGTTGTCTCCCGATCAACTTCCTCCCAACTTTTACCAGGTAGTTAGTTGTGTCCATAGACTGAACCGTATATATGGTCTGCAACTTGACCACAATGACATAAACCATATGTATAGCCTGTGTGGGAATAAAATAACCAACTACTATTTGAAGGTCAGGGACATGAGAGTACGGTTAATCTCCTGCCTCCATGACTCTAATAGAAATTCTGCCGGGGAGTTCGTTCGGGTAAGCAGCAACTGGTTTGCCGGTGATGCTCCCTGCCCCCTATCTAGGCGCGAAGTTGGTTCGTACCAAATATTCACTTTCTTTCTTTTGTTATTTGTTGTGCATTACGGTGACCAATCTAATACCTCTCTCCTTTGCAGACGGCAGAGTGTTTACCCCGGACATAAGGTTAGTTCATGTGAGGGACCTTAATTTTGTGTTAAGGTCCGAGATTTTTGTGCATACAGACGGGCAGCTTCGGGCGTCGCATTTGATCTTGGGTTGTGCACCCGTTTACCGAACCTGGCAACCATTCTCCCAAGCCCTTCTGGTAGACAGTCCCTTGCTCTCTTACATTGACGTTCGGCACGCCAACTTCCTGCCCCCCTCCCTAACCGTGGGAGAAGCCCAAGACCTTGGCCCACGCTACACAACAGCTGACGATATTCCCCCCGTTCGTGACGAATCTGCCGAGAGAGTTTCTCAGTTACTGAGGGAACGAGCACACGTTCCAGTTGAACAGGGCGACACTGAGTCCCAAATACCCCAAACCCACGTTACTGAAGGTATTCGAGCCACTACACCAGCTAACGAGATGGTTACAAGGAGGACGCTTACGGTTGATCGTTTTATACCCGGCTCGCGGCAGCAAGGCCAACAGCAGCAAGCCCGGACCCGGGACCGTTCCCCTCCTCCCCTGCCTGCCAGACAGAAGAAGAAGCAGCGCGTCGAGGACCCCCCTCCCGGGAGACAAGGTGATGCACCCTCCAAAACACCTCCCCGCCCATCAGGCGGGATAGTAATCCGTGAGCCCGCAGGGGGTTCCCAGCTGGCACCCCGTGGAGTTACCGGAAGGGCCTTTTCTTCTAGGCAGGCACCCGGTTGGCAGCCGACGTTCACGCTGGGGAACGAGCCTTTGCCGGTCACAGCAAGCCTACGACTATGGGCACAGGGGAAAGGTGGCCGGGTGGCCCACAGCTTAGCCAGTGGCCTGATGTTGCCCGAGGACGTCCAGTTCTTCCGGGATGGTACCAAAGAGTCTATAGCCAAACGACTCCAATGGCATACCATAGCGGTGAACCTTCTTATCCATGCTCTTTGTTAGCTTGATTGATGTGTACTTTTTTACTTTGCTTCCTCCTGAATTTATCGGTGTTGTGCCATAGGCCGCCTAGATTACCCATGTGCACGGGGAGAGGTTGAATGAACTCGCCGAGGATGCTGAGCGAGAAAAGGCGCTCAGAGAAGTGGCTGCAGAGACGGCTCGGGAGAAGTCTACCGCTGCCGAGAATGCTGAGAGAAGGGCGCCGTCTGAGGAGAAAGCTAAGCAGCAGGCGGAGAGGAGAGTGGCCGAGCTGGTGGAGAAACTTAATGAGGTGGAGTTGAAACTGGCACAAGTCGAGAGCCTAGCAACGGCCCATGCCGACGAAGCAGCCGTCCTAAAGGCGACTTTGGAAGCATGTGAAGAAAAATGGTATAACGAGGGCTTCGCGGACGCTGAGACTTCCGTAGAGCCGGTCGTTTCACAGGCTAGGGCTCACGGCTTTGAAGAGGGTTGGCTGGCCGCCCTTCGAGAAGCTGGTGTGCCCAGGGACTCTCCGCTCTGGGTCCCGGAGAACATCCCTCGATTAACTCCTCCTAACCCGGTCCAGAGCCAAGCGGTTCCAGCCGATGATGAAGATACCCCGAGTATGAGGGAGCTGGTCCTAGCTATAGACACTCATGTTGAAGACCTTGATCTAGAAGTGTCCAGCACCCTCAATGCTCCTGGTAATGAAGGGTCTCAGCAATTACCCAGCGAAGAGAACCAAGGACAAGAAGCCGTTGGCTCATCTCCGCCCTCTCCATTCTGCCCTGCTACTTGATTTTGTTAGAGTGTTTTTACTTTTCCTTTTGGTGCTCCATGTTTTTAATATTTAGCCGTTTAATTTGCCTAGGCACCGGGCTGTGGTGCCGGAACAATTTAAAATCTTGTTTACTACTATCACTTTGTTTTATTTTATCTGATTTTATTTTATTTGCTTTAACGCCGGAATGTGGCGTCCGAACAATATTCACTCATTGGTTTTATGTCATGGCTTGCTCTGGTTTATTTAGTTATTGAAATGCCCAATTTAATTGTTGTATGCTTGTACTTATTAAATTCTCCTGAACCTTTTGTCTTTAACTTGATTATTTCGTAAAGCGGGTCGGGATCGCTCGACCGACCATTTGTGTGATGGTTAAGTTGTAGATGTAGATTACCCGGTAACGGTGATCGAACCGGGGATAGGTTTTTATCAGATTTCACCTTTTAGGTTTCCACCTGTCCGGCGGCAATGATCTAGCCGGGGACAGGCTTCTGCCCTTAGAAATTTTACCTTTAGGTTTCCACCTGTCCGGTGAATATGATCGAACCGGGGATAGACTTCTGTCCTTAGAAGTTTTACTTTTAGGTTTCTACCTGTCCGGTGAATATGATCGAACTGGGGACAGGCTTCTGTCCTTATGAGTTTTACTTTTAGGTTTCCACCTGTCCGGTGAATATGATCGAACCGAGGACAGGCTTCTATCCTTAGAAGTTTTACTTTTAGGTTTCCACCTGTCCGGTGAATATGATCGAACTGAGGACAGGCTTCTGTCCTTAGAAGTTTTACTTTTAGGTTTCCACCTGCCCGGTGAATATGATCGAATCAGGGACAGGCTTCTGTCCTTATGAGTTTTACTTTTAGGTTTCCACCTGTCCGATGAATATGATCGAACCGGGGACAGGCTTCTGTCCTTAGAAGTTTTATTTTTAGGTTTCCACCTGTCCGATGAATATGATCGAACCGGGGACAGGCTTCTGTCCTTAGAAGTTTTACTTTTAGGTTTCCACCTGTCCGGTGAATATGATCGAACCGGGGACAGGCTTCTGTCCTTATGTATAGATGTAATGTCAGTAAATCACGCCGCACCGATCATGCATAAATTTGATTGCAAGAGGGAAAACAAACACAGGACAGCGAACGGATTCATACTTTTGTATAGAAATTTTTAGTAATAAAATTTCTTCAAGTTATGAATGTTCCATGGTCGAGGAAGAGGTTTTTCATCTAAACTTTCCAAATAGTAAGCCCCCTCCCCGGCAAGTGCAGTGACTCTGTACGGCCCCTCCCAGGTTGCAGCTAGCTTGCCGGCGTTTGTGTCGCGCATGTTCCCAACGACCCTTCTAAGAACTAGATCCCCGGCGCCGAATCCCCTTGCCTTTACTCCCTGATTGTAGCGACGAGCCATCTTTTGCTGATATTCGGCTAGCTGTATCAGAGCGGTGTCTCTGTATTCGTCAAGTAGGTCTAAGTGCTGTGCTAACATTTTACCGTTCTTTTCGGAATTAAATCCCGCAACGCGTGCGCTGCACAGGTGTACCTCTGCTGGTATTATTGCCTCTGCCCCATAAGCCAAGGAAAAGGGCGTTTCCCCCGTAGATCTCCTGGGCGTTGTTCGGTATGCCCATAGCACGCTGGGTAGATCCTCCGCCCACCGACCTTTTGCACCGTCCAACCTTTTCCTTAGTCCATTCACAGTCGTTTTGTTAACAGCCTCAGCTTGGCCGTTACTTTGTGGGTAAGCGGGCGTCGAGTATCAGTTTTTGATGCCCAGATTACTGCAAAATTCATGAAATGCTCAGCTATCGAATTGCAACCCATTGTCAGACATAATACTATGCGGCACCCCAAACCTTGTCACTATGTTCTTCCACACGAATTTCTTGACGTCCACATCCCGAATATTTGCCAGGGCTTCAGCCTCCGTCCATTTGGTAAAGTAGTCCACTGCTACCAGGACAAATCTCCGGTTGCCCGTGGCTCGGGGGAATGGACCGAGGATGTCCAGCCCCCACCGAGCAAAAGGCCAGGGGCTTCTAACTGGGCTCAGAGGCACTGCTGGCTGATGGATTGAGGGAGCGTGTTTTTGGCACTTCTCACACTTTCGGACATAATCGGAAGCATCATTCTGCATTCGCGGCCACCAAAACCCCTGAGTGATTGCCCGGTGCGCCAGTGAACGTCCTCCCACATGACTGCCGCACACCCCATTATGCAACTCGGCCAAAAGCTCGTTTACTTTGCTGGGGTGTAAGCATAAAAGGTATGGCCCTCCGAAGGATCTCCGGTATAATCTGAGGTCTGACGATAACCAATACCTGGCTGCAGTTCGGCGGACTTTAATGGCTTCCTTCTCATCTTCCGGGACTTGGTTATTGGCTAGGAATTGAATAATTGGATCCATCCAACAAGGGCCTGCACTAGAAACTGCAGCAACGTCTATTGCAGGGATCTCAGCATCTTCAACTTCTAGGATGCTGGGCTCCTGTATGAATTCTACTTTAATCATCCGCGGTACGTTCTCCGTTAATGCCGATGCGAGTGTGGCTAGTGCGTCAGCGTGCCTGTTTTGCCCCCGAGGAACTTGCTCCAATTTTACTTTGCTAAACCCGACCATGATCTTTTTTGCCAACTGTAAATATTTCCCCATTTTGGGGTCCTTTGCTTCAAAGCTGCCGTTCACCTGGTTTACCACCAGCCGTGAGTCTGAGTAAACTTCAACATCCCGTGCTCCCAACCCATACACGGTTTTCAAGCCGGCAAGCAGAGCTTCGTATTCGGCCACGTTGTTGGAGGCGCCAAATCCCAATCTGAAAGAATGTTCTAGCCGAATTCCCTCCGGCTTGATTATGATTATCCCTGCTCCGGCCCCCGTTGCACTAGAAGCGCCGTCCACATAGACCTCCCATGGTGGAGAGGCCACACAACAAACAACCTCGCCTTGCTTCTTAGGAGAAAACTCAGCTACGAAGTCGGCCAACACTTGACCCTTGACCGAACTCCTCGGTCTGTACCTTATGTCGAAGGCACCTAGCTGGGTACCCCATTTAGCTATCTGGCCCGTGAAGTCTGATCTCCTCAGCAAGGATTGTAAAGGGTACTCGGTCAACACGTACACGGTATGGGCTTGAAAGTAGTGAGGCAACTTTCTAGTAGCGTGCACAATGGCCAGCACTAATTTTTCTAAGGGCAGATATCTGACTTCCGCATCGACCAAGGCCTTGCTGATGTAATACACGGGCCGTTGTGTGTCCCGGTCTGTTAGAAGCACAGCGCTAGCTGTGTGTTCAGATACCGAGAGGTACATAAGTAAGTCCTCCCCGGGCATAGGGGCGGACAACATAGGGGCCTGGGCCAGATATATCTTCAGATCCTGGAACGCCTCTTCACATCTTTTATCCCATTCAAACCCCTTCCATTTCTTCAGAAGTTGGTAAAAGGGACGGCAGCGGTCGACAAATTTGGAGATAAACCGGTTGAGGGCTGCTAGCATCCCGGTTAATATCTGTACTTCTTTTGGATTCCCCGGTGGCTTTAAATTTTTCACGGCATCAATCTGATCTGGGTTAACCTCTATTCCCCCGATGCTGACCAGATACCTCAAAAATTTTCCAGCTCCAACTTCGAACACACATTTCTCTGCATTAAGGCGCAACCGATATCGCCGAAGAACTTCAAACACCCCCTTCAGATCTTCGCCATGCCCGGATTCCAGTTTGCTTTTGACGACCATATCGTCTATATATACCTCCACCGTGCGTCCAATCTTGTCACGGAACATTCTCGTCATCATTCTCTGGTAGGTAGCCCCGGCATTTTTTAAACCGAAGGGCATCACGGTGTAGTGATAGTTGGCTTCAGGTGAAATAAATGCCGTCTTCTCCTGATCTTCGGCTGCTAAGGCTATTTGGTGGTAACCCTGGAAAGCGTCCAGAAAGCTCATTCTCGGGTGTCCGCATGTGGCATCTACCAACTGATCGATTTTTGGCATTGGGAACGGATCTCTAGGGCATGCCCGGTTCAGGTCCGTGAAATCTACACAGACCCTCCACTTCCCATTCTTCTTCTTAACTACCACCGTGTTTGCCAGCCAGTCCGGATAGAAAATCTCCTTTATAGCCCCTGCTTCTTTTAGCTTCTTTACCTCCATCTTTACAGCTTCAACATGCTCTTGGGCGGACCTTCTCGGCCGTTGCCTTTTAGGGATTATGGTTGGGTCAGTATTGAGTTGGTGAACTATGAAGTCAGAATCCACTCCGGGTACTTCATACGGGCTCCAGGCGAACACATCCACATTTTGTACAAGGAGCAATAATATCCCTACCTTATCCTCGTCGTTCATACTTGCCCCTATTTGGAAATACCTGCACTCATCCGGCAAGAGTTTGACCTTTATTAGTACCTCTGTCTGGTTAGTTCCCGTCTCCCCGGAGGGCTGCTGTAATTGCTATGAAGGGACTCCTTCGGTTTGGTTTCTCCTTTTAATAACCTGATTCTCCCGGCTGACTGCCGAAATAAGACATTTTCTAGCCGTGTGTTGGCTACCCTTTACCACTGCGATGTCGTGTTCGGTCTGGAACTTAATTTTTACATGTAGCGTAGACGGCACTGCCCCCATCGCATGAATCCACGGTCTCCCGAGAATTGCGGTGTAAGGAGAAAATGAGGCAACCACTATAAACGATACTGAGACTTCCTTACCTTCCAATACTACGGGGAGAGAGATTTGCCCTTCAGGGACCACTACCCGGCCGTCGAAACCGACCAGGGGCGTGTCGTATTTCGTGAGATCATCAACCTTCAAGCCGAGTCCCCTGAACAGGTCAGGGTACATAACCTCGGCACCACTCCCTTGGTCCACCAATATTCTTTTTACTAGAAAACCGCCAATCTGGGCCGTCACCACCAATGCATCATCATGCGGTTGGATTGTCCCTATTAAATCCTCGTCACAGAAAGAAATTGGCTCCCAGACAGTTTTCACCCTTTTTGCAGGTGGATTCTCCCCCAAGCGGACCTTGGCCGGGGACGCCATTAACACTTCATTTCCTCCAACCCTTCCGATGTGCCTAGGTGCGGCGTGAATTACTTCAATTATTCCAATGGGGGGTGGGCGGGGGTTCTTGTCTGCTTTTGCGCCCCGTTCAGGTTTAGCGTTACCTGCGTCGACAACGAACTCCTTCAAATGCCCTGCCTTCAACAGTTGGGCCAAGTGATCTCTCAATACTTGGCAATTCTCGGTGGTGTGTCCCTTATCCTTGTGGTACGTACAGTACAAATTTTGATTCCTTCGAGACAGGTCTCCAGCCATCTTATTCGGCCACCTAAAGTATGGCTCGTTTTTTATCCGGTCGATGATTCTATGCACTGGTTCTTTGAACATTACGTTCACTTCTTCTTGCTGTAATCTTGGCTCTTGAATGGTGAACCCCTTTCGTGGCCTTGATTGAAACTCGTTTTGCCGTGGACGATTAATTTGCACAGCTTTACCTTTACTTTGCATTCGATCATCCTCTAGGCGCTTGTATTCCTCAATGCGCTTGTATTCCTCAATGCGCCTCATTAGTTGCCTCATACCCTCAGGTGGTTTCATAGTCAGAGACTCTCGTAGCTCGGAGTCCTCGGGTAGCCCCATCCTAAAGGTGCTCGCTGCTATCTTCTCATTGCCTCCACCAATCTCATTATAGAGCTCCCAATAACGATTCGCATAACCGCGCAGCGTCTCTCCAACCCTTATCTTTATAGATAGTAGCGCGTCTACCGGCTGCGGAACCCGGCTGCAGGTCACAAACCGGGCTCCAAACTCTTGAATCAGTTCCGCGAAACTGCGAATAGAACCCTTTGGCAACCCATTAAACCATCTCAGCGCTGTGGAACCGAGACTGGAAGGGAAAACCCTGCACATCAGCGCATCGTCGTGTTTGTGCAAGGACATCATGTGAATGTAATGACTAACATGCTCCACTGGGTCTGCTTTTCCGTCATAAGAGTTGAACGGTGGCCGAGTAAATCTATTGGGCATAGGGGCCTGCTCAATGTCATTTGAAAACGGAGACCGTGCAGCTTTTCGCAGTGCTCGGCTCATGGCGTCCATTGCTGCATTCTGCGGGTATCGTTCTTCCGGGGAATCTGAACCGCGGTCTGCATACTCGCGTGAACGGGAGCGGTCCCGGTATCGCTGAGTCCCTCGTGATCGTGATTGATCATGTGGCCGAGAATGGCCGAAATCCTCGGACCTCTCCCTATGTCGGTTCCTCCCTCCATTTGGCCTTCTTCCACGTCGTTCAAAATTTTCTCCACGACGTCGTTCTGCATCTAGCTCCAGATCTCTCACGAGCCTACGCAGCCGCTCAAGCTCTTCATTCCTCTGGTCGGGCTGTCTATTTTCCGTTGCGCCGGACACCGTTCGTTGGGTTCTGAGCATCCCTTTGCTTCGACCGGACTGCTCTTCGTCTTGCCCACGGTGTCTGTCTTCGCGCCTCTTGTGCCTTCGCTCTCGCCAGGTGGATCCTTGTGAAGACCCCACGGAATCATTCTCGGCATAACTACCCGATCGCCTCTCAGACATCTTACCGGATCTGGGCCACAGCTGAGCTACAGCTTAGTAGGAGTTTCCCACAGACGGCGCCAATTGTGCGAGCCAAATAAGAGCTTATTGGGCTGGGCTCCCTTTTGGGTTCACAACTAATTTGTGATGTGGGTTAAGAATTTCCTACAATGGTGAGATCATTGCACTGAGACCCAACAATCAATTTCTTACTCCTCGACTTGCACACTCTCTTTGCTCTTCTCTTCTCCTCCAACTTTCCAATCCCTTTCCTTTGTGTAGTCTTCTCCTATTTATAGCCTCCATTTAGTGGGGGGGATGATAATTACTCAGGCAGATAATGGAAAAGAGGGTCCAATGTTTTTGTTGATAAGTGGGAGTTTGGTTGTTGAATGGCAAGAGTGGCTTTGGAACTTGCTCATCGCTACCGGTAATATGTCCGGCAATAACTTAGCGGATACCTTGCCGGCCAAGTTCAATTGTAATACTCTCCCGCGAGTAAATATTCTCGGCAGCACTCGCTACCGAGTTATGACACGGGTGGCTACGTTAAAGCCCAATCTCACGGGAATTTAATAATGTCCGGTCCGGCCCATATTTGAGTAAATTGACAAGGATAACGGACCGCATGGCGAAATGCCACACCCGAGGCCCAACAAAGGGTGAACCCTGACCGTACAGGTATGATAAATAAATAAAACATATAGTGAAGAAGGGCTTTTATTTTCTCACATCACTTTTTTCATATGGGTTATTTTATATCCACTTTTATGTGTTAAAATGTAGAAATTTTCACATCAATTGTGAAAATTTTCCCTAATAATAATTACAAATCCTATGGTACTGACCATAAAAAAGAGCGGGAAAAAAATGACATATGAGATTATATGGAATCACATAAAAACAAATCAGCCTTAAAATTCAAAACAATAATGCAGACGATAGTGCTGCATTACATATATACCATGACAGTTGATATATTTTGCGCCTAGTTAAAAAGGAAGCAAATGAGAAACGCCCCTTTTCCTGGTTAGTGAACTATATTATCATTCCTAGAAATGCTTTGATATTCGTAAGGAAAATACACTACAGCTATGGCATTTGAATCATATTATAAATATCAGTTAGAACCTCTTCAGTGTTGCAATCCCACACAACGCCTGCTATGTCTAGTACTATTTCCCTTTACCGTTTCTTTGTGATTCTCACGGTCGCTGCCCACAGCATTTGTTGTGGTGCAACAGATAATGAGAAGGATGTTTACATTGTGTACATGGGTTCACTACCAGAAGATCAATATTCACCTATGTCTCACCATCTCAGCGTTCTTCAAGAAGTTCTTGAAGAAAGGACTTTTCATTGAATTTTTACCTTTTATCTATATTCTATAGTACTAATACAGTAATACTGCATCTCTCATTCCAGTTAATTTCCATACATTTTTGTGTATGTAAAATAATACTGTTAATTGTTTCACATTCTATACACATAACGTCCATAATTTTGTTAGCTTTGGAATAAAAGAGAACAATGATTTTCATAAGTTTTTTTTTTGAGAAAAATTTTGATAAGTTTGTGTAAGAACTTACTATCAATTAGTTTTTTCTAATAGGATAGCATGTATTTTTGGAACAAGGGAGAGAGAATGGGGCCGTAGTCTTCTTCTTCTTCTCTATTCAATTGATTCTCTACTACAGCCAATTATATGGATATCTTGTTTAAACATAAATGACAGCCCTTACACTTGTACATCATGTACACACCTAGATGCATGCTAGTAAATGACCATATAGAAACAACTACATTCATAGAAAGCTACAAAACATTAATTTTGAACAAATTTCACGCATGATGTACACATTTTTTTATTGATGCCTATGTTTTAAATGTGACGTGGGTGATGTTTATGCACGGTATATACTAACGAGTGTGAAAGAATCAATTCCCTTTTATAGAAGTTCCAATCCAAAAATTTGGTGAAAATAGCCAAATACCATCAAATTGGGAAATTTGTAGCAAAAAAGCACTGTTTCGGAACTAATCAGCAATCTACCACTTTTCTAGTACTCGAGCTCTAGAAACTCGAGTTCCAAATAATACTCGAGCACAGTGAACTCGAGTACACCCTTCCCTTGCCACCGTGGCACAAGCTGACATAGCATTTGCCAATTTAAAAATTCCACATAGTACTTAAGTTTCCGGGACTCGAGTACTGTGCTAGCCCTGTACCCGAGTCCTAATAAACTCGAGTATGGCTCGGGTACAAATCTTGTTGTAGCAGGGTTCATACTTGAGATTTATGGACTCGCGTATTGCTTACGCAGTACTCGAGCCCCTTAAACTTGAGTTTGGCCCCTGTAAAAACACTTAACTCATTGAATCAGTGAATTTCCCTCTCTCCCACTCACACTTAACTCATTTCACTCTCACTTTTTGAATCTCCCTCTCACTCTCTCACTCTCGCTAGTCGCTATCATCATCACGCTCTCAATCTCCCTCATAGTCTCGCTCTCGCTTTCAGTCTCGCTCTCGCTTTCAGTCTCGCTCTCGCTGTCGCTTTGACTCTCCCTCTCCCTCTCGCTCTCACTCTCTATCTCATTCTCCCTGTCAGTGTTAGTCTCGCTCTCGCTCTGTACTCTGCCTGTTGCTCATGCTCTGTATACTCACTCTCGGTCTGCATCTTTAGTTTAGAATCACAATGTATGCTTCTGATCTGAATATTTGTTTGAGCATTTGGGGTTAGGGTTATTTGAGGGTATGTCGGTATTTGTGGGTATTTTTTGGGGTAAAACAACAACAAACAAAAAGGAAAGTAATGATTAAGTGCTAAACTGTCTGCCATTCTGGATGATATGTATTTTGGTTTCAGTTTGTTTCAATTTGTTTCAGCTTGCATTGTTTCAGCTAAACTGTCTGCCATTTTGCGAACATGTATTGCGTGTCAAATTTCTTCTATCTTGGTGTGTTGAATTTCTTCTTTATAGTGAATGAAGTAGATAATGGTTATATCTATGTAATGAGGTTATATAGCTTTCTATGGAAACTATCTTAAAATTTGTTTTTTTTTTAATCTTAGGATATTTACATTGAAGATGATAGGAAGGAGGGGGTGTAGTGTATTTTTACCATCTGCAAAGGGTGGTATCTATGTAGTTAAGGTATCTATGGAATGACTTTACCAGAGCTTTAAGGATTTAGAAAGGACTTTAGCGAAACTGAAATTGTTTATCTTTAGAACTTTATTGGATTGGATGTTAGCTGTAGGAAGTCACTCTTAATTTTTGGTTTGTGATTGGATAGATGTTTGTTATTTGAGTGTTTGATTGTTTTCGGTGCCAAGTTGTATACACCCTGGAGACTTGGGTGATCATTTTTTTGGTTCAATAAATTTCATTATATATATATATATATATATATATAAAGATTAGTTTTATTATATAAGTTCCTTTAATGAACCTATAACTGGTGAATTGGATTCGAAATTAGTGGCACTACCAGTGTGGATTGTTAAGTCTCATGATTATTTATTTGGTGAGGAGAACTTAGGTCTAATGTAGAAGAAGGGTTTAAGAATAAATTTTAGTAACAATCAAGAGTAACTTGCTAGTGACATGACATTTTGTAATACTAAATACATAATAATAAATAAAATATAACATAGAGAAATAAAAGATAAGGGACTAATGGTTTATTTTTTAAAAATAAATAAATTCTTTTAGGCTTATGTTTCCCTACATCAGTTTTGTAGTGGTTAGTCCTTTTATTGTTGGTTGATTAACTCTTTACCTCACAATCTTCCTGGTTTAGTTGGGTTACCTTTAGTTACATCTTTCCTTTTTTTTTTTTCCTCATGTTATAGACTTTTCCCAATATCATGTGGTTCTTGTTGCTTTTAATGTCCTTGTTTGGATAAATTATTTGTCTTCTTGCACTTCATTTGGAGTTTCATGCTTCCAATCCAATAATCTTTTATTCATTTTTAGATTTTTGTGCACCAATGTATCTTTTGGTGATTTATTCTTGATTAAGCTTGAAACTTATCTATTTGAGGCATCAGATATGGGCCATTAATCACCTTTAATTTATGCCAGATATGGACCCACATCAATAGGGACCCTCTATATGGGATGTCTTGACAAGGCAGGATGTGCATCGTTCAAGTTTGCTTTGGGATGCTCCTTTGGCGGGCAAGGTATGTGTTGGGGTTTATGCCTTAAAATCCAATTTATTGGCATGTCATAAATAATTAAATTGTTTAATTATATGAGACTATTTATAAATGAACTAATGGGACATTATCATAGTCCATGAGATGCATAGTATGCGATTTATGTGAAAAGTCACAGAAGATATAAATTGCAAGTTCTTTGTAAACTCAGAATTTAGTTCGTAGTCGGTGATGAAATTGGGTGTTTCATCTGCGAAGGTTATAACATATCAACTAAGATAATTTGTCTTGATCATGGAAATGGAAGATTTCTAGTTGGTATGTTGATATGTTTTAAGAGTTAAGACATATTGAACTGGACCGCTGAGAGATTTATTATTCTCCTAACGACTGTCAATTTAATAATAAATCTTACGACTTCTATTTACATTAACTCTAAATCCTGAGAGAATAATGGACATGATCACAAGATGTAGGTTGCTTTGATATATCCGGAGTGAGATCTATAAGCTACGGTCAAAACCTCAGTATGTTGGGCAACCGCATTTAGTGTTGATGGAATATATATTCTCAAGATGGAATTCATAATCTCTTAAAGGAGATATAAAATATTCTCTTGAGATAAGTTTAATGGGTTTGGTTATTCAGAGAGTTGGGCCCAACCACTTTAGTAAGAAGTTACTAAAGTATATATTTATGGAATTGAATTTCATAATTATATGATTAATAACATTAAGGATTAAACCAGGTACTCAAGGATTAAGATGTAGTAATCTTCAAAGTGGCAGTCTATATTCATGACTTTGTATTACTACGAATATTTTAATGAAGGGGTTGCATGTATAATAAAGTCTTAGGATATAGTTTATTAACAAGGCCTAGAGTGCAATTATATTCATATAGTGGTATTGAATATAATTAATGGTAACTTTGAACTTGTCAAGAGTTGACAGAAAAGCCCAAGGCCCATTGGAGCTAGAGTCTTATTTGTTCCCTTTTGGTCTCACTCCAAGCCACACACTAGAGCCCAATTGGAATGGCTCAAAAGGTTAGCCCAATTAGATAATCAGTTGTATATAAAGAGAGAAACATACAGAATTTCATAAGTCTTTTCATGAGTCTTTTCATAAGTGTTTTTCATCAAGATTACACAAGGAATGAAATGATTTATATGTGAGTGTTGGACACTCTCTTATTCTCTCATTGGAAACTGATTGAGAGACCACACATCTTGGGCATTAAGTGAAATTGGAGTGAAGATTAAAAGTCTTCCCAAGAACTTCTGATTTTTGGTTTTGAATTTCACCGCACCAAGATACGCTTTTTTGTTCTTAAATTCTGAAATTTTCATAATGCATCATCAATTGCGAATGAAGTAGATCCGTTAATTTTCCGCTGTGTATGTTTTGTATGTGATACGAACATGTATTTTCCCAACAATTGGTATCAGAGCGGTCTTAAATTCGAATCTAAATAACATGTTTTGTGAGTTTTAGAATTAGAGGTAATAGTTTCATGATGTTAGAAAGTTACATATGCATTTAATTTTCTGCATGGATGTTGAAACTATGATTTGATAAAAACTGATATTGATGTTATGATGTTGTTTAAATATGAATTTAAGTATGTTATATTCATCTTTAAGGCTATAGCATCAATGGGATTCAGTTTTGATATAAATTCTACATATATGTTCATATGGTAGTTGTTTGTTCATGAAAGATTGTTGAAAACTGTTTGCAACTGCTCTGGAAAAACTGAAAACACAGGTTTTTCGCGGGTTAACTTCTCGCGAAGTTACTCGCGAAAAATGATTCTGAAGACAAACTTTTCGCGGGTAAGCTTTACTTGCGATAGAGTCGTGAGACAGTAGCGAAAGTTTCTGTCTGATTTTTTGTATTTTCAATTTTTTGCTTTAAATCATTTTCGTGGGAAGTGCTTAGTCGCGAGATACATGCGAGACAGTAGCGAAAGTTTCTGTCTAAATTTTGTGTTTTTACTATTTTTCCTTACGCCTTTTTCGCGGGAAGAGATTAGTCGCGAGATTCTCACGAAAATACATTTGAAGGGAATTTTGAAGATCTTCTAAATGTTTTCAAATGTATAAAGTGTAAGGAAATGTGTGATGAGATTGCACATGATTCTAACTAAAAGACCTAATGAGATCAAATATATTAGTTAAATAGAACTCTTTGTCCTAAATAGTTTAGGACTTGTCTTTTAAGAAACATTCTAATGAGATTGGAGTTGTTGTATGATTAGAAGTCCTTAATTTATTTTCATTAGAAGTTTTAATGAGATTAAAGCTTAATTAAAATGTATATATATTTTCTAATGAGATTAGAACTTTTTAATTTATAAGTTAAGGATAGAGTTCTATATAACTAATTTTAAAATTCATTAGTGTTTAAGGAATCCTAAATAGTTTAGGACTTCCATTTTTGTTAGTGATTCTAATAAGATTAGAGTCTTTATCAAGTGTAAGGTTATTAGTTGTGATGGGATCACAATTATTTAAGAAAAACCCAAATAATGAGTGGGAGTGCTGAAATAACCCTTTTGTTAAGTTTATTGTAATGTAAATAGATACCTTGTCTTGACTTCGAGTCTTGCATTCCATGCAGAGGGTATTTACTTCATGGATTACAAGGTTAAACTTCTTTGTGATTGTGCGACTGTTCGTTACGTTTTTGTGACGTGACTTAGTAACATCACATTGAATTTAAACAAGTAAACACATTTGATGTGTAGGGTTAAAATTGTGATGAGATCACAATAATTTCAGGACAAACCACTTGTTTTAAAATTTCTAGTGGGAGAGAGATACAATGGTTGGATCTCACGGCCTCCATTATCGGTTCATAGTAGTATGGGTAAGCACCTTGTCTTGGCGTATATGCCTCGCGATCCCAAAGGAGGGTGTTTATTTCATAGTACTACAAGATTGAACTTACTCATTTAAAGTAGTGTGAACAAGCACCTCGTCTTGGCGTATATGCCTCGCGATCCCAAAGGAGGGTGTTTTGTTTCATGGTACTACAGTTTTTAAACACTATAAAGGGAGATGAAATGTGGCTACACATGATTCTAGACAATGGTGTACACTAGACTAAGTTTAATAGTATCGTCTATGCTAAGTTCTTGCTATTATTACTTAGAGGCCAAAGGAAAAGTGGCAAATTATTTTTGTTTGGTAAGAGTTACCATGATAGCATTAATAATGAGAATAATTCTCGCCTAATCATAGTGATTGGTATGACCTCGCTTCCGAGGAATATTAATTGTGGGATTAGGTTGTCGTTGCACCTAGTATAATATTTTTTGGGTTTCATATTATATGGTTATGGATGCAAAATATAATGTCCTTGTAATTATGTTCATAGTCTCAAAATAAAGTTGTCATAAATGTTATTCTCTAACTACTATTTTAAGTGAATCACATTAACTAAGAAATAATTTTGGACATGGTACTTAAAGGAGCTGAAGTACATAAATATGTTTAGATTCAACATTGTCATAATTTCCTATGCATGATGCATTGATGGAAGATAGCTTATGATTTGATCATAGTCTCCATTGAAATGCTAAAATGTTACATTGGCTTCTATCTCAAGTGTTCTACAGCATGAGATGCAAGAGTTAGTACTAGACTTAGACTTTATATTAAGTCTAAATGAGATGTTTGGTATGAATCATATTGAGTGCTAAGAAAAGCTTCCAATTCTATATCATTTCATGAAAATATTTTATTTTTAAAATGAATTGGAATTCTTGGATATAGAGATTAAATGTTAATCTCATATGGATATGATCCACAAGTCCTTGTTAGAATCATTTGATCAATTCAGATTGTTTTCAAAATAAATTATTTTTATGTTGTCTGAATTGATGAGTGAGTTCTACGCAACGAAAGACAACCTAAAAGCTAAGGCTAGGATTAATATGATTTAACTCAAATTCTTAGTCTGAACCGAAAGGTAAGGGTGACAAGAAGATGAATTATAATACCGAACAGTTGGACAAGCAGGTTGCCCTAGTAGTTGCCAAAAGGAAATTAGACTCAAAAGCATGACCAAAAGAAAAGTGTTTCTGTTTTGGTAAAGCTAAGCATTATTCATGATTGTCTTCTAGATGGAAATTTACATGTTTTACTTTTCAAAGAGAAAGTTTCCATCCTTTGTTATTGTATGTATTTGGCACTTATGCCTAGATCTTATTAATCTAGATGATATTTAAGATTGGTGAAAGATGGGCTTTTAGAATCATTATTTTATTATATTTCCATTCTATGAATTCTATTTAGAGGATAATAAGATCTAGGGCTCATTTATTGTAAAAGAATAAAATTTCAATGACTTCTTTAAGTCAATACATACATGAAGGATGAATAAGACTCTTTTAGAAATAGTAAAGTACATGGTAAGTATTTCCATTTGCTTATTTCTTTTGGAGATATACTCTAATAATTACTATACATTTTCTAAAGTTGATTTCAAAAGTTTGTTCCTAAGACATTTGTCAAATCGTGGATTGGGTGAAAACCTAGTATATGATACTTCCACTTTTGGAAATGTCCAGCACTTGTGCTAGAAAGGAAGTCTAACAAGTTGAAATAAAAAGATAGAAAAATGTGTGTTTATGATGGGTATCCAAAAGGAATTGCAAAAGATTATTTTGGTAGTCATAAAGAAAACAAGATGTTTGTATAGTACAAATACAAAGTTCTTGATCATGACTATGTGAATAATCTTAAAGCAAAACGTATAGTTGTTCTAGAAGAAAAAAGTCAGAATTTGTTGAAAGACAGCTATAAAATACATTTAGAAATGAGATGGTTGTATTAGATACATCACAAGACATTATTCTAGATGTATAGCTGATACATCGGTACAATATCGTAGTGGGAGGATTATTAATTACCAATTAAGTTCATACTTTTGGGATAAAATTTTGAAGTTTTTCCACAAGGATATGAATTTGATCCTCGGTCCTACGTAAAGATAATAGATGATATGAATATGAATTACTGATTCAAAGGTTATGTGCATAGAATTGGATTCTATTTGAAGTCTAGAACTTGTAGAGGCACCTAATGGCATTAGGCCTATTGTTTTCAAATAGGTTTACAAGTAAATGAGATTGATAGATTTGAAGGTACAAACCTTCAAAGTCAAGACTAATGGCGAAAAGATTTATTCAGAAAAAAATGGTTCAATTATGAAAAGATTTTTTTACCAATAGTCAAGATTGACTCTATCTAGATTCTCTTATCCATTAAATTTTATTTGGATGAAATATGGCAATGGATATCAAGAAAGCTTCTTTTAGTAGCAATCTTGAGGAAGACATCTATATGATGTAACTAGACTTGTACATAGCACGGAAACAGTAGTGTTTAGTATGTAAGTTGCTTAAATTCCATTAAGGATTAAAGCAAGCATCTAAATTATAAAATATCATCTTTGATCAAGTAATCAAATTGTTTGATTTTGATCAAGTATTAAAAGGCCTTATGTGTGTGAAAGCTATATAGAATAATAAATTTCTTAATGTATGTTGTTGACATTCTAATCATTTGGAATGATGTAGAGTTATTGTCATCAATAGAGTTTTGGTTGTCTAATCCAGTTTGATATAAAGTACTTGGGAAAGACTAGTCATATCCTAAGAATTTAAACTTTGTTACAATTCAGAAATTAGGATATTGAGTCTATCTAAACCTGCTTAAATAGATTAGAATCTAGCCAAGTATAGCATATAATACTTCAAGAAAGGATTCTTTCCTTTTAAGTTTGAAGTTCTTTTATATAGGACTATAGTCCTAAGACATATAAAAGGAAGTGCATATTAAGATGGTTCCTAATATCATATCAATAGGAAGCCTTTATGCTATGCTATATACTAAGCTAAATATCTATTTTGCGGTGGGCATGGTAAGCAAATATCAATTGAATCAAAGATTACTTAATTTAATGGGAGTAAAGCATATACTCAAATATCTTAAGATTGTGAGAGAATATATGCTTGTCCACAAAAGTGAGGTTTTAATGGTTACTGGATGTATAAATGCTGACTTGTAGTTTGATTGTGATTCATGAAGTTGGATTTCAAAATATGTGTTCATCCTAGTGGTGAAGATACACATTAAGCATAAGTATTATCTCTCTAGAGAGATATGAGTACTTGAGTAGTAGTAGAAAAGATAATTTATTCAATAAATCTGACTGAAACTTGTTTCCAAACCTTGCCTTAGAGTGACTATAAATTGCTCTAAAGGGAGATAAATGTCGGATATATGGTAAATTGTCTTTGAGGGCAAGTGGGAGATTGTTGGGGTTTATGCCCTAAAATCCAATTTATTGGCATGTCATAAATAATTAAATTGTTTAATTATATGAGACTATTTATAAATGAACTAATGGGACATTATCATAGTCCATGAGATGCATAGTATGCGATTTATGTGAAAAGTTACTAAAGATATAAATTGCAAGTTCTTTGTAAACTCAGAATTTAGTTCGTAGTCAGTGATGAAATTGGGCGTTTCATCTGCGAAGGCTGTAACATATCAACTAAGATGATTTGTCTTGATCATGGAAATGAAAGATTTCTAGTTGGTATGTTGATATGTTTTAAGAATTAAGACATATTGAATTGGACCGCTGTGAGATTTATTATTCTCATAACGATTGTCAATTGAATAATAAATCTCATGACTTCTATTTACATTAACTTTAAATCCTGAGAGAATAATGGACCTGATCATGAGATGTAGGTTGCTTTGATATATCAGGAGTGAGATCTATAAGATACGGTCAAAACCTCAGTATGTTGGGCAACCGCATTTAGTGTTGATGGAACATATATTCTCAAGATGGAATTCATAATTTCTTAACGGAGATATAGAATATTCCCTTGAGATAAGTTTAATGGGTTTGATTATTCAGAGAGTTGGGCCCAACCACTTTAGTAAGGAGTTACTAAAGTATATATTTATAGAATTGGATTTCATAAATATATGATGAATAACATTAAAGATTAAACCGGGTACTCAAGGATTAAGATGTAGTAATCTTCAAAGTGGCAGTATATTTTCATGACTTTGTATTACTATGAATATTTTAATGAAGGGGTTGCATGTATAATAAAGTCTTGGGATATAATTTATTAATAAGGCCTAGAGTGCAATTATATTCATATAGTGGTATTGAATATAATTAATGGTAACTTTGGACTTGTCAAGAGTTGACAGAAAAGCTCAAGGCCCATTGGAGCTAGAGTCTTATTTGTTCCCTTTTGGTCCCATTCCAAGCCACACACTAAAGCCCAATTGGAATGGTCCAAAAGGCTAGCTCAATTAGATAATAAGTTGTGTATAAAGAGAGAAATATACAGAATTTCATAAGTCTTTTCGTGAGTCTTTTCATAAGTGTTTTTCATCAAGATTACACAAGGAATGAAATGGTTTGTATGTAAGTGTTGGACACTCTCTTATTCACTCCTTGGAAACTGATTGAGAGACCACACATCTTGGGCATTAAGTGGAATTGGAGTGAAGATTAAAAGTCTTCCCAAGAACTTCTGATTTTTGGTTTTGAATTTCACCGCACCAAGGTACGCTTTCTTGTTCTTAAATTCTGAAACTTTCATAGTGCATGTTATCAATTGCGAATGAAGTAGATCCGTTAATTTTTCGCTGCGTATGTTTTGTATGTGATACGAACATGTATTTTCCCAACAGTATGCACTTGTCCAAAATTCTAGTCAATACATGTAGTAGAAAGATTTTTGGCATTTAAGTTTGAAGCGTAATTATTACATGCTTAGTGAATGCTATTATTAATACTAAGCTGCTCTGTTTGCAGGAAGTGCCAGGAGTATTGACTTGTCGTCGTCGAGAGAAAGGTTTGTTTGAAGGTGGGTTTGATCCACGGATTGTCGCTTATATCACAGATGCGGGGTTAGATGGGCTACTTCAGGTCCCAAATATAGACGTTGACCATGCATTGATCACGGCGTTGCTGGAGAGATGGCGGCCAGAGACGCACTCATTCCACTTGCCCCACGGTAAGATGACCATCACGCTGCAAGACATGGAGGTTATAATGGGGGTACCTGTAGTTGGCCTGTCGATGGTGGGATTTACTCGTATGGACAAGTGGGGCGACCTCTGCGTCGAATTGCTAGGGCATAGGCCGCCAGACAGAGAATTCGGTGGTGGTAAGAACACCGTAGTGATGGAAGAGGCGAGGGTAAAAGCCAAATGGCTCGAGGAGCGGTTTAGCAATTCTCTCCTGGCTGACACCACTGAGGTTCTTGTGCAGTAGTATGCTCGGTTTTACATACTGGAGATGTTGGTTGGAATACTATTTATGGACAAGTCTAGCGAACAACACTCAATTATGTATCTGCAATTTTTCAATCCAATTAGCAACGGAAATAATTATAGTTGGGGTAGTGCAACATTAAGTTGGCTATATAAACACCTCTATAAGGCATCAGAAAAGACAGCCAAGCAGATTGGTGGTGCCATGCTATTGGTGCAGTTGTGAGCATGGGTGAGGTTTCCACACATATGTCCTGTGATGAGGCATCCACACCAGGCACTTCCCCCAGGTTCACTTACTATCAGGTATGTAGGATCTTAGATAGTTACTGTTTTACATTCTGCATTATCTTTTTCGCATATGTATTTTGTAAGTAAGTAATATGAAGGTTATGTCTGTGTTGTTTGCTAGATGGAAAGGGGCTAAGATAACAACTGAACATCCAACACACGTCCTATGCGCCTATCGTGTGTCGCTTGCTTCGCTACGGCCAAATCAGGTTTTGTTCCTTACAAGTGGGAACCGCTTTGGCATGTAGTTGTTGTATTTACAATTCGCTTTGGAATGAATAAACATTTTTTTATTTCAAAGTTTAACATTGTTACCATGTATTGTTCACATTCGTTACACATTTTTTCTAATTATATTGTTAATATGATTGCTTGCATCTGTTGGATCATTGTAGATTGTTTAGGAGCCATACCTAAATTATTTGGGTTCCTTGCCTGCATATTGTATGGCAGGTCAACACATATGAAGGTCTATCGTGCTGCTCATACATTTTTGGGTGGTTAAAGGCCATCACCCTGAGCATTTTCTCCAATAGTTTGAGATGAAGCGAGGCATACCCAAAGATGTTAATACTTCAATTGAACTTCACAAGATAACACTCCAGGGTAAGCAGGATAAAAACTGGGCTGAAGAACATGCCACACATATTGCTAAATGGGCTGCGCATGCCACAATTGCCGATGCACTGCCTTTTCATGGGGAGATGAGCTACAATGACGAGTATATGGTGTGGTTTCGTCCTCGCACTGTTCGCTATATTACAAAAGCGACATCGTACTGGGACACTTTGGTAAGTTTACAAAGACTGTTTTGTTATAAATGTACCTTGCTTCGCATAGTTTAGTTCAACCTACTAACAATACTCTTGTATATTTGTGACAGGTTGAATTACAGTTGAGGATTATGGCGAAGTGCGAACCAGGGTCTGAGATCTACATCGACTGTATTAATGCCTTGCAAGCTGTTAAAGAGCTCGATCGGTTAACCGTAGATGATGCACGTGCTGCGGGCAATATAAGTGAATCGGCTGTAGGGCGTGGTCGGCAAGGAGGTGGACGTCAAGGGCAAGGAGGCCGCCGTCAATCTAGTCAACGTTTCACATCTGGTCAGCGTCCCACATCTGGTCGGCGTCTCACATTTGCTTAGCATCCCATATCTGGTTGACATCACACACCCGTGCCCACATCTGGTCGGCGTCACACACATGACCACACCATGGAGGAGGCAAGTCAGACAGAAGATGAGATGTGTTTGGACACTAGTTATGACATAGGTTCCATGGCACACGATGATGCAGGTCCATTCCATACGTTTGCCCATGGGGACACATCTCGGTCCCCATCCACATCCTCTACTACAACTCTGTTGCCCACCACCCATACGTCTCCCCCACCGACTACTAGCACTACCCCCGCAGATGTACATGGTAAAGATGAGATGAGATTCATGCCCACTCCTGGGCGACCCACCCCTGGTGCTGTCTTGATACCTACCCCTCCACCAGAGGCTTCACACATTGAGGATTGGCCGCGAAGGCCGCAACGGACACGGACACATCCTCTTGATTGTGGGATTTTAATTGTTGTAATTAATTCTTGGGTTTGTCTGGTATGGAACTGAATTTCAGAGTTTGTGGATGAGGCTCACGAAAGAACTCTCTCAACTGATATTCTATTTGGATTAGAGAAGGTGAGTGTAAAACCTTTAATTTAAAGCGGCTAATGTTTTATGGTTTTTATTTTTTTAATTGAAGTTCATTTATTGGACTATTGGGTCATTGCCCCAATCTTAAGTTGCTAATCTCAAGTGCAACGGTTGATGCGGAGAAATTTAGTGATTATTTTGATTCAGCTCCAATCTTTAAATTTCTAGGGAGGCGCTATCCTGCTGAAATACACTACACAAAAGCCGTATTTTGGCTGATTATTTGGATGCAACTATAGTTACTCTTCTTCAAATTCATGTGACACAAGAACTGGGAGATATTTTAGTTTTCTTCACTGGTCAAGAAGAGATTGAAACAGCAGAAGAAATTATAAAGATAAGGGGCCTAGGGACAAAGATTGCAGATGTGGCTGCATTTTCAGTAATAACCAAAAGAATAGTGATGTGGCTGTAGTGTTTTGTTATACTTAATGATTTATGAGCATTGCAATGAACAGCCTTGTTATTGACCTCATTTGTTGTTTTCTCATTCAGGTCTACAATTCTTGGATGAAGACAAATTACTCAACACAATGGTGTTATGAAAATTATATACAGGTATAGTTTTGGCACAACTCCCACTGTTCACTTACAACGGCGGTGTTCTTCTCGGAGCCGACTCTCACACCAGCACTGGTATTCTTCTTTTTTAATTTCCCTCTCTGTTTGGCTTTTGAGAAAATTTCTTATTTTCTCGTCTTTTCCCCCAATTCCAGCCAAATAATTTTGTTGCTCTCTCACTATCATCTTAACACATTGCTTAATCCTTTAGGTTTGAAATAGTTTTCGATTTCAATTAAAACTAACATTGATGATTTATGTTTGATTCAATTTCGTTTTTGTGTTTGAAGGAGTCTATGTTGCTAATCGTGCATCGGACAAGATTACTCAGCTGACTGATAATGTGCATGTTTGTCGCTCTGGATCGGTTTTATTCTTTCTCAAAAAATTCATATTCATTGTTGTTCTTGATTTGCTTGTGGTGAAAATGCTTCAATTTTTACCATTATTGGTTGGTGAAGCTTTTGTAGGAGGCTTTGAGCATTGAATAATAGTTTTAATTCAAGTATGTTCGTGGGGTCAGTAGTTTGTTTGTGTAATGTTTGTTCTCGTGTGTTGGTGGGGTCAAGTATGTTCTTGGGGTCAAGTTTATTTACTTGTCTGCTTCTTGCAGCCTGCAGATTCCCAGATTGTTTCCGACTATGTGTGTTACTTTCTTCATCAGCACACGTGAGTGGTTCTATTCCTGTTTATTTCTTTGACCATTTAAATTGTATGATTAGTTTGGCGCATTGTATCTCTTGGATCATGTTTCGTTATATTGCTGAGAGTCATCTGTAATATGTTTTGCGAGTGCTGCACATTCAATTTATTACTATTATTATATGTTTTTGTATTGTACCATATTCGTTTGTAGCAATTGCACTGTAAGATTCTGGATAAACTGTTCTCTTGCAGTCTTTTAGTAGGCTATATATATGAAGGGTTACTAAAGCCTGAGTGGTTGGTGGAAATAGGCCCACACTATTACCAGCTCAAGGATGCCAAAGGACAAACAGGTGCGTAGCTGAAGTTGTAACTCGTGTAAATTAAGTTAAAACATGCATCTACTTTTGTACCAATGGATGTATTCACATGTTGAAAGAATAAATTCTGCTGGGAATATTCTGTTGTAGCATTTTATAAACAGCATCAGTAACTGGCTCTCATTTTGAATGTTGGCATTTACACTTTTCGTTGATTTATGGTAAATATTAGTAAAACTACTTGATTTATGGTGTTAAAGTTATAACTCGTTTTCATGTTTAATGTTTAGATAGCATGTAGCAAGACAGACTTTCTTATATCATTTGGTTGCCTGGATTGCTAAATTATATTTATCTATGACAGCGGGTATGAAGAAAAAGCCGCATGCAGCAGAAGGGCAAGGATTGTAGTTGTGGCAAACTGGCCACAAGTACCAGGAGAGCATATTGCAGATCCGTACAGTAGATACGGTGCAGGCATGGCAGATAGAGATAGAGATAGAGGTAATCCATCCAAACTGCTGCTGCTGGCTGCTGCCTTTGAATTAAACTAGTGGAAGTCCCGCGCGATGCGCGTGTTCATTATTAGTTATTTTATAATACCTATATGTGTTATAATGTTTGGAAAATTAATTTCAATTATGTATTATATGTCACTAAAATAATGAATGAAAAAAAAAAAAAATTGTAACACAATATATCCATAAGTAACCATAATTAATTAGACTCTAAAAATGCCACTATATGCCCTTTTTGGTTTGATCAGGTATACATGTATATTTAGTTCTTACATTAGACCGTATCCAATATAAATTTTTTTTTATTTTCTTTTCTTCTCTTTTAGAAGTATTTATTTTTTTTAAAAGAAAACATGTGAACTTTTGAAGGCTAAACATGTAAGATTTATAATTTCTAATTCGCAAAACTAAATATAGATGCCAAGAGATTAAAAATAAAACAATAATTGAACAGGGAAATATAAACCTATACTATATCATATTTTACGTTTAATTTTACTTTCATCTGAGTACCTTAATCACTTACAAAGATTAAACACTATCCAAAAATATAAATAAAGATAAAAAAAAAACACATACCTTTTAGAAACCCCATATGTTGTTAAAGCATTGTATCAAGCTTTGATAGTGTTGTTAAGAAGTTTAGATCATATGCGCCTGAAACCAAAGCCAATTTCATACTCTTTTTGACACTAATTTCTCACTCTTTGTCTCTCTATCTCTCCAGTCCTATTTTTCTTTTGGTCTTTTGATATTTTGTGAAACTGGAATATATATATATATATATAAACATGAAAACTAACACTGAATAGAGAAAACCTTTCATTTTTTAAATTAATGAAATTAAAAGTGGAAGAGTTCAAGAAGTTGGAAAAGAGAGTAGAACCAAATCTTTTAATTTTCTGCATTTATGGCTTAAACTAATCATTGATAAGAAGATGGAAGGATAAAGACTAAACGAAAAAGTACTTATACAAAGTGCCACATGGCAGAGCCTCATGCACTTCCGCATGAGGTCTCTACTTTTATATATATATTGATTGATTTCCAAATTTAGTCTTAGTCTTAGTCTTAGACTTCCTCCGATGAACTTGTACATTTCTATTTCTATATCATATCATATCAGATGACAAGATGTAGAGTAAATGTCATATGAATATTAATATCTTTATCATATGTTCTCAAAAAAAAAAAAAAAAAAAAATTCTTTATCATATAATTATGATTTGATTATTTGTTCACAATCTGTAACCGACTTTCCCAAATTTTGGGACTAAGGCTTCGTTGTTGTTGGTGTTATTTATAGACAAATTGGAGTGTTGTTCTTAATATGAAATTTATTTAATTCAGACAAATGCTAGTAGTTAAGTTATACCATTGATCTTAAGTCTTAACACACATATTATCTTAGAGAATCCAATAATTATTAAGTCCCTGTAGATATTTTGTGAAACCTTAATTTAAAAAAAGAAAAAAAAAAAAGAAAAAAAAAAAGGATATTTTGTAAAAGCTTGATTTTATTTGCTTTGAAACTGCCAGGAGAGGGAGGGAGTTTGCAGTAGCAGTTTGTGTTCTAGATTTCTAGTTCCTGCCCAAAATAGATTGGTAGAAATCCACTTAGAGAATCTAATAATTATAAATTTACTTGGAAATAATTTTAAGAATTTGAATTCATTTGCTTTGAAACTGCCAGCACACACACACATATTGATTAGTAAATTACACACACAGTTGGTGGGTCTTGAACCACCAACCCATTTTAGTTAGAGCTCATTGGCGGATAAATCATAAATCACGTAAAAATTCTACAAGTCATGTGTGACTTGTTTTTAAATTTTTGAGAAGTTCTGAGCACGTAAACCCCTTTTGATTTGTTTCAGATTGGCTAATTTGGTCTATCAGGCCTCGGTCATATTATCATTTCTTGCGACTGTTAGGTTTCATCTTATGAGAAGATCTGCTGCTTTATGGTTAAATTTTCATTGTATATATCCAAGCTGTCAGGCTGTACACATCAACTTGTCATTATTATTTCTTCAGGGAGCATAGGTTTGGTTGTTAACAAGTTTTGAAAATGAAATGTTTGCATGATATACTCTTGATTTTTTTCTCACATGTTTAACTAGTAGTTTGATAAACAAGTAAACTGCAGAGCGGAGAGAAGGCTATGGTTTTGTGCTTTGTAGAAGTTCCCGCTGAGATATACATTACATTAGCTAATGTGAGATTTCTTTAGGTTACAAGTTTGATGACAAGAAACCTGACGCCCCTGCGTTGAGGATCCAATTTGCACATTTTCCATTCAAGCTACCTGATTATGATGAGCAACAAAATGGGGTCCCACGCTGACTACAAGGGCATCAATGGATGACCATTACTATAAGAAACATTCTCTTCCATTTTGAACTGTGTAGATGGGTTATTAGCGCAATATGTACCGCATTTTGTTGGACTAGAAACAGTTTTAGCAAAAAGGCACTGTTATCATGTGGGTGCATGTGTGGTGGTTAGAGTTTTCATGACCATTTGTAATAATACTCCCATTTTGGGTACTCAATTATACATTTTCTAAGGAATTCTTTTGGACGTGAACTTGTGCAATCTTATAATGGTATGCAATGTTTGATACCAAGTCCTTTTTTGTTCAAAGATTGGCTTGCCAGTGTATTTGGATTTTGGACTTTAGTAGGTACCTACATGGAATATTGAATTGTGCTTGTTTATCTACTACATCAACAGAATGGAGAATGGAGAATGGAGAATGGAGAATGGATGGTGCTTGTTGACTGGTGTGAATGGAAACATATTATACAATTTTACATGTTTTTTTTTTTAATTTAAAGGAAAATTACCTTTTTGGTCCTTATATTTTCGTCATGTTATCAATTTGATCCATATATATATATATATTCACTATCATTTTGATCCCTATTACCCTTACTTGAGGACCAAAATGCAAAATGATAACAAATTTCAAAACATATTGTCCAAAAATGAAAAAAAAAAAAAAAAAAAAACTTCAGGACCAATTGAAAGTACTACCAAAATATAGGAACTAAAAAGGAAATTATGCCTTTATTTTATAAACTAGTATTTTCTTTCAAATAAGGCACAACTTAATCAACAAAATATATTCATTAAACTGATGAGAAAGCCAAAAGTTCATAATATAATAAACCCAGAAACAAAACAAAACCATATGGCCATTATCATATATAGCACTAGCATTGTTCACCTGTGTTATTTACTCGAGCCATACCAGTACTCGAGTCCTAGAAGCTCGAGTATAGTGGTACTCGAGTTCAAGCTTCCTATTCCAAACTATACCCGAGCCATACTCGAGTTTACTGGACTCGGGTACTTCTAAGACAGTACTCAAGTCCTGTAAACTCGAGTACCAAGTACCATAGTTATTACATACCTACCTACTGGCGCCAACCATTGTAATGAATGTCTAATGAATGGTACTCGAGTTCTGTGAACTCGAGTACCTTTTAACCATATATCCACTCACCAACTTTCAGTTATTTTCAGTATTCATATTTCCTGTTTTCAGTATTGCACCTTACAAGCCATGTGACAAGTCAGAACGCTTACTGAAAGCGGAAGCTATACTGTTAGGTCATCATCTGCAAGTCTTTGACTCTCCATCCAAAATCAACGTGTTGTCCATTTATTCTTTGGGTCAACCGTGTTGTCCATTTAACCTTTGGGTCCTGCCTGTTGTGATCAATACAAAGAAGTAAAAGTTAAATGCTTAGTTAGATTATGTTTGCATGTGGTTTGTATGAGATTTTTATGCATGAGGTGGAATTCATGTAATGAGTTTTGCAATATTAACTATGTACAACTGATCTTAGAAGTATGACAAAAAACATGTTTGATATTTGGGTTCAAGAACACGTGCATTACATGGATGAAAAGCATTATTTACATGATAACAATGTTTGTAATGGACTTTTTAATTTTTATTTATGTCAAAATAAATAAACCCAGGAACATTTAGTCCTTGCTCGGGCAAATTTATGAGTGTTGACACTGAAGTTATAACTTGTACTGCCACATTATTAGCTTTTAAATTAGATAAGAAAAATGCTAAAGTTATTATTAAATATGTTTATATATATATATATATATATAATTTTTTTGTCAAAACAAATGGAGCACAAATATAAATTATGCCACATTATTAGCTTTTAAATTAGATAAGAAAAATGCTAAAGCTATTATCAAATATGTTTATATATATATATATATATATATATAACTTTTTTGTCAAAACAAATGGAGCACAAATATAGATTATGCCATATTATTAGCTTTTAAATTAGATAAGAAAAATGCTAAAGTTATTATCAAATATGTTTATATATATATATATATATATATAACTTTTTTGTCAAAAAAAATGGAGCACAAATATAAATTATGGATATAAATTATTTGAATGATTTGCGACTCAATTATTTATATGTCTATACACAAAGTTGAGGAGGTTGAGTTTGAATATAAATTATGACAACTTTATATTGTTAATAACAGGTCAGTGGTGGATTTTCACTTTTTCTATGTGTACTATGATGGAGAGACATATTATCATGAGTTGCATGGGTTGTCATACACTTATACCAAGGCTCAAACCAAAAGCAAAAATGTGTTAAGGTGAAGCGTGGGATAGGCCTTATGAACTTACAACAAAGAATATTGAAGGCGATGGGGTTAGACCACTCTGGGCATAACATTTCCATCGTGTATCAAGCACCTCAACGGGTTGTAGACACCCAAGTTTTCTACAATTCACTACAGTTATCGGGTGGCACCAAAGTGAAGATGATGTGGGAAGTTGTTGAACAAATGGTGGCTTGAGGATTCGTTGGTTCGGATCTCTATGTCACAGTTGAGCCCGCCGTAGTAGAGGCTGGAGAGGGAACATAACATACTGTTTTGGATGGAACTGTAGATGAGCACATCGACTCAATACCATTTCAGTCTTATCAAGGATGGGCAAAGAACACAGAGAATGGGTATGGTAGTGAACCGTGGTAGACGTTTTCCTATGTGAATTTGACTAAGGAGGAGGAAGGGCCTCAGCAAGTGCATGAAGGAGAGCAGTTATCTCTTGATGAGCTGCATGGGGGCACATCTGAAAATTTTGATGATGACGGACTTGGTGATGATGCAACCAATATCGATGTCACTGGGGATGACTTCGTGGAGCTCCTAGATACCATGGGTGAACATGAGGATGTTGATCATATCGAAGATGTGGTTGTAGAAGAGAATAGATACACATGCCCCGGTCCTGCTCCTATGCCGAAATGGTTCACCAAAAACACTTGGGATAATATGTTTGATCCATCACCGGTTATGCAAGCGGAAGTATCAAGTTGGAGTCTTGGACGCTTGGGGAGTAGCCAATGAAAGGGATGGTATTTGCGACTAAATTGGCGGTGCGACATGCGTTGACCTGGTATGTAGTGCGAGAGAATTTTAGCTTTAAAAGTGAGCATTCAGACTCAGAGAGGCTTATGGTCAATTGTGAGGATGATTCCTATCCATGGTCAATCCGTGCGATCTGTTGCAAGGGAGACAATGTTTGGAAGATCGTAAAATGCAAGGGCCCCCACACGTGCGACAAAATTCAGAATGCTCATGATGGTTGGATGATTGATTCGGCGTTCCTAGCATACGTACTTGAGCGTTATATACGAGAAGACCCCGCGTTTAAGATAAAGAACTTACGCCATGTTGCTTTGGCAGACTTAAAACACAAAGTGTCTCATTACAAGGTATTCTTTAACTTGCATTTTTTTTTCAATATAATGTAGAGACATCAGTTTTCATGAAAGTATAAGCATGATATTTTTTCCCAGAACCCATGAACACCTTATATTATGAAAAATGAAATTGAAAAAAAAAAAAAAGGAATAAAGAGAAAGAAATATTATCCTAGTGACCCTTGATTTGTTTTTTTCAACTATAATTAATTAACTTGTAGACGATTATTCTAACCAAATTATTATGGTTCACATACAAGGTATGAGATGCCAAACAAAAGGCCATCGCAGTTATATACGGGGATTTTAAGGAGTCTTATGCAGAGTTGCCGCGTTTTTTGGCAGGACTTAAGGATGCAAGTCCGGGTATAAAATATAAGTTACTAGTGGACGATCATTATGAATGGGGAACCTGTACATTCAAGGCCGTGTTTTGGGCATTTCGTCCATGTATTATTGGGTTCAAGCACTGTAGGCCACTGATTAGCATTGATGCAACCCACCTCTATGGAAAATATAAAGGAAAATTGATGATTGCAATGGCGACAGATGCTAATAATAAGATTTATCCACTAGCCTTCGCCGTTGTCGAGAGCGAGAGCACAGAGACTTGGGGTTGGTTCTTGGCTTGTATAAGAAGGTATGTTACCGGCTGGAGCAAGCTGTGTGTCATATTTGACAGACACCCTGGGATACAATTTGTCTTTAGAGAAACTAATCGTGACTTTTTGCAGACTCCCATGACAGAACATCGTTATTGCCTTCATCATGTATGCAGTAACGTCAACAATAGATGGAACAATGAAACTTTAAAGAATCTAGTATGGAGGGTAGCAAGTGCTACCCAAGAGCGAAAGTTCAATGCCACCTTCGAATTAATAGAGAATGTCAACCGGGATGTGCACAAATATCTGTAGGATGTGCCTAAAGAGAAATAGGCTCTAGCTTTTGATGAGGGTTTTAGATATGGGGCGATGTCTACAAATGTCTCCGAGTGCTTCAATAGTGTTTTAAAGGGTGCTCGCAGCTTGCCCATTATGACAATGGTGAAATACACATGGTTCAAACTGAATACTTACTTCAATGTTCATTGCAATAAAAGTATAGCGCAGTTGAAATTAGGAAAAAGATGGTGTAAATATGCCTTGGATATCTTCATGAGAAATAAGACGAAGGCGGAGCATCACAGGGTGACAAGATTGAGTGCGCAACAACAATCATATCAAGTAGATACACCACATAATCCTGGCACTACTGGACATGGGGATCACACACATGGAGTTAATCTGCTGCAAAGAACTTGCACATGTTAGAAATGGAAATTGTACAAGATGCCAAGTTGACATGTCATTGCAGTTTGTATTAGGTATCGACATGATGCAGAGCAGTACATTGACCAATGCTATAGCATGAACGCACTATTCTGCAGCTATGCTACCATTTTTCCTGCGTTGAAAGATAAATTATCATGGTTGGATCCTAAAGAAACTCGAAAGGTTGTCCCTAACCCTCGATTGATCCGAGAAAAAGGTCGCCCTGTCTCAACATGAATTAGGAATGAGATGGACGAGGGCGGGAAACGGCCGAGAACCACAACATGGAAAAAGGGGGGGAGGAAGCTGCAATGCGGGTTGTGTGACCAAGAGGGGCATAACTGAAGAACATGCCCTAAGCGTAACGAGGTACTGACGAGTGGTGGTCTCGCAGACAAGGTACGCTAAGTTTGAACCGTGGCATCCCTCTAAATGCAACTTGAAACAAAATACATAATATAAGCCATTAGATTAAAATGCATGGTATATGCCATTCAATTATGTATTTTTAAACCTTGAGAAAAATTGGATAAAATTTTAAGGACCAAAAATGGCATTTAAACTATAAGCTACATTCCCTATATGATGCATACAAAAAGTCATTAGCATTGCCATTTGGTTTGTTGCAAAAATTGCATACTAATTGGTTAATGTAATATAATGTGTAACTACCCTATGTGTAATGTAATGTTTTTCATTTTTTTTCTTTCTCTGAGGTCATTTGTGGGTTGGCCATGATTTCACTTTTCCACTTTTAACCTATTTGGATCTTAGAAGTTTTCTCTGATTGCATATTTTACAATTGTGAAGGCACTCTCCTTAGCATGATTATCTTCAAGTACCATACCATTAAGGGTGTCAACTTTGACTTCGCCTCTGTTAACATGATCAGCTTCAAGTACCCTACCATATATATACTAAGTATAGTTTATGTTTTGGAATTTCTTATGTAATCAATTATATGATCTTAGTTAATACTGTTTATTTTTGTCATGTTATGAGACTATGAGGCTGAACAACAATAGCTTGTCTATTATAGTGATTGCTTTGCTTGTGAAGAAGTTCAGTTTTAGTTATGTGTGATTTCTTTGGTTCAAATTGAGCTTAATTTAGGTTATATTGAAACAACTACTTTTCATTGCAGATATTGAGAAAGGGCTAGGGTTTGATATGGAGAATAACATAAAAGCGTTTTGACATAAGTCTAGAACAGACCTACGCATCCAAGTCCTGAACAGACCTATGCATCAGTAAAATTCAGAGGGAACGAAAAGTTCATGAGCTTTATGTTGAAGCTAGGGAGAAACTTAAGAGGGTTAGACAGAGTGTGAGAGAATATATAATCTGGTTTTGTCATGGTTATTTTTTATGTTTGTAATGTTGTTGGTGTGTTTTGCCTCAGTGAACAACAATATGGGTGAAGAACCTTAGTCTGCCATGAAGAATCTTATTGTATCTGTCTTTTGAAATACAAAATGTGGTCTTTGTGCAAATGTTCCATAGTTTATTTTTTTTTTTACTTCATTCTGGGATTTGGATATATATATTGCCATGAAGAGGTATGACAAACATGCATAATAATAAAAGAGATTGCTGTGGTACTCGAGCATATGGTTAACTAAGTACGAAGCTATTATATTTTGTCCTGGTGGGGTTTTGCTTGTATCACTGTAATGATAAAATTAGGTTTTCATTAGAATTAATTAAGTACCAAGTTATTATATTTTGTCCTGCTACTTGTTCTGTAGTTTTTCTTACATATTCCTGCAGTTTTATTTTTTTATGTTTTCTAATGCTTTTTTCCCTCAATATCAATAACCTGGTTGGTCCCTCAAAAATTCTTGATTCACACCATGTTCAGTAACCACCTGCAGTGTGTTGGTTTGGTCAAAGACTAAAATTTCGTTCTCACAAAATAGTAGCTTACAAAAGCACCATGTTCAGGCCTTTTCAAAGGAACCCCCTTTCACATTTGATGGGTCCACGTCTTATTTGAGACAGTCCAGTTTCGCACACCATATCAAATGCAAGGTGAGAGGAGAATGCCTCTCTCAAGAGTGGACTGACCAAGGGTAGGCAATAAAACAAATTTCCATTTTATGCTGCTTCTTCCTCTTTGTTCTTTTTATTTTTTTATTTATTTTTAATTATAAACTCACACTCTAGAAACCATGCTATGCAATCTTTGAAAGGTATGATGCACTACCCAATTTCCTTTGTATAAACAGAAGGGCCCAATGTACACCATCAAAATCACATTAAAAATCTGTTATAAGCACAAATTAGTATATCTGAAGAGAAAACTCGAGTTTAAGCGGCTTGGGCACTGTGTAAGCAGTACCCGAGTCCATAAATCTCGAGTATGAACCCTGCTACAACGAGATTTGTACTTGAGCCATACTCGAGTTTACTGGACTCGGTACAAGGCTAGCATAGTACTTGAGTCTAGGAAACTCGAGTACTATGTGGAGTTTTTAAATTGGCAAATGCCATGTCAGCCTGTGCCACGGTGGCAGGGGAAGGGTGTGCTAAAGTACCATTTGGAACTAGAGTTTCTAGAGCTCGAGTACCAGAAAAGTGGTAGATTGCTAATTAGTTCAGAAATAGTGCTTTTTTGCTACAAATTTCCTAATTTGATGGTATTTGGGCATTTTCAAACAAAAATCTTCGTATACAGTGATGTATTGCTCAGGAACAGGGTTGCCTTGCATCAACAACCCTCTCTACTTTTAACTGTTAGACTTTTGCATATTCTAGTACCACCAGCAGATCACGGTCTTGTATCCTTTTATTTGAATAGAAAGAAATAGTAAAAAGAATGAAAAGGTGAAACAGATAAAAAAGAATGAAGGAGTTAAGGTTTTGACCTTTTTTGTCCTTGTAGTGACGCTACTGAGTTGATGGTTAGAAGCTACACTAGGAGTTTCAATGCATTTGCAGCCATGCTCAATGATGAAGAGCAGAAAAGAATGGCTAGTAAGTGCTTTATGATTTATTTTTGTTCGTTTTTAGACCCTTTAAAACACAACCAGATTAACCTAGTTATTTAGCCAAGTGATTAACTTAGGTAAATTATGCAGTTCTAGGTTAACACATATAAATCATGTAAGTTCGTTTAGACCTCTTAAACCCAACAGATTAACTTAGAGAATTAGCCAAGTGATTAACTTAGGTAATTTAAACAAATCTAGGTTAACACAAATAAATCAAAAACAATAAAGTAGAGGAAAATAAAGAACACAAAGATTTGATGACCCAGGAAAACCAAACCGGTAAAAAACCTGGGGAGGATTTAACCTAGCTATCCTCAAGCTAAACCGAATTCACTATGAAAGAATCGAAGTTTACACAATAAGACTTAGACCACTAACATCCTATTGCTACCCAGTGTAGGAAACTTACTACCACGACCACGTGATAGCTCCGAAATCCACGGACTCCTTTCCTTGAATTCTTCAGCAATCCACAAGCGCACCTGCTTGTATATCTTTAAGTTCTCTTGATTCAGCAACTGTATGATTTACCAACCTCTTGACATGAATCTAGAGTTTGGAAACCCTAAATGTATGTGAAGGTAAACACCTCTAGATCTCACAATGAGATTCACAAACACAGCATTCAGAACTTTAAAAACGTGGCTAGGGTTTTCCTTTATATACTTAGGGCAAAACATAAAACCCTATACATTAAATGGGCTTGGGCTGAGTTGGGAATTTTCTGCAGAAAAACGTTCTGCTCGATTTTCTATCGGTCGAGTCTAATTCTCGATCGATCGAACCAGGCAATATCTGAATTCTTCTTTCTGCAGCTTACTTGTTCTTGTGTGCTCACGATTTGCCAATTGTTCTAAACTTTTAGAACCTAACAATCTCCCCCTTTGGCAATTCGTGACAAAACTTTCATACAAAATGAAATGTTAAAATACAAAAGCAACCCAATACAATAAAATACCCAATTACATCACAAATCCCAATCTAAGACTCATAACCTAGAAGTCGCCAAAAAGAGGTAGAAGGTCTTGATCAGAATGCACCTGTCTTTCCTGAAACACTCAACAAACACATCACCGTATGTGTGGAAAGAAAGACATATAAACAATAATATGAAACATAAATATAAAAACACAAATAAATTCTAACTCTCCCCCTAAGTTAGATACATCAAAAATAATTTCAACTCCCCCTAAACAAAACATTCTTGTATTTTCCACACAAATTCCCACATATCATCTACAACTCCCCCTTTTTGTCACGTATTGACAAAGAAAGCTCAAACAAAGAGTAACAACTCAACAGAGAACAAGAGGAAATAGAGAATTAAGAGAACAAAAAAAAAAAAAAAAAAAAACTCTATAGAAAATAGAGACAACTCTCCCTATGAAGAGCAACAACTCCCCCTATGAACAACAAAGGTTAAAAAAAAACTTTTCTCCCCCTATAAAAATAGGAAAAACAAAACAAGTTTGGGAAAAATAGTTTTGGGGAAAATTTAGGAGGTAGGGATAAATAAAAACACAAAAACCAAAAAAAATTAGTTGAGGATACACATGAAGAAAAATATTCTCTCTTTCAATAAATGCAAACTTGACACTATGTGACCCATAAACAGTTGTATGAGTAGAGAAAATATTTGCACATTGATTATCCATCATATCTCTTAAGAAAAATATTTTCTACAATTCACACATCAAGAAAAATAGCATATACTAAAATGTACAAAAGACTTAAAAATTAATCAATCAATTTATAATTCAAGTTGAGTACTTAATTTAGCAAAGTGTATGCATGGTATGTGTGAAAACAATGAGAGATATGACTGCAAAACTGCAAGATGGACACAGAAAAACAATGCAATTCATGTGAATCGTAACCATAAATGATGCATGAAAAAATTTGGTCAAAAACTTTAAAAACTGAAAATTTTTCAGTTTCGATCGATCGAGCATCAATCGAATACCAATCGAGTCAGACAGATTGAAATCAAAATTTTTATCGCAATTTCGATCGGTCGAAAAACACCCTCGATCGGTCGAAATTCTGGAAAACTCAAATTTTGAAAAACAGAGCAATTTTATGCAGAAACTCCTCAAAGCATAGTATTTCATGAATGAAATGCATGAGTATGAGACTGAAAGTTTTTCAAAAACACTTGAATTTAACCCAGATCTTTCAAAAACAAGTTTTTCAATCAATATGACCTTAAAACTCAAATTTTGCATCAAAATCAAGGAATTTTTAATCTTGGATGGTCACAACAAAATCATACACAATAACATGTACAAAGTTTAGCAAAGAGTAACATGTGTTGTGTGTGCAACTAGCAAAAACTTAAGAAACATGTGAGGTGATATTTGAATAGTAATCAATCACAGAGTCTACAAAATTCATCACATAAATTTGAAAGAGACTATCACCTAAAGAGTTACATCATATAACTCTCACATCTCTTAGATTAAAAGCTTGTAATCATGTAAGTTTCTTAATTTGCCTCATAATATACACACCAATTTCAATTAATTAGAAACTTATTAAAGTAGCCGGGATAATGTACACACCAGTTTTAGAATTTAAACCGAGACTAGACCTTATGTTTTTTTTGTGCATGTGCTACACTTTCTCGAGCACAAAATCTTACGATATGCACTAAGGGTACGTTTGGTACACTGAATGAGGATTACAACAGGAATTGTAATCTTTATTACTAGTAATAAAATATGTTGTAATGTAATAACTAAACCTATTCATTAGTTTGGTTGTGAGTTATAACATTAGAATGAAACTTAACATTTATTTTAGGAAATATCTTACTCATACAATTATACTTCCTTAAAAATTATTATTTTTAAATTTAAAAGAGATATGTGTTATTTTTTATGATTTTTTATTCTTATAATTATTAGATGTATATGGAAAGTATGTTTATTTGGAAATATATTTAGTTTTGAAATTAATGCACTTACAAAGGAATAGCTAATACAACCTTTTAAAGAGGAATAGTTATTCCTCATTTTGAAGAATAGTTATTCATATGGAATGATTATTCCTTGTAATAAAAACATAACCAAACTAAAGAATAACTAAACCATAGGAATAACTATTACATTACAATGCCTATTACAGTCTACCAAACATGCCCTAAGGTGTTCATGATTGGCTAGTAAACAGTGATGAGATGGTTATTTATGCCTTTCTCAAAAAGTTCAAGTCCAACAATCAAAGACACGTGACTTCAAGATCAAGACAAAGTGATCAAAAACTATAAACATCTTCCCACACAACATGCACTACAAAGCTTAAACTAGTAAAGTGCAATAAAATAAGCTTATCCAAGCTAAAAAAAGTACATAAACATATTATGTAAAGATAATATAGCCAACCTTGATTATAAATCCAAGATATATAATACAAAACACATAAAAATCTTTTTGGTTTAAAAAAAAAAAAATTATAACCAAAACTAAAAGCACAAATTATGCTAAATGATTAAAAATGCAAATGCATGATAGTGCTTAACCAAGCTATAGAGGGTACATAAACAAGAAATATCAATTTCTTAATTAACCCTTGAGTACATGTACAAACTAGTACATACTCATACAAAATCATCAATAGCTTAGCACTTATATAACACATACTTTTTATGTTTCTCCACAATATCAAGCATGTTATAAATCAAGAGAGATATCATAATTCATGTAATCCTCAAGAAAAATAAAACTAGACACAAAATAAAATATTTTTGTCTTTTTGAAATTTTTCAATGTTTTTGGATTTTTTTTTAATAGAAAACAACCTAAAAAACAAAACAACCAAAAACAAAAACAAAACATGTCCACAAATAATTGAAAGAATTAAAACAGGGACAAGTCAGAACACTCACCTTAAAGAATCTTTTCTCATCCATATAGCACGAGTCTTCGGCTTTGTAGGTGAAAATCCATGTGAAGCAGAGTGTATTTGAGGGATTACACCAATCTTCTGAGAAAGACTGAAATCCTGCAATTTCCTTTCACAAGCCAACAAGCATAAATTTTTCAAAAGCATATGAAACAATTTATTTGGACTTATGGCAGGAGAAATATCATCACATATCCTAGATTGAAATACAGAATGTTTAAATTTTAATTTATGACAATTAGGACGAATGTGACCGGAGACACCACAAAAGTGACAAACAGGAACAAATTTAGGAACATCAATATTCCTAACAACAAATCTAGTCTCAGATTTTGGTTTTTGCCTCAACAAAGAACAATTTGGTCTAATATGACCAACAACACCACAAAGGTGACAAGTAGGCACAAAAACAGATTTCTTTTGCACTCTAACAGTAGGTTTAGACTTAGGTTTAGAAACTTCAGCGTCAACATCAGAACTTTTACCTTTGTCTAACCTAGCAAAATAAGCCTTTTCTTTATTATTCCGCTTGAAAGGAAGGATATAAAATTTTTCAGCTTTAGGCTTAAAAGAAACAGAAACACTTCTGTTATCAACAGCAAGCTTGGTACTAGTCAAATTTTCAAATTTAGCTTTAGATTCAACTAACTCTTGTTCCAAGATTTTCATCTTTTCATCTTGAGAGGAAACTTGATTTCTCAAAAATTCATTCTTTTTATTAGATTCATCTAATCTAACAATCAATTCCTTTTTTCCAAGATTAGCCAATTTTAACTCTTCCTTGAATTTCTTAGCAATTCTCATAGTTTTCAATAATTCCTTACGAAGAGTTTCACAGGCATCAAAAAGATCAACAGAAACAACAGTGTCCTTTTTATTCAAATCATCACAATCAAAAACAGTAAGACACTTAAAATTATCCATGATAACAGGGATCAAGGATCAACTCTTAGATCAAAAGATCTAACACAAAAGAGCTACCCGCTCTGATACCACTTGTAAGTTCGTTTAGACCCCTTAAACCCAATAGATTAACCTAGAGAATTAGCCAAATGATTAATTTAGGTAATTTAAACAAATCTAGGTTAACACAAATAAATCAAAAACAATAAAGCAGCGGAAAATAAAGAACACAAAGATCTGATGACCCAGGAAAACCAAACCGGTAAAAAACCTGGGGAGGATTTAACCTAGCTATCCTCAAGGTAAACCGAATTCACTATGAAAGAATCAAAGTTTACACAATAAGACTTAGACCACTAACATCCTATTGCTACCCAGTGTAGGAAATTTACTACTACGACCACGTGACAGCTCCGAAATCCACGGACTCCTTCTTTCCTTGAATTCTTCAGCAATCCACAAGCGCACCTGCTTGTATATCTTTAAGTTCTCTTGATTCAGCAACTGTATGATTTACCAACCTCTTGACATGAATCTAGAGTTTGGAAACCCTAAGTGTATGTGAAGGTAAATACCTCTAGATCTCACAATGAGATTCACAAACACAGCATTTAGAACTTTAAAAACGTGGCTAGGGTTTTCCCTTATATACTTAGGGCAAAACATAAAACCCTATACATTAAATGGGCTTGGGCTGAGTTGGGAATTTTCTGCAGAATAACGTTCTGCTCGATTTTCGATCGGTCGAGTCTAATTCTCGATCGATCGAACCAGGCAATTTCTGAATTCTTCTTTCTGCAGCTTACCTGTTCTTGTGTGCTCACGATTTGCTAATTGTTCTAAACTTTTAGAACCTAACAAATCATATCATGTAAAGTGCGGAAAATAAAGAACACACGATATGATAACCTAGGAAAACTAAACGGGCAAAAAATCTGGGGAGAATTTGACCTAGCTATTCTCAAGGTAAAACAGAATTCACTATGAAAGAATTGAAGTTTGTACAATAGTGACTTAGACCACTAACATCCTATTGCTACCTCGAGTAGAAAATTTACTACCACGACTACGTGACAGCTCCGAGTCCACAGACTACTTCTTTCTTGAATTCACAGCAATCACAAGCACTCCTGCTTGTTTATCTTTAAGTTCTTGAATTTGCAACTAAATGATCACCAAGCTTTTGACATCAATCTTGAGTTTGGAAACCCTAAGTGTATGTGAAGACAAACACCTCTAGATCTTATAAAAGATTCACACACACAGCATAAAGAACTCTTCTAAAACGTGGCTAGGGTTTTCCCTTTTATACCTAGGGCAAAACATAAAACCCTACCCGTCAAACCGGGCTTGGGCTGAGTTGGAAAATTCTACAGAAAAACAATCTGCATGACTTTCGATTGGTCGAGTCTAATTCTCGATCGATCGAGCCAGGCAGATTTACACAGTAAATCCTGCAGAACACTCGATTCCAACTTTACATATAAATACACTTTTAGCAAGTCTAAACACGACTAAAATGTTTTGATCATGGTTTACCAACATTATAAGTTGAAGTTCTAATACATTAGTTCTTAATTCCTTAGAACCTAACAATTTTGTTATCTCCCCCCCCCCCCCCCCCCCTTCTCTCTCTCTCTCTCTTAGTCTCTATTAGAATTATTTGAATAATTACACAACTAATCACTGCATTTTGTTATGTTGTATTATTGCAATAACTTATTTCCAAGTATAATGACAATAATGTGCAGGCATGAATGAGGTCCTATCAGTGTTTCCAAGTAGAACTCTCCAACTTCAAACGACAAGGTCATGGGACTTTGTAGGTTTAACTGAAACTGCAAAAAGAAATCCCACTGTCGAGAGTGATGTAATAGTTGGTGTTATTGACAGTGGAATTTGGCCTGAGTCAGATAGCTTTAGAGATGAAGGTTTTGGTCCACCTCCTAAGAAATGGAAGGGTACCTGTGAAGGTGGCAGTAACTTTACTTGCAACAAGTAATTTCCTTTCTCCTAGAATTATATTGTGATTTTTCTTTTGAAAATTTTTCAAGCCTGCACCTTAGAAAAGATAAAAATCGTTGTAAATCTTTTGGATATCTGTTTGTACTAACAATACTAACATATCTGAACAATATACCAAGAGTCCTGTAATGCAACTGATACTTTCTAGTATTTTCAATAAAAACATTCAGGGTTTAAAATTACTTTTATAAAAAAATATACTATGAAATGTAAATTCTGCACTAAACTTATTGGAGCATGAGCTTATTCCTCGGGTGAAAGTACTTCTGCAAGGGATGATGAAGGTCATGGTACCCATATTGCCTCAATAGCAGCTGGTAGCAAAGTACACGGTGTGAGTTTTTTTGGACTGGCAGAAGGCATTGCACGAGGAGGGGTTCCATCTGCAAGGATTGCAGCAGACAAAGCCTGTGTTCCACTTGGCTGTAAAGAACAAGACATCCTAGCTGCCTTTGATGATGCTATTGCAGATGGGGTTGACTTCATTACCATTTCAGTCTGTGGAGAGCCAATACCTTTTAAATCTGATGCTATTGCTATTAGTTCTTTTCATGCAATGGAGAAAGATATACTCACCCTTCAATCTGCTGGAAATAATGGCCCTATTGCATCAACTGTGTCAAGTGTTGCACCATGGTTGTTCTCCATAGCAGCCAGCAGCACAGATCATGAAATTATTAGTAAGGTTGTTCTTGCTAATGGAAAGACACTCATTGTAAGTATCTTCATCTTTTACATTTAATCTATTTGATCCTCATCATTGCCTTAAGATGTTCTTTACTTTCTAATTGTGCGCGAATTTGACATTCCCACCCATTGGCATCTTTACATTGTCCTATCCACGGATTCTTCATTGCTTTAGTTCTATCATACATCAAATTATAGGACATCCAACCTATGTAGTTCTATGACTTACTTGGAATGATTGTATTCCTTAATCCTGTTTGAACGAATCAACTAGTTTGACTGTAGCTCTAAAAGCCATTATGATTTATTTAATCTCTAAAGTGCTGTCCTGAAAATCTCATACTTGAACATCTTCTACAAATTGTGATATTGTTGTTAAATACTAAATTTATTCCATAGAAACTAGAATAATTTGACTTAAAAAAAAATTTGTATCACATTTTAATTTTAATTTTTTGTTTTCAGGGAAGTGCAGTAAATTCTTTCACACTGAATGGAACAAAATTTCCTTTGGTATATTGGTAAGATGCCTCAAGCAATTGTTATGGTTCTGATGCTTGGTAACTTATATTCTTTTAATTATTGTTAACCCCAAGTTTTCTTAAACCAGTGAAAGGTAACAATTTTTCTTGTCGCGTTGAATATCAGGTCCAATGCTGAAGGTTGTTTGATAGCAGTTTGGTGGAAGGAAAAATTATCATATGTGATGATATACAAGGATTTGAAGAAGCTTACAGAGCTGGTCCCCTTGGGGTAATCATGTTAAATGATGAAAGAAAAGATGTTGCTCTTATATTTCCTTTACCAGCATCTACTTTAGCAATCGACCAATATGGTGCACTTCAATCTTTCTTAAGTTCTACAAAGTAAGGATTCTATTTTTTATTTTCCTCTGTAATTTTGCAATGTTTTACTTTTGTAGAATATTTAGATTTCACATTGAAATTTTGTTTGAATTCATTAAAATTTTTATATGTTGTTAAATGGCATACAATTTTCTTTGGTAAAAAAAAAAAAAAATGCTACATGAACCCGAAATTAACCTCTCAAGGTCATGTTTTTTAGAAACCCAGAAGGAAGTATACTAAAAAGTGAAGCTACTAAAAATACACATGCTGGCATGTAGTTGCTTCCTTCTCTGCACCCGGACCAAACAGCGTCGTAGGATACATTTTGAAGGTTAGGCATCATAAGTTCTGTAGGATACATATATCCATTTCTTTCTCTAGCTCTCGTTTGTTGTGACTTTTTGATTCTCTAACACTATATTTGATAAACACTGCAGCCAGACATAAGTGCTCCAGGAATAGATATTTTGGCAGCATATTGCCCCGATGCTTCACCTTCTGGTGTTGATGAGGATAAAAGGTCTGTGAAATATAGTATATTGTCTGGAACCTCCATGGCTTGTCCACATGTAGCGGGTGCAGCTGCTTTTCTTAAAACATTTCACCCAGACTGGTCTCCATCAGCAATTAAATGTGCCTTGATGACCACTGGTATATCACTTGCCACATTTTCTGCTATATCATTTTTGCTAAGCTAACTTGCTATATGTTCTTGTTCTTACAGCTTGGCCACTGAATGCCACAAAGCAAGATGAATATGCAGATGGTGAATTTGCTTTTGGGGTTGGCCATATCAATCCTGTGAAAGCAATAGAGCCTGGTCTGGTGTATGAAGCCTTTAAAGATGACTACCTCAAAATGCTTTGCAGCATGAATATTAGTTCTTTTGGTACTTGTCCAAAGGACGTTAGAGGATCTCCAAAGGATTTGAATTACCCGTCAATGCAAGCTCAAGTGGAGGCTGTCAAAAGTTTCACGGTTGAATTTCCGAGAACTGTTACAACTGTAGGCCCTGCTGATTCAAAGTATGAGGCAAAAGTAGTTGTTGCAAATTCTGAGATCAATGTTAGCGTGAAACCTAGCGCTCTCTCTTTCAAGTCTTCAGGTGAGAAGAAGTCTTTTATTGTGACTGTGTTTGGGAAAGAATTACACACTAGTAACAGATTATCTGCATCACTTGTGTGGCCGGATGGCACCCATAATGTAAGAAGTCCAATTGTTGTGTATACAAATGAATCATAAAATGTTTTGTCATTGCCCTTTCATTTACTTAAATAACGGTAATCGAAGGCTTATAATTATTGTGTAGGTTTTTTTTCCTGAATATTATTAGGGGCCCCCAACTATTGGGCCGTTCATAGTATCCTCTTTAACTATAAAACCAATTAATCTTCCCCTCAACTTTTAGAAATAAGCAAATAACCTTTTGTCGTCTATTTTTCTATTACGCTCTATTTGTTTCTGTAAAGTTGTAATTTACAACTATTTTGTGTTGGTTTTAATTCCGTGCCAAATTTGATTGTAATTTTTTCAATAATTTTTCCTTGTATGTATGTGGGTTTAATTGTAAGGGATGAGTGTGAGAGAGTGTGAAGACTCAAGCTTAAAAGGATGAACAAGTGGATTTCGCGAGTGTCTCGCAAGAAGCCTATCAGTGAAAGAGCCACGTGTAGAGCATATGACTGGAAGATGAAGAGTCATGCCAGCTTGGAGGTTTTTGTGAGTGTCGCGGGAAAGGCCATCCCGCGAAGTACTCTTAAAACTTTCTGTTTGGAAAAAAGTTATGTTTTGCTTTACCAAGTCTTTACCCACACTATATATACCCTCATTACTCACAAAGTGTAAGGAGTGCTTTTCAGAGAGAAAACCCTAGAAAATACACTTGAGAGTTAGAGATTGTTATACCCACAATCATTTACACATTTCCTTGTGGTTTTCCTCAACTCCTACCTCTTCATCTCTATATCCTTGAGAGGTTGATAGCCCAAACACTTACCAAACCCATCTTGAGTGTAAAGTGAGAATTTGGTGCTGTTGGGAAGCATTGGAAGGAGCCATACATTGGCGGATGCAATCAGGCTGAATTGCGGGATCTAGAAAGCTAGAGAAGACAAGGTTTCAAGAAGTTAGTTGGTAGCAGGAGTTTAGAGGGCTCAAGTACATGAGGTGGACTAGGCTTGGAGGGTCTTTGGTTATTCGTGTACTCTAACTTTATTCTCTAGTGGATCGATTTCGACTTGGAGGGTCGCGAAGAGGTTTTTCGCCGAGTTCTTCGGTTTCCTCTTCGATAACATGTCTTGGTGTTATCTTGTGTTTGCATCTCTCTTCCCCACTTTTAAGCTTTCTTTTTATTGTTGAGAATGGATGAATATGGCTTAGGGTAGTGTTATCGGTTATTTGCGCTCATTTACTCATGCATCAAGCACACCAACATCACGGAGATGTGTCTTATAAGCGGTTACATCCAAATAGGCCACAAGAGAGACGGATGCAGCCAAACACAAGCAAGTGGCCCCAAAGACCAACAAATTCAAGCCCACGGAGGGCACCAAGCATGGAAAAACCTAGATCTAGGCAGGTAAACATGGATATAAATCATAAAAGCGAGCATGCAAGCATACACACGCATAAAGGAAATGATCTAAACCTTTTGATGTAGGCCAAGGTGTATAGATGTAGGCCTAGACCACAAGTTCTAGATCTACACCCTACTTAAGGGCCAAGACACAAGAAAAGGCATAACAAGAGAGAAAAAGGCAAAGACAAACACTAGACATAGCATCCAACATGTAGATCTAGACAAATGAATATGGCAAGGAGCACATCAACGTATAGATCTAAGCATAGACATGGCAAGGAGCACAAAAACATATAGATCTAAGCACAAACATAGTATTTAGGCATATTCTAGCCTAAGAAGGCTAGGCCAACATCATTAAAGCAATAAAACATGGCAAAAAGCAAGTAGATATGCTAGGAAAGCTATAAAACATGCTAGGAAGCAAGATAAAGCAAGAGATATACAATGGAAAGTTGACCAAAAAAAAAAAGATATACCGTGGAAAGCAATAAAGCATGTTGTAAAGCAAGATAAAGCAAAGGGTGTAGATAGTAGCTAAAAAGCTACATCTACACCCTTAAAACCTCAAATCTTAGGTCCTAAGACCAAGGAGAGGAAAAAAAGTATAAGACCACAGCCTCTTGATTTTTGAGAAAAGAGAGAAATCAAAGGTTTTCAGATGTGTTTGGGAGAGAATTTAGAGACGAAAAGAGAAAGAGAATCTACCCAGAAAAGTGCTCTAAAAATGCCCAAAATTTTTATTTTATTTTATTTATCTGAGGGGGTTGTGGGGGGTGGGGTTAAATAGATCAAAAGTGACCCTTTGGCTTCCAGTAGCCACTTAGTGGCTATTGGTTAGGTTTGGTAGCCCTTTAGTGGCCCCCGAGTTTGATGCTGACATAGTAATCTCGACTTCTTCCCCGATTCAGCTTCAGATGCATATTTGAAGGTCTTCTTTAACTCCGATTGAGCTGATCTTGATGTCCCTAGGAATATCTGGATGTCTAATTTCTAGAACACTAAAGAAGTTGAAATTCCGATGGTCAGATAAAAAGTTATGGCCTCAGGAGGCGTGCTGACGCGCTCTAACTAGCTTTCGAGATATCTCAATCGTTTTAACTCTGATTTTGACCCATGAATAGTTTTTGGAAAGGAAATTCAATAATATTTACAATGACACTGTTCCCAACCCGTTCTGATGGACATATCAAAATTAGGGTTTTCGATGCCTTCTAGAGTCAACCTCGGGTCAAACTTGGTCAAAATTGACGAAAATCTCCAAGCAGCTTGGGTTTGATGTAAAAGCATGAAAAATGTTGTTTTGGGATGATTTTGACCAACTTTGACTTTCGGTCAACCCAGGGTTGACTAGGGGTATTTTGGTCATTTTAACTTGAAATGGCACTTTAAGTGCTCTGATGCTTGAATGAGTTGTGCCATGTCAATCTAGATGTTTTTGAGACTCCATGGAAAAATGTTAATATTTTTGGAATTTTCGGGGTTCAGCACGCTAATCGAGGGTGGACAAAATACGGTATCTACAAATATAAAAAGTATGACTTATTTTTAGAGATTGTTTTCTACTAACTTTTTTTGGAAAACAACTCTATCTCATAGCAAGTTGATATAAGGGAAGTTAGGAAATTATTTTTCAACTCATTTAAGGTTGCTACCAAACATAGGAAAATAACATAATTTTATAGAAAACATCATCGTTGAAACAATAGAGTGTTAAACCTAATGAAATCATTTTATATTTCATACCAAAATTAACTAATATACCCCCCCTCCCGTTGAGAGGATTGTAAATGACCTAATAGGTCATTGTCCCAATCAAATGATACTGGATGTGAGTGATCATGTTTAGATTGTCTAAGTCACCTCACATGTTTTAGTAACTTGCTCACTTGCTAGTCTCACATATAACACACTTAATTTTTGCTACCTTTGGTACATGGTTCATATGTCTTGTTGGTGGCCTTAACAAGATTCATACATACTAGTGTGTTTTAAGCTAAATTGAAATATTTAGTGGAAATTCATACTAGTGTGTTTTAAGCTAAATTGAAATATTTAGTGGAAATTCTTAAAAAATCGAGTAGATTGTTTGTTTAAGAGGTTTGAGAGTAGTGTTTGTTGAGTGTCGTGTCTTAAAGTTGCATAAATTGAGAGTTGAGATGCATCATATGCATAATTGTTCCATATTTTTACATATTTCAATCTCTTTGAGACTTTTTAGTGTCTCCTTTTATTTTGAATGTTTTGCTTTCTTAGCATAGGCTCAACACTTGATTAGATTGATTGAACAATTTTGGCATTTCCTCGATTCATTTCTGATTGATCAAAGCTTTTTAGCCTAGTTTCCTAAAAGTATGTGGATTTTCAACTCTCTCTCTCTTGTTAATTCTTGGTCAAAGCTGCTCAAGGTTTTTTATTTTATTTTGTTTTTCCCTCATCTCTTGGTAAGTCACTCTAAACCCTTATTTTTCATTGTTCATTCACAACTCATATAGAAATTAGGGGTTTCATAAAAATAGTCCATGAAATAAAATTCGGGCCTTGATAGTGAAGAAAAAAGGCAGACCTAATGCAAGGATTGGTGGGATGTCCCTAAAATAGGGGATTAATTGATCAGAAAGCTTGGACAGGAGTAGGATAAAAATATTTTTGATTCGCTAGTTGGTGGTCCTCTTAAACCCCATTTTTTGATTGATAGGTAGGCTGAAAAGCCGTTGCGTGCTACCTTGTAGTTTAAGGGTATAGTTAGGGTGCCCCTTTCTAAAACTTATACTTCTATTTAATATAAGTTAAACTTTTTGGAACCCTAGTTTTGAAGTTAACTGTCTCGCTCTTGTAAACACTAATAATAAGTGGCAAAAGCCACCAAAATTCTCATTTTTTGTCCAAAATCTCTCCTCGTCATAATACTCTTTGGAAGTAGCCCCTACAACCCCTTGACTCCTGCGGGTTACCAACTTGCTCAATTAGGATCATAAATTTCACGGAATTCATCTTCAATTTGAGTAATCTAATACTATATATAATAACAGAAGCTTTTAACCAGGTGCTGCCACGTTAGGAAAAAAGCCCCCTTAAATTACTGACGCGTGTACACTTAAAAGCTTAAAAAAATTCGCACGGTGCGATAGTTTCAGACACCAACCGCCTATTCAAAAAAAAAAAAAAAAAATCGCGTGTGATAGTTTCAGACACCAACCCGCTTATTAAAAAACAAAAGAGGAAAAAAAAAAAAAAACAACAGAAAAACGCAGTTCCATATAAAACACCAAGCCATTTCTCAAAAAAACAAAGGCAAACCCTAAAACCCAGGCCGTATTTCCCGATTACCATTCAGACTGAAACTCGCGATTCTTTGCTGCACTTCTATATACACACAGATCGGGCTACCGTGTTCCAACCCATCAAACAGACGAAAAAGGAAAAAAAGAGAAAAACTCCGAAGGTGCAAACATCTGTTCGTCCTCTGCAACCGTTAAAACCGAAAATTCTCTGTTCATCCTCTGCAACGACAGTCGATTCAACAATAAACAATTCAGAAGGTTGGTATTTTATCCCTTTTTTGGTTTCTATTCAATTACCGTTTCTAGGGTTTTTTTTAAAATTTAGGGTTTTAGGTTTTTATTTGGAGAATTAATTGGGTGTTAATTATAATTTAGATTGGTATTTTGGGTCAAATTTGGTTTTGATTAATAGATTGGTATTTTGGGTCAGAAATAGAGAGAGGCGATGAAACAGAGAAAGGCGATGAGTACACGGAGAAAGAAGCAGAGAAAGAGGGAGGCGACGAAATCAAAAAGTTTCATAAAACAATTTTGCAGACCCAAAACCTTGGCAGAACGGTAAATGAAGAAGGCACGGAGTGGGGACTGGGTAGAGAAAAATTTTCCACCAGTACCCATAACCGGTAAAGTTAATGTTTTTGTTTTTTTTTTTCCTTTTCGTTTTCAAATCGGGGAATTGAATGTAATTTAGGTTTGAATTTCTTGGTTGGATTGGTTTAGATATATATATATTTTAATAATTTACTCAGGAATTTGGATTAGAATAGGTTTTGTTTTGCCTATTTAGGTTGCATTCGTTTTGGGTATCTGCCTACATTTATGGCATTTCATTTATGTTATTTTAATTTAATTTTTTTTTTATAATTGATATATATTTCATTACCTCTTTGATATATTTTGGTTTCCTATGTTCTCTTTGTTCGTTTTTGTAAAGTTATTTGAGTGCTTTTTTTGTTAATAAAAATTAAACATAATAAGTTTTTCCTGAAGTTGTTGATAAAGGCTACGGCGTTCACTAATCATAGTGATTGAGGTATGAAATGCATTAGAATGAGTACCAAAATTAAAGGTAAGTTTTTACAAATTTTCCCCTTTATTTTCCCCGTTCTTAATTTATACTTTTGTTGACAAGTGGTTGATTTTGTATTTACATTTAAAAACACTGAAACATTGTTACTTTTCGTTTGGTGCATTAAGGAAATGTTTCAATGATATTTTTCACATTTTAATGATGTTCAGTCTCTCCGATAGGCACCTCTTCTTTCTCCCAACATTTTTTCCCTAATTTAAATGGTTAATTTGACATGCTTACTATTTTTTTTTTTAATCTCTGTTTTCTGTTATTAATTTTTGTGGGTTTTGGGGACACAACTTCAAAGCATAAAAACCTAGAACCATTTGAAAACCAAAACTGCAAGCTATTTTTTATTTTCGTTTTACTTTCTGCTTCCAATTTGTGTTCTATGTTTTCTTTATTTCATATATTTCTTTCTTTTTTGGCTTTCACTTTTCAGGAAACAGAGGTCTCTTCTCACAAAACCTTGCAGCAAGTTGTTCTCCCAGGTCCAACACAGATTCTGATGTGTACCTCTCATTTCTTTCAAGACTTTGTTTGCTCAAGTAATCAATTTTATTGCTCTCCTAGGTCCAACACAGATTCTGATGTGTACCTCTCATTTCTTTCAAGACTTTGTTTGCTCAAGTAATCAATTTTATTGCTCTCCTAACTCATTATTATTCTCAACTTTATTTCCATCATCTTTTAAAGTTTCAATTTTCATTTGATTTGGAATTTTTTCTTCTCAGATTGAAGTTGCAGATTTATGCCCAATATGTTTAGAATGGGAATTTAAGCTATAGTTAATTAATATGCACTTGAATATTGTCCAAGCAACTTTGGTTAGATATGGGCTCAAATTGCAAATTTGGAAGTACTAATGCATACGTGTTTAGGAAGTTTTTTTTGTTACATTTGAATTTTACAATGATTCATTAAGTGTTGTTTCTTTTACATGTACACAAGCTGTTTGGTAAAATTCTTAAGTGATGTTTGTTGGCCTTTTTTATTCCCTTCCCCAGTGATGCTATTAGCCCAAAGCACCGACTCCTTCAAGGTCACTCTTTTCCTCCCTTTCCGACAAAATTGCATAATATAATTGTGAATCGTTTTAACTTTTATTTAGTTTTACTAATTCTTTTATTTTCAAATTGCTTTTAGTTCAAGTATTGTTGATTTCAAAAGTCAATTTGGATTATTAGACTAAAATCTGCACCTAAGAATTAGTTAAATTGTTTTTTTTTTTTTTTTCAGATTTCAATTTGCTTCCAATAAGGTTCCATTTCTTTATTTCAGCATGTTTTCTTACCTTTTTTTCCCCCTTTTTTATTGTTGTGTTTGGCTGCAGAGAGAGTCTCCGATATTTTTAGAAGTATAATATGAGATTTTTTGATTGGCAGGTGGTTGACAACTTTCATTGTGATTTGATGGTTGGGTTGTGTACATGAAAGCTTCTTAGAGAGCAACTTGGCTATTGTTGGTGGCAGTGTACAGTTAATGAGGAAGGATTGTCAAGGTAATAAAAAGTTTCCACCTGTTCTTGAGTGTGAAAGGATTGTGGGCTGTTTTTTATTTTTTGGTTTTTATGGGTTTGCTTAATTCTTTCATGTTAAAGTTTATTGCATTGATATTAGCAATGCTAATGAATTTTTTTGGGGGGGAGGGTTTGTGTATAATATGATTGGTAAAATTCCTCAATGAACGAGTGGTATTGGTATACTATATAGATTAAAAAAGAGCTGTAGCTGTAGTTTCCTTTATTTTAATTTTTGTTTGTTAGCCCACCAAGGAGATTAAATTTAATCTCAAACTATTGATATTGAACCATACTTTTATATTGTTATTTTGTTGTGAAAGTTTAATACGAAGAACAAGCTTCTTCTTCTTCTTCTTTTTTGTGTGTGCACGTTATCTCATTTATAAAATCTACTAAAAATTGAAACTGTCTATGTTTGGTATGGTTTTTGGAGCCTAGATAAGCCTGCTGTGAGGTAATAACTTTTTAAAATAAAAAAACATGAAATAGTGAGAAATGCTTCTATAATTGATGATGGAATTCATATAGCTACTGATATCTATTGGTAAGCTATCTCGGTAAGTGAAAATGATATTACAATACATAGTCTTTAGTCATATAATTTACAGAAACTACGATTGCAGACTACAAGATGAGAAAGCATGGTTTGTTTGGCTGATACTAGAAAATAACGTAGCAAAAGGCCATAATGTTTCTATGATTGAACACTATGATATTTCGGTTTTCGTCTTTTTAAAATTTTTAATATTGTAAGAGCCTATTGCATTATCAATAGAGAATTTGTTGTGTCAAGGATATTTAAAAAATAATTTTGGACCCATTAGATTGAGAAGTCTTTTTTTACTCATAAGCCTAACTTTTAGTTACTTCTTGAAGTATTTTTCTGTAATGCTTGGTTTTAATTTATGCAGTAAGTTTTGGATTTCTTTTGCTTTAGTTTCTATAGGTCACATTCGTATGTGCAATTTATCTTTTCAATAAAAACTTATAGAAATTGCAATTGGTAAATCAATTTTGCAAACACACTTACGTCTTTGATTAGTTTTGGTGATAATATGTTTTTTCTTTCAAAGATTGCCTTTTAAAAATATTGTTTGCTAATTTGTGGTTGAAAAAATAGAACTTGAATAGTTTGTTTTTTACAGAGTTGGTCTAAAATTTCCCACAGCCAAGGTGGGATGCAAAATTGGGTGTGAATACATAGCTTGAGGTCATTCACATCGAAAGCTCCTACCTATGCCTTGGAATTTTTTTAAGAGCATGCTCTGTAAGTACTTTTATTCTGTTTTGAGATGATTAAAGCTTTATCATAATTATCTCATTGGAATTTTGGCATAGTTAAAAAAAGGGGCAGCAAGGTATATAAATGTGCACATGCAAAAATATTTGTATGTATCAGTCCTGCCAATTTATAATAAAGAATTATTATCTTCAACTATAAGATTAAAAAAAAAAAAAATTCTTTAGCCAATTTGATTTTTTGGTTTTGATGTAATAATATTTTTCTTATTTTTCTTTTTGGAAGGCATAACAAATTGAAGATATACTATATGATAGTAGGACTAAAACAAAACTAAAAAATTAAACTAAAATCAAAGTAGAAATTTTATTCATATATATATATATATATTGTTTTGCTTTCAAAGTTGGCTAAATTAATAATGTCTATCATGTGTTTGATGGAATTCATGATATATGTAATGGTTAGTGGAACTCATTTGCTGTTTCATATATCAATGTTTAGTATTTTTAAAATAGGCAAATACTTCCATTCTATATATTTTTATAATAGGTCTTGATGCCTATAACCTCCCATTAAAGATTATGCCACTTAGTTTAGTGTTTTGAAGTGCATTGTTTTCCCATAACGTTGTGCTGTAACAAGAATGACTCAAGATGTTGGTTATTGCGTCTTTTATATCATAGAGGTGTAACAATGTATATTTTCTTTATTTGTAAGCAGTCAATTTACGTATTTGCAAGCTAATTTAGTAAGGACAAGTGGAATGATTTGTTGGTGGTAATGTAGTTGAGAAGATTTTGGATTCATAAGTCTTTTTTTTTTTTAAGTGAGCTAATGTAATTTTTTTTATTCAAGGTTTTCTTATATATTGTTCAATATACATTTGGCAGTCAAACAAATTCATTTTGAATTGAATAAATTTTTTATTTCAGTTGTTTACAATAATTGAAATTTAGTTTGCTTTTGGACGAATTCTGTTAGTTCATCAGCAATAAAATAGTGCAAAAAAACTGGGGTACAATGCACAATTAACCACCACAAGAAGATATTTTTAGTAGTTGGGAGCTGCTGGAGTGGGTGTCGTTATATGAAATTCAGTGTTTCTTCCAATGACGGCTATGCAAAAAAAAAAAAATAAAAATGAAAAAAAAATTCAATTTGAAAATCCTCTAGAAGTTGAATTGGTAGCTGTTTTGCATTTGTATTAGTTTCTATTATTTCAAATGTTACATTTAAATAGGTCTTCATTATGCTATTGCCTCCAGTTGGACAACAATCACCCATTTAGCGCACCAAAGAATCCATTTAAGGGGGTTCTACATATGTGCTATAGTTTTTGCAGGTGGCTAAAGATGGCTCAATTCATCCAAGTGAAACAGAGCTGGTATTTATAGTACATCAGGCCTAGCTAGAATATGGCTTTGCTCACTAGATGTGTTTTAGGTTAATAAGTACTTAGACTTTAGTTTTTGCTATGGGGAATTTTGGACTTTTGACATTGTTATTGAACCTGACTCTACATCGCACAATTGTAATTTTTGTATTTGAATTGATTGGCATTATTAAAACAAAGCCTTTAATAAACATATTAATTGTTGTATTTTATTGTATTGTTATGTCAATTTGATGATATTTTAAATGTGTAAAATGCTCCCCGCGCATTGCGCGGGTTAAATGCTAGTTTATATAAAATGTTGGGAAATCATACTTCATATTTGCAATTGAGGAGTTAGGGTTAAATTTCACTTCCAATGTTTGATAAAGTGCTTAAAATATTTAATTTTGTTTCTTAAACATCTTGCATGTCTCTTGTCATTCCATTCATATAGAATTAGGACATATATCAATTTTGTGTGTTGTGTTTTAGTGATTATCTTGGCACCTAGCAAATCACTTCCTCACAACTTTTCCTTAGCCTTTTGTAGACTCGATCTTCCCATCAACACCTATGACATTACTTGTCTCCTTAACTTTGATTGCAAAGAGAACCATGAAAATGTCGGAATCCATAACAAGATCTTTGATGAGTGTGTCTAATCCATTTAGATGCGTTGAGTGAGATGTGTATCCCTTATGTCATCCATATTTGAGTACTACTAAAATTTGTTCTGTTGGGATTCCCTTGCACACTTTCAAAGTGTTTATTTAGGGAATAATCTTTACTGTGGTTTTGTTTTTGCTAGTTGTGTTGATTTTGCAAACATGTTAGTTATGTGGCTGAAAATGAAATATATTAGTTAAGTAACATCATTTGGAACTTGAGTTCCAATGTGAAGAACTTAAGACTCTAAAACTTGAGTTCCACTAAGAACATAATAAAATATATCAATTGATGTTTTTCTCCAGGGAACTTAAGTTTTTGAGACTAGAGTTTCACATTTGGAACTCGAGTTCCAAATGATGCTACATAACTAATATGTTTCATTTTTTCCTGCATAACTAGTATTTTTGCAAAATCAGCACAACTAGCAAAAAGGCACTGATATGGTGTCTACTACTCTTGGGATTCCCAGAGTTGAGAATTAGGTTATCTCTTCTATACCGAACCATCTTTAAATACTCTTTTGACTACATTTTGTGATAGAGAGAAGACTTGGTTCATTGGCCCTAGTGTCGCCTCCTCAGATTGAAAAGTCTATTTGCTAAATAGAATTATGAGTCATATCCTAATCCTATTACTTCTTTTCCATGCAAACACTATCACCATTGCACAAGCATATCTTTTGTATGCTCTGTTGATTGATGTTTCCTTTGATTTGCATTCTATTTTTCGCAAGTCTATTTTATCTGTCTGTTTCACTAATGACAAGAGAACTGATTTATTTCACCCTATGTTCATCAGCAAAATTCATTTGCATTTTGGTTTTTCCATCCCTCCTCTCCTTCTTGCAGTCAAGCTACAAATGCCCATAAGGTCTTGCTCCCTTAACAAGATTGAAGCTCAAAAGTACAAGAAAAAAGTCTAGAGCCAACAAATAGAAGTTTCTACTTCAGAAGCATTAGAAGAGGAAGATGAGTTGTAGAAGATGATGATTCACCCTTACTTCTTTGGCCTTTGCACTGACTATATGGGATCCCATGGCTTGACTACAAATTGTGGTATATATTTAGGCTACTGGAAAAGGATTACACACTAGTAACAGGTTATCTGCATAACTTGTGTGGTCGGAAGGTGCTCATAATGTAAGAATTCCTATTGTTGCGTATACAAATGAAACTTAGAAAGTCTTATGTCATTGCACTTTCATTTACTTAAATAACAACTATTGGGCCATTCAAAGTATCGCTAAAACTATATAATTGATCAATGTCCCCTAAACTAAATAGCCTTCTATTGTCCACTTTTCTGTTAAGAAATAATGAAATCATTTTACATTCCATACCAAATTGACCAAAATACCCTTTCTCCAATTGAGGAGGGGATTGCATATGATTTTATTGTTAAAAGAAATGCTACAGCCATAACATTTTTACAATAATTTCACAGTAAATTCTAGGTGGCAAATTGTTATTGGTTATAAATTGGGCTTATCACTTAAATTACTTTTTTTTGTCTACTAATAACAACCTACCATCTGAGATTTGTTGTGAAATTGTTGAAAAACTATTGTGGATGTAGAAGGGGAAAATTTTGGGAAATCAACATGCATCATCATATATGGTATTAAATATGCTGTAGAAATAAGTCTAAGGATCTACTTCAAATTTTGAATAATTCACAAACAAGCATGAATCTGAAATTTTGAAGAGGAGAATAGTACATTTGATGCATCTATTCTGAAAACAAGAACTTACCATAAACTTGAAATCTTTACCAAGTTTTGGTCAAACCTTGTACCACTTGATCTTAACCTTAATAACTATATGTATGGTAAAGAGTGTGGGTTCTTCTAGTTGAAAATCAACCTTTGTGGGCACAAATGCCCACGACAAGTTGTTTCTCCTTGTGTGAAGTATGCTCCAGCCTAGGGTGGTCCAGGTAGAGGGTTTAAATGGAGTCACCACCTAGATTAGGTCTAGGAATCATATGTATAGCACCCTTGTGGAAGGATGATCTTTACCAGACAATGTGTCTTGAGTTTATGTATAGGGATGAGAAGGTGTTATGCACCTAACCCCACCCGACCCGTGGGTTGACCTCCACTTATTTTGTTTCAAATCCTAGTCCCATCAAAAGGTTTTCTAATTGACTATTCTAAACTCACACACTCTAACCGGCATCTAATCACACAAACATGGAACATTATCCCAAAACCTAGCATTCATCTATCATGACATTTAATAATCACATTATCCAAGACCAGAAAGTATATCAAGACATGAGCATCATGGAATGTTAATATCAAGCAATCCAAAAACCCAAGCATGGCATCAATCAATCACATTCATCATGTTCATCAAGCAACTCATGTCAATGAATCAAATGCATGTTCATATTCATATGTATGACTTACCTTACTTACCTCACTGCATTACAGCACCTATGCATCAATGCATATTCATATTTATATGCATGTTCATGGTGTTAATTCAATCATAAGCTCTAATCATATAATCTAAGCAAAAGGAATTAAAACATTTTATACTATTGACCTAAGGCCTAAAACAAATATAAAAGAGAATAATAGAAAGCTAAAACATGCATGTAACCAAATAAGAACAAAATTAAGTGAATCTGGGTTTCTAGGCCGAACTTGTAACCTGCCCAAAAATATAGCAAGCATACATCAATCAAAACCCAATCTAAATGAACTAGCATGCTTTCTAAACAAACAAAAAACAAACCTAAACTACGCAGGAAGATAATAATGCAAACAAACAGGAGTGAAAACAAACAAAAAGAGAGATTATAGCAAGAACAAGTACCTTACACAAGAAGCTTTTAAAGCTTAATTTTGATAGTTCCCCTCAGTCAATCTACAAAACAAAATACCTAGAGGGTTAGTAAGTTTAACTAGAAGGCTTTGGGACTAAAATAAGTTCTAGCCAAGAAACTTTAGTTTAGGATGCTTTTCAAAGTAAAAAAAGCTTCTCTTCAAATCACTTTTTTGGAGTAGATTCCGTGTGTTTTGCAAAAAAGGGCCATGGGGACCTTTTATAGTGTTCAAAGAGAAGGGGCGGAGGCGATTCCAAGCGGTGTGGGACTGCCTCTGCTGAAATTTTGTAAAAAAATTGCCTTACAGAAGTTTTCGGAATCGTAATTTCATACGTAGGCTCATGGCCGCGAACGTAAGAGTTAAGGATGCGTACGCAAGCTCATGGCCACGTATGCACCCTTAGGGTTTTGTAAGGATTTTCATATTTTTCAAAGAATTTTTCAACTAAAGTATTTCCATAGCTAAGCCCTAGATTAGCCCTAGACCTCCCAGTGTTATCGTTAATGGGGAATAGGGGCTCGAGTCATAAAAGGGGTATTAAATGAAGTGTTTATAGTTGCCCCTCTTTTGATTCATGAGCTTTGCTAATAGAATCAAAAGAAAAAGAGACAAAACATTTTATTTCGACGTATAGCTCAGGCCCAACCCATGCACACGGCAAATATCACGCATACATGGGGCGGGGTGCAATTCCGAAGAGCTGCGTGAGATTCGTATGTCTGAAGTCCCACAGGTGTCACTCGGGAAACGAGCAACGATAGATTCACTATCCAAGAGCTTGGTGTGTCAATTGTCAAGCAAAAGGCGAGTGATTCACTATTCTAGAGTCACTAAAAATAAAAAAAAACATGGCCAACGACCTTAACCATCATCCAAACAAACAAGGTGCTCTTTTGAGCTGAAAGGATATATATAATATTGTGCCAACATAAGTCTTGAAAGTTGAGAGCTCAGAATACGCACTATTAAGGACATGTTTGGTATACTGTAATAAGCACTATAATGTAATAGTTATTCCTATGATTTAGCTATTCTATGGTTTGGTTATATTTTTAGGATAAAGTTTGGCTACAAATTTTCTTGTAGCCTAAAATTACAACTCCTGCTTAAAAAATTAACATGACTATATATTTTGAAAATCTAACCATTGAATTACATGTTCTTAATACACATGTAAAATTTCATATCAATCGGATTTTATTTACTATTCGATCTATAAACATAATTTTTATGCATAATTTTAGACTACAAAAAATTTGAAATTTAACATTTGAGCGCTGACATCGCTAATGGTCTTTAATATTTTGGAATTTTGCATACATGGAGGATATAAGAAAAAAATGTAATCTAATGATGGAGTTATCAAAATTTTTGTCCAATAAAAAGATATTAATTGAATTGTAGTCTTAGGTTACAGTCAAGTTTGTTGTCAAATTTTGTCCATATTTTTATTACAAGGATTAATAATTTATTATGAATAGTTATCTTTAAAATGAGGAATAATCCTCTCTCTCAAAAATTTAAAAAATATTATTTTTTAGAAAATATAATTGTATGAGTAAGATATTTCCTAAAATAAATTTTATGATTTATTCTAATGTTACAACTCACAACCAAACTTATGAATATGTTTAGTTATTTTATTACAAAAAATTTTATTCTTAGAAATAAAGAGTCGTATCCTCATTCAGTGTATCAAACATGCCTAATTATATATATATATATATATATATATATATATTTAAGAATCAAGAACAAAAATTTAGTCCCTAACCTTTTCGCTGTATGTCAATTTGAAATGTTAGGGATCAAATTGACGTATAGTGAAAAGGTTAGGGACTAAATTTGTACTTTATCCTATTTGTCATTAAATTTAAAATCTATTCTATATATTAACTCTCCATTAAAATTATAACATATCATATTTCTTTAAATTCTAGTATATAGTTCCATATATAACATGATCATAATAAATGCGTAGTCTACAGTGCTACAATCTATAGTTTAATATACAAATACAATCATAACAAATACGAATTAATAACTATCGTAAGTATTAAATTTCATATTTATAAAAATAAAAGGGAGAATAAATCATATAGGGTTATTTTTCCATGCAGTATATTCAAAAGTTAGATCATTTTAGATATATATCACTGTCAGTTTCTTTAAGACCTTCTCTACTCTCTCCGTATGTGTGTGTGTGTTAAAATACTTAGTATTCTCAAAAGGAAAAATAGTAGCTTAATCTCATATTGAAAAATGAATGTGAGTTAAAGAGATTTAAAGTTTGTGCTGTGTATCCATGAGTTGGGCTTTTTTGGATATACATCACTGTCGATTTCTTTAAGATCTTCTCCCCTCTTCCCGTGTACATGTGTTAAAACGTTTAGTATTCTCAAAAGAAAAAACAGTGGGTTAATCCCACATTGGAATTTATATATATATATATATATATATATATTTAGAGAGTTTCAACCTATGGCGTTCGCTCCTAAAGATAACTCTTTATTATCAGACAAAGACATCAATCAGTTTTTGGTGTAGGCAGGGATTGAACCCTAGATCTCTTATTTAACCATCCGAGACTTTTCTAGTTGAACTAACAAGAACCTACATCCCATATTGGAAAATGAATGTGAGTTACAATACTTCTATATATATATATATATATAATGTTAAGTGGTTGCCTAAAATTTTTATCATAATTTAAATATTAAGGAGATAAAATTATTGATGAATAGAAATAAATAATAAAATTTAAAAAAATTCCTTAAAACCTTCTCTTAGGTGGAAGGTTAAATGAAAGAATATCCAAAAAATAAGTATGTCCAAGTACACAAAGAATTTGACAACAAATTTCACATTTGTTGAGGTGACAATCTATAATTGGTGTGCTATAAAATGATGATAATGGTAACTAGATAAGAATGATGTTAATTGATACAGAGTAAGTCCAAGTACACAAAGACTTTGACAACAAATTTCACACTTGTAAAGGTGATAATTTGTAAATGGTGTGCTATAAAGTAATGATAGTGGTGGTCCAAATGAGAATGATGTCACCATCAATTATATTCAACCAACTTAATAAGTTGTTAAAGGAGTTGTCAAATTTGTTGTGTTTATAGCAGTTTTCATTAATACATTGACATGAATGCAAAGTTTTGATAAGGTGGAAGACTAAATAAAGAGATTTCTCTTTCCTTCTCAAGGAATGTGTCATTTGTCCAATCTTAGACCACTATGGCTATTGTTCTCAATATAGATAGATAAATCAATAAGGACACATAATGGGAAAATATCATACTGGGTAATAACATATCATTTTAGATTACTATTCATATATTTCTCAAAAAAAAAAAAAAAAAAAAAACCATTCATATGATTCTTAAATTTTAAAAAGTGAAAAAAAAGGCCTACTATTTAAATGATCTCGTTAAAAGAAGAGGTAAATACACAAATTATCAATCTCATTTATATAGTCAGATTTTGTAATTTGTACCCATTGGGGAAAAGACTCAATCCTTCGACTAATGTGAGCATGTCATGTTTTAAGTTTCTAAGATAAAGAATAATTTTAAAAAGAGAGGTGCTATGTCTACAATATTTTTACAACATTTTTATAACAAATCATAGGTGATTAATTGTTATTGGTTCAAATTTAAACCTAATGGTAAGATTACTTTTTTGCCCTAATAATAACAACTAGTAACAACCTGCCACTTAGGATTTGTTGTAAAAATATTGTAAAAATGTTATTAAAATATCATTTTTCATTTTAAAAATGATAATAACACGTAAAAAACGGAGATAAAAGATTGAAAGATATGTATGATATATATGGAAAAAATAAAAGATAAGTTACATACATATGATAGATTTATTGAAAAAAAGAATGAAAGATAGTTATGATAGATATGGAAAAAATAAAAGATAAGTTACATACATATAATAGATTTATTCAAAAAAAAAAAAAAAAAAGAATGAAAGATATATATATATATATATTTTTTTTGAGAATCAAAATGAAAGATATGTATGATAGATATGGAAAAAATAAAAGATACTCCTAAGTTACATACATATGATAGATTTATTCAAAAAAAGAATGAAAGATATGTATGATACATATGGAAAAAATAAAAGATAAGTTACATACATATGATAGATTTAATTAAAAAAAAAGAATGATAGATATGGAAAAAATAAAAGATAAGTTACATACATATGATAGATTTATTCAAAAATAGAATGAAAGATACTATTTATGATATATATATGGAAGAAATAAAAGATAAGTTACATACATATGATAGATTTGTTCAAAAAAAGAATGAAAGAAATGATATATATGGAAAAGATAATTAAGAAGATAAGTATGATGTATTATTTAAAAAATTAAAAGAAACTTGTTGAAATTCAACTCAACTTTCTTATGCCGCTACAGTTTTTAAATCCAAATCAAATTCATCTTTCTAGAAACAAAAAAGAAAAAGAAAATCGTCTTTCTCATCTATATATATATATATATATATATATATATATATATTAAAAATCGAAGCCTCTGAAGTTCCCACAATTTTCCACATCATCATTTTAATTTATAATTTATTTAATTTTTAAAACTAAATAGTAAGAGAGTCCTAACAGGAGTCTTGCTCCCTCTTTTTTCCTCATCATTTTAATTTATAAAAAATTTTAATTTGTTAAACTAAATAGTGAGAGAGTCTTAATAGGAGTCTCTCTCTTTTTTCCTTAATCCTAATAGGAGTCTTTTTTTTTTTTTTTTTTTTTTCACGTGAGTCTTTTATTTTTTAATCTAAAGTGAGCCCTTAAAAAAAAAAAAAAACTAACATGAGGTCTAATTTAAAAAAAAAAAATTTTATTTTTTTTAATCCTAATTCTAATGTAAGTCTTTCAAAAAGTTAAAATTTTCAGTTTTATATTATATATAGATAATAACAATAATGTGGTAAGCTCTAAGAATACGAGAATGCAATTTGTAGATCTACTATCAAGATAACATAGATTAGATTGGTAGTGGATAGTAGATATAATTGCAGTTGAATATTATGTAAAGTTATCACCATAGAATAGCCCACGTCGAAATGTGTTATGTGAAACCAATGATATGAAAGAAAAAGAATTTTTCTATATCATTATATTGAAGAAATTAGTTATTTTCATTCATTTTCAAATTATACATTTTTAAAATTTAAGTCATATACCTTTAAGTAAAATAAGTACTTTTAATTTTTATTTAACTATCCCGTGCATCGCACGGATTATCGACTAGTTTTACTATAATCCAAAGATTGAGTTGGAGTAGTGGACCAATATTTTAACTAAAATAACTCCGAAAAACAACAAAAAAAAAAACTTAAAAACACACACACACACACACACACACACACACACACACACACACACACACTCATATTAATTGCCCCTATCCCTCCACTGATTTTTTTTTTCTAGTCATTCCGTGGGCTCTTACATAATTTCAAGCACTAAGTTTTTGCTAAAAACTCAAAATTTAAATATTAAGACAAATAAAGAAAAAAAAGTTAAATTCTAAATATTTTTTGTAAAAGCAATTAAGGCAATGAGGTAATATACAAGCACAATATAATTTTTTTTAAAGAGTTTCAACTTATAGCGTCTGCTCTTGATGATAATTCATAATATAATTTGGTTACTAACTATATATATATAGTTCAAAGTCTAACATGATGCGAAAAATGAAATATTCTTGCTTTAAGAAATTGATTTGCATAACACTCGATCATTTATCTCTCACATCAACCCCTCAAAAAATTTGTCTCTCACATCAAATATTTTTTTCATTTACCTGAAGCACAATTTATTTGAATCATTAATATCATTGAAATAAATATATGGGTTTGGTTGCCTTCCTCATTTTTCTCTCTTTGTTATATATGATTACATTCGATCATTGTCAAAATTCAATAATATATGGGTCATTATGGAGCTTGAGGATGAGTTTTCCATAATTCGTGCAGCAAACAAGATCATGGAGGATTACGCGGTACATATATATATATATATATATATATTGTTTTGTACCCATATATCTACTTAATCTTTGTTAATCATTAATAAAAAATAATTTATTTAACATATATTTTATAATAATAAATTAATGGTTAAAATTAGTTTTTATATATATATATATATATATATCCCAAAATGATCATCTTTATATATTAAGAGGATTAAGAAATTTAAAAAAAGAAAGAGAGGATTTAGAAAGTTATGACTTCAAAAAATGTCAAAAATACCCCTAATCTAATTAGATTATCCTTATTCTTAAAAAAGGGGGTTAAAATTATAATTCAACAAAATTTAAAAATAAAAAAAACTACTAGAGAAATTTTTTTCCTAAAAATTAGTACTCTCTATTTAAATATATCTCACGCACGTTTGATACATTTTTTTTTCCCTAAAAACTAACATACACTAAATCCAGCAATTTATTCCATTTCAAATCTTAAATTTTTTTTTCTTATGTAACTTCACTAACAATAAATAAATTTAAAATGAAAAATTACATAAACCTCAAAAAAAAAAAAAAAGAGCCTCATCGCACATGCAGAGCGCGTGTGATGAGGCTAGTATATATTAAAATCGTATGTCTAAAAACATTAATATATTATCAAACTGAAAAAAAAAAAAAAAATGAACTTATGGTATAGTGGATTGGAGTGTAACAGTACAAGGGTATTTATTTAGATATTAACCTTGTATCGAGTAGGGTTATGTTACATAGACAATGATGTAACGCTAATTTCTGATATCATAGAAAAAAAAGCCACCCGGTCTTGTGGATGTAGGCACACTACCAATCCATGTGAGTTGTCTATGTTGATTTCTCTCATCCCTCTTCTTTAATCTTGCATAAACGTATTTTTCACATAAATTGTTATTAGAGCTTAGGTTGGTCATTCCAATGGAGATATACGCTTCTATTGTTAAGGCATCCGTATGTAGTTAAGTTCAATGGAATTGGTAACTTCGGATTATGGTAAAGAAGGGGGAAAGATTTGTTGGTACATTTCAGGATAACGTGGAAACCAGAGAAATAACCGGCAACGAGTGGGAAAAAATTGAAATGAAAGCGGTTAGTACAATTTGGATATGTCTAACTAACAAGTAACAAGGTTATCTACCATGTCATTTACGAGGAATCAACCATAAGGATATGCTTAATATTGGAGAGTCAATGCATGTCCAAGTCCATCATGAATAAATTGAATGTCCGAGCTTAAGATGGCCAAAGGTGCGGACCTAGCATTTGACATCAATACGCTGAACTAGTTCATTAGTTATCTGTTATGAATTGATATCACATTTGATGATGAAGATAAAGCATTGATGCTTTTGACCCACCTTTTTGTTTCCTATGAACACTTTGTTAAATACTGCATTAATTGGGGAGATGAGACCTACGAAGAAAATAGTTGTACTAGGGAACATAATAGATCTAATTCAACAAAAGGTTGTGCAATAATACAAATGCTAGAAGAAGTGGCATATTAAGCAGGTTTGTCCATATTGGAAAAGGGGGAAAAGAAAGATAAGAAGGAAGGGCCCTTAAAATTCTTCAATGTAGTGGAAGCAAACTCAGACTTTGACAGCGATTTGTTTTTAGTTTCATCAAGTTCTGATCAATTGTTGGATTCTAAATTCAATATGTTTATTCCACGTAACTGCCCAGACTAGTTTGACACTTACAAGTCAGCTAATTGTGGTTTTTTTTGTTTTTTTGTTTTGTTTTGTTTTTTATTTTTTATTTTTTGCTGAATGAAAAAGGGGGTCCCCGGTGTGGGCTCATCGACTTCATACCACGTGACAGCAATAGATAATACCACGTGTACCACATGAGCCTTACTGGGACTATCATTTGAACCGCTCCTCTCTGGGTGCAGAACGAGGACTTTTATTATCAAGCCACACTCCTGTGTGGTGTCAACTAATAGTGTTTATGTTCTAATGGGTAATGATGCTTCAAAAAAAAAATCATTGGAATAAGAACAGTTAAAATTAAGATGTTTAATAATTTGGTGAGAACATTAAGAGAGGTAAGACATGTTTCATATGTAAAGAAGAATTTAATTTCATTGAGAAACCTAGTCTCAAATAGTTATAGTATATGTCTGAGAGTGGGATAATAATGAAAGAAAAGGGTGCTATGGCTGTAATAAGGGGTCAAAATGTAGGTGGGAATATTTAAATTGTTCAGCAGTACCATTGTTGGTAGTGTTGCCATCGTAACAAAGGGATGATTCACTTTTATAACACATTAGTCGTAGACCTGCGCGTTACACTTGATAATTTTTAAGATTAAATACTATTTCAGTCCCTAGACTTTATAAAGAGTTTAAAAAAAAAAAAAAGTTTTATCATATTTTTCATAATCTTGTCTATAACATTTTTTACCATTATCACATATTTATTAGTTTATGATTTGTATAACATAGACATTAATTAAGAGGTAGAACTATTCATTAGATTTTTTTAAGTCATGGTGTATGAAGATTATGATTATATATATATATATATATATATATATATAAATATATATAAGGTTAAATGAAATTTCAAAAAATGAGATTATAAAATTTTCCAATTTTATTTCTAATATAATTTCTAAATTACTAAAGAACATTTCATTTTTAGTTATAATAGGAAATACAATTTCCCTAGTTAGAGTTTGATTAGTTTTAAGTTTAAATTTTTTTTTCTTATTGATGGTGAACTAAAAATTGGACTATCTCCAGTTTGTCCATAGAGTTGTCCAAGATCAGAAAGGTCGTCCAAGACCAGAAAGGTCGTCCAAGACTAGAATAGGTTGTTTAAGACCAAAAGGGTAGTCCAAGACCAGAAAATTTGTCCAAAACCAAAAAGGTTGTCCAAGACTAGAAAGGTCCTCCAAGACTAGAAAGGTTGTCTAAGACCAGAAAGGTCATCCAAGACCAAGGTCGTCCAGGACCAGAAAGGGTCGTCCAAGACCAGAAAGGTCGTCCAAGATCAGAAGGGTTGTCTAGGACCAGAAAGTTCATCCAAGACAGAAGGGTCGTCCAAGACCAAAAGGGTCAGCTCACGAAGTGACCTGGACGACCACCTAACACTTACAGATTTTTAGAGTGAATTTTTACCCAAAGCTTATAATTCGAACCACATTCTACTATTCTGAAGTGGTGACGAATTCCTTATTCTTCGCCTAACTTCTCACTAAGTTCTTAACTTCCAACGACAGTTATAAAACATAAAGATGAAATATGATAACTCCCATAGCGGTTGTGGAAGTTATCCTTAAACCCTCTGACTTCCTCAAATACAGGGGAAGTTACAAATCAAATAATCACTTCAAGGGCACACTATATAAACACCCAGTCAGACTAGATGAAGGTAAGTTTAGACAATCCAAAAGTTGTAATTCTTGAGTTCTAGAGGGAAAACTAACTTAAGCATCGGAGGGTTCTTGGCCGGTTCACCCCGGTCACCTTTGATCTTGTGTTTCTTTCTTTTCAGGCCTTCCAAGCAATCACTAGCCTGTTGAAGCCCGGAGCATTCAGCCTACTGATTTTCTATACATCATCAGTTATATTTAATTGTTGATTATTAATTTAATTAAGTTTATGTAATGGTTGATTTTATTGCACTATAAAGTTTTCAATGTCCACTATATATCCACCTTTATTTTATTTCTTACTCCTCTGGACCACCATTTTATTTTCCAAATAACGGTTATTAATTGACATTTAATTTCATTTATTTTTTTATTCCTTCATTGATTCTTTATTACTTTGTATGTTCCCTTGCTAGTTGTAAATTTTATGTTTATCAATAAGAAGTAGATATCATAAATGGTTAAAATAGTTATAGATGTAGTTATGCTAGTTGTATGTCAAAGGGTTTTTTTTTTCTCTGAATTTTCAAAAAAATGTGAAAGACATTTCTCTAGTTTGGTTTCAATCAATTAAGATATCCATAATATATTAACAAAAGTAATAATGAGTCTTAAATTTTTTTTAATGTATGAAGTGGTTAGGTTAGTGGTATGTCAAAGTTTTTATAAAAAAAATTTTAAAAATAATTCCAAGAAAATGTAAAAGGCATTTTTTTGAAAAAAAAATTGTGACTTTTTGAATTGTAGAAATATGATTGTTTTAATTACCTTATTTATAGATTTCATTATTAAGTTATAAACATCAAAATTAAAGTAGATGAATATATATATATATATATATATATATATATGCAAAATTATATGTAAAGTTATAACCGCATAAAGTAAATATGTATAGATAATATATATATATATATATATATATATATAAATTTGTTTTTGGTTATTCATGAATCATTATTTCATTGTTTACTTATAAATATCTTGTCAGTTCGTTTAGACCCCTTAAACCCAACAGATTAACCTAGTGAATTAGCCAAGTGAAAAACTTAGGTAATTTAATTAAATCTAGGTTAACACAAAATAAACAAAAACAACAAAGCAGCGGAAAAATAAATAACACAAAGATATGATGACCTAGGAAACCACACCGGTAAAAACCTGGGGAGGATTTGACCTAGCTATCCTCAAGGTAAACTGAATCCACTATGAAAGAATCGAAGTTTACACAACAAGACTTAGACCACTAACATCTTATTGCTACCCAAGTGTAGGAAACTTACTACCATGACCCCATGATACCTCCGAGATCCACGGACTCCTTCTTTCTTGAATTCTTCAGCAAATCCACAAGCGCACCTGCTTGTATATCTTTGTGCTCTTTTGATTCTGCAACTGTATTGATCTACACAACTCTTGACATGAATCACAAGTTTGTAAATCCTAAATGTATGTGAAGGCAAACACTTCTAGATCTTACAATGAGATTCACAAACACAACATTCAGAACACTAAAAACGTGGCTAGGGTTTTCCCTTATATACTTAGGGCAAAACATAAAACCCTATACATTAAATGGACTTGGGCTGAGTTGGAATTTTCTGCAGAAAAACGATCTGCCCGATTTTCGATCAATCGAGTCTAATTCTCGATCGATCGAGTCTGACAGAAAGTTAATAGTAATTCTGCATAAAAACTCGATTCCAACTTTACATTAAATCCCATACTTTGAGCAAAGTCTAACACAAGACTAAACATTGTTTTGATCATGGTTTGCCAACATACAAATTGAAGTTCTAATACATTAGATCCTACTTCTTAGAACCTAACAAACTCCCCCTTTGGCAATCCGTGACAAAACACAGACTTAACAAAAAGCTCAAAGTTACAAATTGAAATAGCCCATTACAATAAAAAGCCACTTAACCATTCAACCTAGACTACTATCTAACAGTTGCAAAGTAGACAGCAGCTCGACTGAAAACAACCTGTATATTTCTGTAACACTTAACAAACACATAAACGCATGTGTGGAACAAAAACTGGAAATATATAAATAAAAATTTCTTGATTTCACATGACACAAAATAAAGACATATATCATGAATAACATCATCAATATAGATCAATAAGCAGAGTAGCATAGTGAAATAAGAAACATATACATAAAAATGTATCTCAACAAAATATCTCCTAAACAAGAACTAAAAAAAAAAAAAAAAAAAAAACACAGTGAAGCACCTAGATACAATCTAATAACTCCACAAGCTCCGCAGTATCACTACCAAGTAAACAAAACTCCCCCTAAAATGTAAATCACAACAACAAAATCTCCTAGATACAAATGAACTATGCATTCCCCCTTTTTGTGAGGAATTGCCAAAGGACACTCACTCATCATCAAAAGGAGGCGGAGGAGAATGACGAGAGCTCGCCAAATCCGCTCGTAACGCACGTAGCTCATCAAGGATGTCCACTAGAAGCTGACCATGAGCCGCCTGAACGGTCACGACAGTAGCAAGCGTCCGACGAAGGTCAGAAACCTCATCAAACGGTGGAGGAACATCAGCAGTAGCAGCAGTAACAGCAGGATCAGAAGACGTCCCAACTGCATGAGTATCTGTAGAAGAAGAAGGGGGTGGAGTGACACCAGAAGGCTCTACCCTAGGACGCTTAGAGCTAGCTCGAAGTTGAGCAGCCATTTGCCTAAAAAAGGTAGCACCAATAGGAGCAATGACATGTACAGGCTCAGAAGCAGGATACTCACCAAAACCAAGAAAAAGGAGAATCCGATGAATAAAAACAGGAAAAAACAAAGCATGAGCCGTAGAACTAGACCGATGAACCTCGTTCAAAGAACGAAGGAACAAATGCGGAAAACTGATAGGCGCATTAGTGACAAGAGCATACAAAAACACACATCGCTCAAGAGGGATGGTGTGGACATGCGAAATAGGCCACAAAGAATGACACGCTATCCTAAAGAAAAGATAGTGAAGCTCGGAAAGCTCAGCTGAAGTGATCCGAGGATCAGAACCCCACTGGATAGAAGACCCAGTGATGTATGACAGGACGTCATCAAGGGGTGGAGACTCCTTGTAAGGAAAAACGGGATGGTCCACAATGGGCACCCCAAGAGCATCAGACACTGCCGAAGGGGTAATGCGATACTCCACACCACGTAATCACACCTTTACCAAGGTGTCGTTATCATAAACATGGATAGAGAGGTTCGAATAGAACTCTCTAATCAAGGTGGCAGGAGGAGGAGAATGCTCATACTCGAGCAAAGGTAACCAACCCCGACGCTCAAAGTTACGTCGCACCTCAGGATCTACCTCATCTAGTAAGACCCTACGCTCAGCCCAGATATGACGTCTAAGGTTCAGAGTCTCATAGGTGACTTGGTTTGACTCACTAGGGAACCGCTCAGTGTCAAAAGAAGGAGAAGGATCAGAAGTCCTATGGGCTCTAGTTTTCCTAGGCATAGTGCTAAGGAAAAGAGATAGACACAGAAAGAGAAGAGCAAAAACAAATACCAAGGGCAGACTGCAAGTTAGCACAGCATAAAAATATAGAGAAAAATTAGCAAATCTATATGATGCATGAGCATGAACACCAAATGATGCATGTACTAATGCAGTGACAAGTTCAATTGTGATCCAAATTAACAAAATTGGCTTGAGCAAGCAATATTTATCAAAAATACCCAATTTGAAAAATCCAAGTTTTCAAAACACAACAAATTGATAAATTGATCAACACAATAGTTAATTAACACAAGATAATGATCAAATTAGTCAATCTAACAAGCCAATTTCATCAATTTCAATCAAATTGAACAAAACCCCCAATTTTCTCAATTTCAAGCCCTAGAATTTCAAATTTTCCTCAAAACACCAAAATAATCAAATTAAACAACATGTAGAGCTTAGGTAAGGTGTCCCCACAAAAACCAATAAAAAATTTGAGAAAGAAACACTTAAAAACATTCCCAAAAAGACAAAAATCCTAAATGTCGAAAATACCCAAAAATGCATGAAAATAATGCATGAAACTAGGAAATAAATGCAAAGGGAGGGGCATAAAGGACTTACCAGACTTGGGAGAGAGAGATTATGCAAAAAGATTTGAAGAAAACGACAAAATCTCCAAGAAACAAGGCTTGACCGGTTGGTAGGGAGAAAAAGGTTTTGAAAAAGATATGAAAAGTGAAAAGACACGTGAGAAAGAGCCTTTTTAAAAGTCTATCATCCCGATTTTCGATTGATCGAAAATTATATTCGATCAGTCGAAAACACCTTCGATTGATCCAAAATAAGCTTGGACCGATCGAGCCAACCAGAGAGTTTTCTGAGTATTTTAAAACATTTTCGATTGGTCGAAAATCAGTTTCGATCGATCGAAATTCTGGAAAAATCACAGTTTTGAAAAACCAAACATTTTAGATCAAAAACTTCTCAAAGTAGTAGATTTTATAAATAAAATGCATGAGTATGAGATGAGATGTTTTCTAAAAAAAATGTATTCAACCCAGATTTCTCAAAGCACAAAAAAAAATTTCTTTCAATATACCCCCAAAAAAAACAAACAAGCAAACATGTTCTGCATCAATTTCCAGAAATTCTCAAACTTGGTTGGTCAGGCCAAAGAACACACAATAACATGTACACAGTTTAGCAAAGAATAACTTGTGTAGTGTGTGCAACTAGCATAAGCTTGAGAAACATGTGAGGTGATATACATAATATTAATCAATCACAATTTCTACAAAATCCATCACATGAATTTGAAAGAGACTTTTGCTTAAAGAGTTACATCCTATAACTCCCACATCTCCTAGAATAAAAGCTTGCAATCATGTAAGTTTCTTGATTTGCCTCATAATTAATATTCAAATTAAATGATTAGAAACTTAATAAGAGCCGGGATAATGTACACACCAATTTTATGAATTTGTGAGTTTATTATAGCCTAATAATGTACACACCAATTTTAATAGAGGCTACACCTTATATTCTTTTTGTGCATGTGCTACACTTTCTCGAACACAAAATCTTACGATATGTACTAAGGTGTTCATGATTGGCTAATAAACAGTGGTGAGATGGTTATTTATGCCTTTCTCAATAAATTCAAGTCCAACAATCAAAGACATAAGACTTCAAGATCAAGATCATGTGATCAACAAATATAGCATCTTCCCACACAACATGCACAACAAGCCTTTAGCTAGTAAAGTGCAATAGTAATAAGTGCATCAAAGCTAAACAAGGTACATACATATGATATGTAAAATTTGATTGACCAACATTGTCTTTAAATTTAAGAAAAATAGCAAAACACAATTTGCAAAAATTTTTTTTATTTTTTTATTTTTTTTTAAAAGAAACAAACATCCTAGAATGAAATGCATGAATGTAATACAATGCAAATCCTAGAAACAGAGGTCACAAAAAAATAGAGCAATGAAGCACAAGGACCATGAAGTCAAGAATGACTAGGGACAAAGAATCACACCAATGACTTGACGAAGAGTTTCAAACTTTCCTCTATCAAGTGGTTTGGTGAAAATATCAGCATTCTGACGTTCAGTAGGAATATACTCTAGAGCAACAATTTTCCGTTCAACAAGATCCCTAATGAAGTGATATCTAATCTCAATGTGTTTGGTCTTAGAGTGTTGAACAGGATTCTTAGAGATATCTATGGCACTAGAGTTATCACAGTAAACAATCATGGTGTCTTGTGATATTCCATAATCACTCAAAAGTTTCTTCATCTAAAGAAGCTGAGAACAACAACTTCCAGCAGCAATATATTCTGCCTCAGTAGTAGATAAAGAAACAGAATTTTGCTTCTTACTCATCCAAGCAACAAGATTAGCACCAACATAAAAACAACCACCAGTTGTATTTTTCCTATCATCAGCATTGCCAGCCCAATCAGAATCAGAAAAACCAGCAAGAGAAAGATTTGACTCTTTACTGTAAAACAGACCATAATCACAAGTTCCAGCAACATATTTTATAATCTTCTTAACAGCATTTAAGTGAGAAATCTTAGGATTAGATTGAAATCTAGAACAAACACCCACACTAAATGCAATATCAGGTCTGCTAGCAGTTAAGTACAAAAGACAACCAATCATGCTTCTATATAGGGTAACATCAACAGACTCACCTGATGGATCATTTGTTAGTTTTGCATTAGCAGCCATTGGTGTCCTAGCATGAGCAGCCTTGTCAAGACCAAATCGCTTGACCAAATTTTGTGCATACTTAGCTTGATTGATGTAGATTCCAGCATCCGTTTGCTTCACCTGCAAACCCAAGAAATAAGTTAGTTCCCCAACCATACTCATCTCAAACATGACCTTCATTTCATCTGCAAAAGATTTAGCAAGAGAATCATTAGTAGCACCAAAAACAATATCATCAACATAAATTTGAGCAACTACAAAATGATTCTTATCCTTTCGTATAAACAGAGTGGTGTCAGCAAAACCTCTCTTAAAGCCATGGTCCGTGAGATATGTAGTTAATCTATCATACCAAGCCCGTGGAGCTTGTTTCAATCTATAGAGAGCTCTCTTCAACTTGTAGACATCATTCGGCCTGTGAGGATCAACAAAGCCTTTCGGTTGTTCAACATATACCTCTTCTTGTAACATGCCATTTAAGAAAGCACTCTTGACATCCATTTCATACAGCTTGAAGTTCATATGACTTGCTATAGCCAAAAGAATTCGAATGGATTCCAATCTTGCTACAGGTGCAAAAGTCTCATCAAAATCAATTCCTTCTACTTGTGTGTATCCTTGAGCAACAAGCCTAGATTTATTTCTGATAACAGTTCCATGTTCATCTGACTTGTTCTTGAAGATCCACTTAGTTCCAATAACATTGACTCCCTCAGGTCTAGGAACCAATTCCCACACATCATTTCGAACGAACTGATGAAGTTCTTCATGCATAGAATTTACCCAATCAGCATCTTGGAGAGCTTCATCCACCCTTTTCGGTTCGAATTGGGATAGGTAGCATGAGTGAGTAATCACATTTAATGCTTTGGATCTCAATCTCATGTTATCATTTAAACTTCCCAAAATATTAGTAGCAGGATGATTCAACCTAACTCTTGATGATGGACCTTTGACCAATGAAGTAGTGGTACCTTTCTGATCTGATGGACTTTGAACTTCTCTCTGTTCTTGTGGAACTCCATGAACTGGTGTTGAAGGTTTTGAACTTGATGGCACAGGTGCTGTATCATTCAAAACCATTAACTCTTCCTCTGTAGGCTTTCCCACATAGTTTTCAGGTAGAGAATCATCAACTTCCATCATCTTTTCTTGAACTTGCGGTGCATGTTCTGAATGGCCTTCTGAGTTTAATTCATCATTGATCACTACATTTGAGGATTCCATGACTGTTTTAGTTCTCAGATTATATACTCTGTATGCTCTACTGGTGGAAGAGTATCCCAGAAAATAACCTTTATCACTCTTAGCATCAAACTTTTTCAGGTTCTCTCTATCACGCAGAATGTAACAGTCACTACCAAATATTCTGAAGTATTTGACTACAGGTTTCTTTCCTCTCCAGAGTTCATAGGGAGTTTGCTTGGAATTAGGTCTGAAATATACCCGATTGAGAGTGTGACATGCAGTATTAACAGCTTCTCCCCAAAAAGATTTAGGCATCTTCTTATTATGAATCATGACACGGGCCATTTCTTGTACAACTCTATTTTTCCTTTCCACAATTCCATTTTGTTGTGGTGTTTTGGGTGAAGAGAATTCCTGACGGGTGCCTTGATTATCGCAAAACGTAGCCAGTTTGGTGTTTTCAAACTCTTTTCCATGATCACTTCTTATTCTGGCTATCACAGTTCCTTTTTCTACTTGCAATTTCTTGCATAGATGAATCATTTTTTCAGGAGCCTCAGCTTTATCTTTCAAAAGTACAACCCATGTGAATCTTGTAAAATCATCCACAACAACTAGAATGTACTTCCTTCCACCTAAACTCTGAACTCTGGCAGGACCCATGAGATCAATGTGCAACAACTCCAAAGGTCTCGTAGTTTGAACATCAGCTATAGACGGATGTTTGGACTTCACTTGTTTACCCATCTGACATGGTCCACAGATGCATTTTTCAATCTTCTCAAACTTGGGCAACCCAATTACTGCATCACATTTTGAAATCTTCTCTAATTGCTTGAGGCTGGCATGTCCCAACCTTTGATGCCATAAGTCAACTTGATTGATCTTAGCACTGAAGCATTTGTTGCTTATACTTGGGGTGATACCATAACAGTTATCAGCTGTTCTCACACCAACACACATACAATCACCCCCTTCATCAAGTATTTCACATTCTTGTTTGGTGAAGAACACATTAAGTCCGTTGTCACAAATCTGGCTTATGCTGAGTAAGTTTGCCTTCAACCCATCAACATACCACACATCTTCAAAAACTAGTAGTCCTGGAATGTCCACAGTACCAATGCCTCTAATCACAGATTTACTTCCGTCTCCAAAGGTAACTGTACCAATCTTTCCTTCGAAGAGTGTCTTGAACAAGGCTTTATTTCCTGTCATGTGCCTGGAACAACCACTATCCAAATACCAAAGACAAGAATCACGTGCCTTTAAGGCGGTTAAAGCAGTATAGCACATGTGATTATTTTCATATGTGATTATAGCAAGACACTCAAGAAAAACTTTAACAAAGATTGTAAAGGACAAACACACCAAGTAGATAATGTGACAAACTAAAGAGAAGATTTTAGAGAAATCCATAACAACAGGGGTCAAGGATCAGCTAGAAGATCAAAAGATCAAAAACAAAAGCTACCCGCTCTGATACCACTTGTCAGTTCGTTTAGACCCCTTAAACCCAACAGATTAACCTAGTGAATTAGCCAAGTTAAAAACTTAGGTAATTTAATTAAATCTAGGTTAACACAAAATAAACAAAAACAACAAAGCAGCGGAAAAATAAATAACACAAAGATATGATGACCTAGGAAACCACACCGGTAAAAACCTGGGGAGGATTTGACCTAGTTATCCTCAACGTAAACTGAATCCACTATGAAAGAATCGAAGTTTACACAACAAGACTTAGACCACTAACATCTTATTGCTACCCAAGTGTAGGAAACTTACTACCATGACCCCATGATAGCTCCGAGATCCACGGACTCCTTCTTTCTTGAATTCTTCAGCAAATCCACAAGCGCACCTGCTTGTATATCTTTGTGCTCTTTTGATTCTGCAACTGTATTGATCTACACAACTCTTGACATGAATCTCAAGTTTGTAAACCCTAAGTGTATGTGAAGGCAAACACCTCTAGATCTCACAATGAGATTCACAAACACAACATTCAGAACACTAAAAACGTGGCTAGGGTTTTCCCTTATATACTTAGGGCAAAACATAAAACCCTATACATTAAATGGACTTGGGCTGAGTTGGAATTTTCTGCAGAAAAACGATCTGCCCGATTTTCGATCGATCGAGTCTAATTCTCGATCGATCGAGTCTGACAGAAAGTTAATAGTAATTCTGCATAAAAACTCGATTCTAACTTTACATTAAATCCTATACTTTGAGCAAAGTCTAACACAAGACTAAACATTGTTTTGATCATGGTTTGCCAACATATAAATTGAAGTTCTAATACATTAGATCCTACTTCTTAGAACCTAACATATCTAAACTAAAATTTTTTTTCTGAAAAAAAAAATATAAATTAAAATAGATGAATATGTAAAGGTAAAAATATATGAAAAGTTAAAACTATCCAAGATGAATGTTTAACCACGGGTAGATATGTGTTTTTTGAAGACTAAACGTATACTCGATTGCTTTAGCTGGAACTATATAACTATGCAAATATTGTTGCAAGTGGTTCTATCATTTGCAAATTATCAAGTTTGGTGGCCTTACTAAATAGATATTTCATTTTGCAAAGAACTTTACATGAACTCCTCTTTTGTGACAACCTTTATTTTTTTATTTTTTTTCCTTTTTGCCTAAACAACTTAAGAATATTAAGACTTAAGTTAACACATATGGTAGTTGTAAAACATGTCAATGATATGAAAAACAGAAAGGTTTAAATATTTAAAAAGCATTTTTAGTAGATTGTAATATAAAACATTTTTTTTTCTTAATATTTTATGTAACTTTTCCCCTTAAGATCAATATTGTTGGAATCCTTTAAAGATGATACATAATATTTTTGAGAAGAAGAAGTAGAAGCAGAAGCAGAGACAATACTAACACATAATATAAAATTATTAAGTTTGCATGATTTAAATTTGTGACAAAAAAAAAATTAATGTATCTATGATAAAAGTTTTTATCTAAATGATACATAATAGTTCATATTTGGCGTAAATGCACTTTTAGTCTCTATATTTTGACTTTTTTTTCATTTTAGTCCCTACATTTTATTTTTACCACTTTTAGTCTCTAAATCAATTAACGCCCTTCATTTAAGTCCTTGAAGCATCATTCCGTCACCAAACTAAAGGAAAAGTTGATGTGGCTCACGGATCAATTAAAAAAATAATTTTTTTTTACACGTTGGTGAATATAATAGAGCTGAATGGCTTCTTATTGACCAACGTGTGACCACACGCAATTCATCCATTCTTTGTATCCTGTCATCAACCAATGGAACATTCACAATCATCTTGGACTCATGCACAATCTCATCTTGCAAAGATCCCCTCAATCTCAGCTGCAATGAATGGATGGCATCCATTTCCACATCTTCCCAAGGCTGACTACGCCGCTTAACTACCTCCAGAAAAGCCTTGAATGACGATCTGGGGTGCATCTTTCTTCCATCATCCTTGTCACCAGGGTCATGTTTTGCACCACCCCACTTGATTTCCTTTGCAGCGTGGGATCGGAACCAGAATAGGAAATCCTTTGAAGTAATCCTAATAGCTGCCACCACACAAACTTCATCTCCAAGAACTGAAGCAGCTGGGTAGCCAGCTTCCATAAGGCTATCAGTACTTAAACCTGTGCTCCCATTATGGTACTCAAGAAGCCATTCAACTATATCTCTAATTTGTGCCTCTGTTGGGGTGACCCCAAGCAACCAAATTTTTTTTCTTGTAGTATAGTGCAGTGTTGAACAAAGAGGTTTAATCTAAAACTTTGACTCTTTAAATTACAACACTATACAAGCACTAAGCACTAATATTGCATCAATACACACACGGCACTATTACAATCACACACGCTATCCTCAAATACACTAACACACACTTAACACCTTACACCTTACCCCTAGACACCTAGCTACTAACCCTTGACTTTATTTTCTTCACTTCACCTGCTGCACTTCACATCACACACTACTTCGCCTTATTCCACACGTCTCACACATCTCTCACTAGTCTCATAGTACTCTACTTCACATGTCTCTCACACTTCATGCTACATGTGGGAACCAAAGTGTAACGTCCCATCAGTTTTTTTTTTTTTTTTTTTTAAAAAAAGAGGGGAAAAGTCAGATTTTGTGGGTATTCCCACGTGCCACCCAACTACCCCACCTACCCCACCCATTCCCCACCACTCCTTTTCCTTTATCTCTTTTCTCTCTTTTGGCCGGCCTCTCTTCTCTTCCTTTCATTTTCTTTCTTTTCTTTTACTGAAACACATGCACATACACACACTCACCGCCGGACTCCACTCCAAATCACACAATTTCACCATCATTTTACCGGCAAGATCACCGGAAAATTTTTGTGAACCCATAAACTCCTTCATCTCCTTTATTTGAGGTAAAAATTTCTAATATTTTTGGTGGGTTTTACACTTTTGCTTGAGGTTATTATTGTCTAAGCTTTAATAATGATACCCATATGATTTATGAGCATTAGAAGTGATATTTATGTGTTTGTATGTATGGGTTTTGTATTGGTGGAATTATTTGGTGAGTGGGTATATAATTTGTGATAATGATGACTACATAAAGTTTATGTATGGTGGAAAATTTAGGAGTTTTGAGTTATATCATGTGATGGTGGGTAAATTAATTTTTTTTCATTGCCATTGGGTTTATTTGGAGTTAGTTGAAGTTCTAAATATCTTGTCTTGGAGGATATTTTTGATTTAGCTTTCATGGGTCTCTTAATAATGTAGTGTAAATTTTATGGAAGCTAGTCATGATGTTTGAGATGATATTAAATGGGTTAACTTTATAAATTGGAGATTATGCCTTATGAATCAATTTGTTGAGAAACTTTGGAAGTGGGATATATTTTTATTGATGAGGTTAAATAATAGGCTTGCCTAATTAAGTGCTTTTTGGCAATTCCTAAATTGTAGCTAGATGCAATTTCAAGCTCTATGCTTATTGTGATAGGTTTATTTGATATTGTTTAGGTTCTAGCTAATCTCCTTGGAGCTTGGAGAATTAGGATTTTGCGGTTGCGAGGTAAGTAGCTTTTTAATGGGATTTTTGAAAAATAACCATGTTTTATAAATGTTGTTTTTGGGTCAAACACATTTTGGAAAATTATATATGAAAATATGTTTTCTTTAAAGTGTTGTATTGTGACCCTATTATATATTATTATATATGAAAATGCATCATATTTGGTATTGCATTTGGGGAAATGCATGAATTGTTGATATGGAAAAATGAGCATCTTTTATTTAATCTTTGATAAGAAAGTCATTGATTTTATGGTATATTGAAATATTTAAAGATGCTTATATTGTCTTGTATTATTTGGGAAATTGATAGAAAATATCTTGACAAGAATGAAGTTGAAAACTTTACAAACTTTGTAGAAGTTAGATTATTTAAAGTTTTTCTGAAACTACCTGGATATGAACTATATGTTTCAAGGAAATGTATACCTGTGAGCTTTATATGGTTTTAATAACATGCCATGTGTGATTTCCCGGTGATCACCCGATTTGGTTGCCGTAGTCTTTGTGATAACGGAATCAAATCTAGGTCAGTGCTCTTTCACTTTGGATGACGCGTTCTTCCCTGCTGCCCATGGGGGGAAAAGGTTCCTTAATTGTGTGTGGGTGAGGCTGCTGTCCATGGGGCCAAGAGACCACATGCAAGAGAGGTCCTATTTGACGCGCTCTCTCTGCTGCCCATGGGGGGAGAGAAAAACCTTGAGGGTATGGGTGAGGCTACTGTCCATGGGGCCAAGAGTCTGCATACCAGAGAGGACAATATCATGCCAGTTGTGAATGGGTGGATCCCCTGACCAGTCTATGTGGTAGTGTGGTATATTTGTGATAAATTACCGTATGTTAGATTTTATGGCTTTGGAAACTATATTGTTAGTGCTCACAGATTATGGTATATAGTTTCATGGTATTTATTTTGAAAAACCTTCTGTTTCATTACTAAATCATTCTTGCCATATCATATTATTAGTATTGAAAATGGAACTTGTATTTCCCCCACCCCCATTAATTATGCTACTTACTGGGCTCTGTCTCATCCCATTATTTTTTTATAAACTTTTCAGAGTAGGCAACAATCTTTTGAGACAGCTTTTTGATGACTAATAGTGGTTAGACTGACTACTGATGGAGGCTGAACTTTTGTAGTGGAGATATTAGATGTTGTAAATCTTAAAATAGGCTTGACTCGTTCTTTTGTATATTAGTGGTTGTGATGTTATTCCCACTGATGGGACAAGCTTATGATATGTAACTATATATTCAGACCTCTATTCTTTTGTGGTCAATGGCCCCTGTAATTATTGCTTAAAGCTCTGACTTACTTTGGGAGCATATCTAATGGAATTATTGTGGTAATTCTTGATGTTGATAATTGATATGATTTATGTGGATGGGATTGTCAAAAAGGAAAAATTTACAGGTACTTGAGACGTCTTTCTCATGCCTTGGACCCTTTGGGGTTTGGGGCGTGACACAAAGGTTCCTATTTATACAAGCATGAGGTCAGTTAAGCAACCGGCATTGAAGCTTCTAGCTTCATTTAATTTTTGCCTCCAGAGTTCTAGTAGTTCTAGGCTTTATTTTATTATTATTTTAATATCTAACTCATGACAGCCTCTAGACTATTCAACAATTTGTGGCTGAGTTTTGCTTTAACATAGAAGTCTCTAGAGATATCTCATAGAAAAATCTGGAAAGAGCATCATGGAGAAATTTCCGAAATGCAAGAGAATTTTCTAGAGATTGAGAGAGAGGCAGTGCTTGATTGTAACATGCAGCTCCATCACACTTAACAAGATCCATTACATTAGGTGATTGAGTGACAATACCTACAGGAGCATCTCTAAGGAGCATGTCACAAAGCACAGTTTGATTTCGCAAAATATGCTTCTCCTTCAGTTGAGCAGCCAACTCCACTTCTTTGTTGATTTGTACACCAAAAACTTGAATCATGAACTCACAGGCATACCTCCAAGGAAATGGAATAAACCTAGGACTTGTGTGATGACAAACAAAGAAGCCCCACAATTTTCTTCCCTTCTGCTAATCACTCTCCACCTCATTGTCATCTTCATTGATAGTCACAGACATCACAAAAGATGCAATGGAACCCATATTTGCCATATACTGTGCATGACAACCATGAGGAGATCTCAACGTAGATCCACAAAGGCTCAATGGCTGAGAATCTCATCTTGAATTACCTTCACTGGAGGTGCCAAACAATCACATATCATCCTAACTTTGTTTTTCATGAATAGAAATCTTGAAGCTTGTGGTATGTCAGTAGCCGGCTCTCAGCTACAACTTCCCCATGCTCATCTTCATGAAATTTGTACACCATTACACGATCATAACCAGTCAAATCACTAACTTTCTTAACTAAAACATCACATAACAATGATATATTCCCACTTGGCAAGGACTGCAATTTTGAGATGGCTTTGGCTGCTAGCTTATAAGATTTCAACGCCCTAGCAGCAGTCACAGGCACATCAGCTGGATTCACTGGTTCTAAATCTATAACTAACCCAACATCAATTCGGTGCAGAAAAATTATATGTTCCCGTTATTTTATTGACCAACATGTAAAAAAAAATTATTTTTTTAATTGATCTGTCAGCCACATCAGCTTTTCCGTTAGTTTGGTGACGGAATGGTGCTTCAAAGACTTAAATGAAGAGCGTTAATTGGTTTAGGGACTAAAAGTGGTAAAAATAAAATGTAGGGACTAAAATAGAAAAAAGTCAAAATATAGGGACTAAAAGTGTATTTACGCCTTCATATTTTTTAAGTCTTGATTCAAAAAATTCATTCTCCCTTTTAAGTGTACAAATTGCTCAAAATAAAAGATAGAAAAAGAATGATATTAGGTAGAAAGTAGTGGGGAGATAAATAGGTAAAATGGAGGGAGAGTTTTGAAAAATTAATAATAAAAATAATGGTGAAAAGATATTTTAATTTTTAAATAATGGAGTTTTTAAGTCACCTTAAAAGAGAAAATGTTTAATATATATATATATTTATAAGAAAAAGTGGAAACAAAAAATGATGATGTGACTACTGATGTGGCTCAACATGAGTGTAGTAACAATAAATATTACACTTCAGCTTTTAGTAATAACTAGTCATTAACCCGTGCGATACACGGGAATAGCTGCTGGATGAGTATCAAGAAAAAAAAAAAAAACATTATTCTTGAGTTAGAGTAGTAAGTAAAAATGCAAGAAATTATAAAAGAAAAAAAAAAGATATTTAAAAAATAGCACAAAGTTTTATTAGTTAGGCATAAGAAAACAATGTTATTTTATTTATTAGTTTTTTGTGGGAATGAATAAGAGAAAGAATGTTCAATGTTGAGTCTCTAGTTTAGTTAGTGTTGTATATATAGATAGGTGTATACAAAATAGATTGTAATATATATACCAAAAGGTGCCAATTGAAAGATTATAATCTTTTATATTGGATATACCAAAAGGGGTCTATTGAAGGGTCATAACTCTTCATATTGGATACATGTTAAAGGTGTCTATTAAATGAAAAGATACACATTGACTAAAGATGTGTCTAATGAATGAAAATGTGCCTATTGATTGAAAATGTATCTATTGATCAAAAATGTGCATATTAATGGAAAAGTACCTATTGAAGGGTCACAATCATTTCTATATAAATAGTAGTTCATATTAATTTGGTAACTTCTTCTCAATTTTTTCTTTTTAATTTTTCTTAGAAACATAAGAAACTTGTGGGTCTTCTACGAAATTGCTATTTGTAGAACTTGTCTAAGGATAATATTCAATTGTGCCTCCAAGTTAATCAAATTTTCTGTTTGTCTACTGGATGATTTTGTTATTTCATTATATGACTCCTCTATGTTCCCAAAAAAATCAAAAAGATTGGTGAAGTCTAATACTCGTTTTAGCATAACTGATATGAATAATTTTTTAGAGGAATTAAGATACTTTTTTTTTTCTTGATTGCAATCTATGGATATATGGCAATAAAAGTTTTTATTTTTATTTTTATTTTTACCAAGGACTTGTACGCATGATTGGTGGTTTACTGGGAATTGAAAAAAAGAAGATGAATGTGGTGGAAATGTTGAGATGAAGAGGAAGGAAAGGAATTTAATAGGGAACGTGAAAAGCATACATAGAGAATGTGTTTATGCATTAAGAGAGAAGAGAATGATACCTTTAGAAAATGTCCGTCACACTGGACATAGTCTATTGGCGTTGTCATGGATTTACTGGGAACTATCTCTCCAAGTATGCAGTCAATTGCTGCACCCTGATTGTATAGAATATCATTAGATAGCAACAAAAATGCGAAATACCCATAAACTAAAAACAAACATGTAATATTAGAAATTTTAACTATTCAAACATGCAATCACCTTTGTTAACACCAACTGCTCGCATCTCAACAGATCGGCCACCTTGAACAACATCAACAGATGCATCTAAAATTGGGCTTGTCCAATGAAGTTGCACGACGTTCAAAATATCATCGGGGAGTTCTTTCTGTGAAGTGTTTAGGATATGAAGGAATTTTTTAATTTTTTGAGAAATAGGATAGGAAGGATTTTGATATGATATATGCGTTTTAGTGTTATTTATAGTAAGTTCTTAAAAACTGTATTTAAAACAAATTGAATTACATGAAAAGTCACAATCTTTGGGTGTTTTAAGATGTAAATGTGGCTGCAATTTATGTAGACACGTGGCGCAATGAGGCGTGATCAACAAAAAGTCAAATGTTTCGACTATTAGCTATTAATAATATAGACTAGCTGCGAACCCGCACGTTGCGCGTGATAATTATTTTTATGGTGGTTTTATTAATTTTTTTTTTACAATTTAAACTAATCTAATAATGAGTAATGTATTTCGTAATTATATTTTTATTTATTATGAGAACAATATATCATAAATGTAATATAAGAACAATCCAAAACACCAAAAACACGTAAACTAAAAAAAATTAATAAAACTTAACAATGATTAATTGAACCAATATTAGGATAAATTTTTTTTTTCGATAGTCTATTAAGGTTATTTTCTTTATAGAAATTATAATTTCGGCCATCCAAAAAATATTATCAAATAAATAATTATTTGCAAAATCTAATTGTAGGGGTAAAAGGCCCAATATTAGGTAATGGGCCACAGCCCGTCCGAGGAGACCCGTACATCCGAGGACGACAAATTTCAAGGAGCGTACCTAGCCTAATTCGATTCCGAAATGTAAGTCACGTAGAAGAATGACTGGTCCGAGGAGACTTGCCTGTTCGGATTATCAAAAGGGTGTCCCAGATGAATGCTCCAATATCAGTCCTAGCTTCCCCGAAGAATCCCCTGATTTATATAGACAAAAAAGACAGGTGGCAAAGATCAGATATTAGGCAAAAGGCTGCTGCCACCGCATTTATGATCCTGCAGCTAACATCATGGCCGCATTAATGGGAAAAGACACCTGAACAGTGACCTTCATCCCTTGCAGCTGCCAAATGAAGACTCCAGATGGAGGCTGATGGGACAAGTATCAAGAGAAGCCCACGTAATGGAGAAGGGGCATATAAATAGAAGAAAGAAGAAAGATAGGGGGAGGGAGGAAAAAAAGAGAAGGGAGAGCAACAGAAAGAGAGAAAGAAAGAGAGAAGTATTCATTGTATTAGTCTAGATATACTCCTCAGACTGTACCGAGAAGCACCTTGTATCTACTTTGCATTTCATTGACGTAAATCTGATCATAATTATACTTGGGCCATCGACCCATACATATTTAATCAAGTATTCTCCAGCCCACTCTCTTTACAAATTTATTTTAAGGACACTGTACACAGCCTGGGCCTCAATCTGTTCTGTTCGCAGGCTCGACCCCGTAGATTTGTGTCCTTACACTAATAATTAAATTTCTATACATGCATTGTTATAAAATAATAATAATTAAAATAAAATTGCAAAAGTTAAAATTTGTCATTTATCCGATTATTTTCGTTTGGCTAACCTTTACTTTTCTTTAAATGAATGACATTATAGAGTACTTCTAATACAATTATTAAGAGTACTTTGTCCACCACAAAGGATTAGAAAAAAAAAAAATAGTAAAGTCTCATAGTTTAACATCTAAATTGAGTACTATAAAAAATCATGATATGTAACATAATAAATACCAAATTATCCAAATTATGCTATATAATAGAATAATATTATATTTTTATATGCTATATTTAATTCTTTAGAATGCAATAAGATAACATTTAACAATCAAAGAGAATAAACAATAAGAAAAAACAACAACAACAAATTAAAAAACAAAACTAAATAGCATTAACCCAAAATAGAGATGCAAGAAAAATAAAAAAAAATCCACCATAAAATTTAGAGAGAGAGAGAGAGAGAGAGAGAGAGAGAGAGAACCAAATTTTTTTTTTTTTTTGTGAGGGAAAACTATGCATAGAATAGAAGAGATAGTGACAAATTTATAGTAAGAGGGTGTGAATCAGAAGAGACAAAAATAAAGAAAGATGAAGGGAAAGAGGAAAAATGATATTAATGTAGAGGGTAGTGGGAGATGAAAAGGTAAGGGAGGGAGAAAGATTGAAGTAGTGGGGAGATGAAATGGTAAGGGAGAGAGAAAGGTTGGAGAAGTGTAAATATTAAAAAAAATAAATGTTGAAAAAAAATTATAGGAAAATTGAAAAGAAAAAAAAAAACCCTAAAGCTTGAAAAGCTTCAATGTTTGTTTTTTTTTTTTTTTTTTTTTTTTTTTTTTTTTTTTTTTGTCCTATAAGCTGAAAAAGCTTACACAAAACCTTAAAACTGAACTGAAAAGGCTTTAGGTTAGGCTTGATAGTGGAACTAAATAAATAAGAGGTGGGCTGGATTAATTATACAGATTTATTGTAGGGTGATAGTGGAAGTAAATAAATAAGTAGTGGGCTGCATTTATAGGGCTAAAAATTGAAAAAACTATTTAAAAATTGTAGGACAAATTATATTTAAAATAAAAAAATGACGTGGCAGCTAATGTAGCGCAACGTGAGAACAGCAGCATTAAACACTGCGCTTTAGCTTTTAGTAATACTAGTCGCTAACCCGTGCAATGCACAGGAAAGCTATTGAATGAGATTTTTTATTATAAAAGTATTGTATATTTTTCTATTGAATATGCCCCTGATACACCAACTATGATATCTAATGAAAAGTTTATAAATTAACTTGGTTCATCCACCACCCCTAACCCATAGCTGAAACAGACTAAAAGTTATCAATGTACCAACACCTTGTTCAGTCTCAACGCCACAATCAACTAATATAGCAAAAGCCACTAATACACCAACAACTCTAGTAAAACCTTATCATTCACTCAATACCCTAACCAACAATGTTAAAATCTGCTTATTTTCTTCTCCATACCGAACCCACAATAGGATATTGACCCAAAACACTTGCTGCAAAATGTCTTAAAACTTAAGAACAAAATTACCATAATAGCATATAAAGTTACATATAGAAGTATTCAAGACATACATTTGGCTTACACTTCTCTTTTAAATTTTTAGGATACCTTATGACAATTACAGTTACTTACACATAGGAAAGCAACGAAATTATCTAAATCTTATATCCAAGAGATGCATAGACATATGCCATGTGAAAAATAAAATGAATAGTATCAAATTATGAATTTCAATGATCTAATTCATAAGACTTACATGATAAAACTGAAGAACACTTTTTTTTTTTTTTTGTTGGGAATATCTATTCCTAACACCATGAGATGCATAGACAAATTGCCATGTGAAACATAAAATGATTTGTATCAAATTGTTAATTTTAATGATCTAGTTCATAAGACTTATGCCAGTAGACCTCATACTGCGTAAAGCAGAAATCCACTTTCATCAATAAAAGTTATGAAACAGAGATACACAAATTAATTAAGTAGCTTAGTCACCCATGGGCCAACTTATAGTTTATGCCAATTCATCTATTCTATTATCCCAACACATGTACACCAGTTGATCTATAGGCGCTGATACAGAGAGAATCATAAATTTCAAGCACCTAAAAAATTTGAGAATAATGTAATATGCAAATTAAAAACCAATTCTGACAAACAACCAAGACAATTAAAAATTAACAATATACACACACAAAAAAGGCTTCATATGAGGTTTTTTCTTAATTAAATCTCAGTTATCAAAAAAATAATATATTTTTTTTAATCTCGCCATTTTCCAAATGGCATCATCAATTGGAAACAACTGGAGCTTCAGTTTCATAGGAGTATATTGTTCTCAACAAAAAGATTTTGCCAAAAAAAAAAAAAAAATGGAATCCAAATTATTTTGGGGTTTATGTGATTTGTGACTTCTTGACCAAAAAAATATGGGTCATGCTATAGTATTTCCAACTACCATAGTGACTTGTTCTGTGGAAGGTACTTATCATTGCATCAAGCCCAACTTCTAAATCCTACCCTTATATTCAATTATAAACTACATCTAGTACTAATTGGCTTTTATGTTTTGAATTTTATGCAAAACTAAATCAATTAGGCTCCAAAAATAAATAAATAAATTCTAATATAAAGTTTAAAATTTTATAAAACAAACATGAATTCTAATATCAAACTCCAAATAAATTATATAACATGCAACGAAGAAACCTATAAAAGAAAAAGAAAAAAGAAACTATAGTAGCTAAATATACAAGTAAAACACTAATTAAAAGACATTGACACGCCAAAATTAATATCTAAAACTAAAGAAGCATACCTTGCTCATAAACTTTTTTATTTCAATAAGGTCAAACCTAGCTTAGAAAACCTTGAATTAAAAGAACAAATTTTAAATAGATTAGTAAACAAAAGGGCCAAATAAAGAAAACAGGTAAGAGGGAAAATCCTAAAATTAAAGTAAAAACATCACTAACCATTTTAAAATCTCCAAGCGATGAAGAATGGCAATCCCCCAAATCAACATCTTTGCCAAAGAATGCATACTGTGACATATCAAAAAATGTACATTCTGGGCTTCTCTCTCTCAAGCCTTATATGCATATAGGGCAGGACAATAGCTATCATAACCTCACTCTCAAGCCCTATCCGTATCAATTTTCCTGAGCTTCTCTCTCTCTCTCTCAATTAATCAATTATATCTCTGTCAAAGACCTAAACTCTTAGACCCATAATAAAGATTCAATTTTGAATGTGTGTTTGTCTTCTTTGTAATCTCAGAAACTGAGTTGTGTGTTCAAAACCAAGCAGCAAACCATTACTACCAATCCATTTAACAAAAGGTAATAAGGGAAACAAAAAACATCAAGCAAAAGAATGGAGCACAAAAAGAACTGAGGTTTAGAGATACCTCAGCCGAAACAGCCACGTTCTGTCAGTATTTATACACTGTGAGGAGAGGAAGACAAGAAGGAAGGAACTCAGATAGGCGGCCGTTGCTGCGAAACCGTAGGAAGGTGGGGAGATTTCAACGGTTTCAAATGGTATTAGATTTTCCTGGCCTTCACGGTTTCAGACTCTTTGTTTTCCTTCATGGTTTCAGACTCTTTGTTTGTAGCAGCTTGCCAGTATGACGTTGGTTTTTTTCAAACTCTTTGTTTTCTCACTCAAAACCCTTCAGGTTCCACGCTATATTTTTCAAACTTTCTGTTTCAAAATGCAAAACCCTTCAGGGTTACACCTTCCACGGTTTCTAACTTTTTGTTTTCCCTTTAAGCTGAAAAAGTTGGGCTTGGTAGTTGAAGTAAATGGATAAAAAGTGGGCTGAGATTTATTATAGGACTGGGATTTATTATGCAGAGTTACTATTATTCTGAAATTTGTAAAAACTATTTTTAAATTTTAGGACAAATTAAAAGGAAAAAAAATAAAAATAAAAAGATTGGAATGACATGGCCGCTGACGTGGCGCAATGTGAGCGCAGCAACATTAAACGCTACGCTTCAGCTTTTAGTAATAATATAGATATATAGATATAGATATATAGGAATTTGTTAGCTAGATTTAAGTAATGTAAATCGGATTTTTTGCAAATATTGTATTATGAAAAGCAATGTATAGTGCAATTTAAAATTGTCGCACATAAGACCCAAGGCATATTAATGTGCTTTCTGATAGATGACATTCTCCCACCTATTAGTTGAAGCTTGAGGCAAAACAGTGAGAATTCATATAAGGAGTTGAATATTTGTCAAGGTTGAGATTCTTGGAGTTTGCTCAGATTTATTTCTAGGCTATTGACCAAAGGGCCTTTGTATGGGCATAGAGGAGCTGAGCAAAGCACAATGAGTGGAAATGGAGTGGGTAGGGTTATGCTATATAAACCCTGATGCAACTTTAATTTCTCATATAATGGATTAATAGCTTCTCACCCTTATGGACAAAGACAAAGTGCTGAGTCACATAAATTTTGTGTTGATCTCTCTCTCTCTCTCTCTCCCTTTGTTTTATTTTTTTTTTTTTGAAGATAATTCGGTAGTTATAATATATTTGAATCTTAGATGTCTCAATTGTTGTTGTCTCTTTTCTGTCATTTTTTTTAATCCTTTCTTTTTATTTATTTATTTTTTTATGAATCTTCTTTCTCTTTTAATCATGGGTAAACCGTTTTTTACCACAGATTATATGGTGTTAGTATATAACTTAGTCTAGCCTAGTCCAGTATATTGTTTTTGTAATATACTTATATTATTTGTACTACACACATATTTAGTCTATATAAGGTTTTCTATTGTACTGTGTTATACAAATAGAATATATATCAATATATAGATTATTCAGTCTTTCTCTCTATCACTTTGTATTCTTAACATTTGAAATTATATATAATAAAGTACAAATGGTCCTTATGCTTTGCTGATACCGTGAATGTAGACGATATTAGTGCCGCTTATATATCAAGATTCTTTTGCACCAATTTAAAAAGGAAACATATGAAAATTTGAGGCTCCATAAATTCTTTGCCTGGCTAGTGAGCTGTATTGTCACTGCCAGAAATGTGTTTGGCTATTCAAAAGGAAAGTACAGTCGTATAAATGGCAATTCTCATGGATTCATATCATAAATATTAGTTCAGATTCCTTCATTTTTTTTAAATCCCAGCATAATGACTGCTACGTCTAGCATTTTATCCCCTTCCCATTTCCTAATTTTGATTCTCTTGGTCGCCGCCCACAGCATTTGTTGTGGTGCTACAGACAAAGAGAAAGATGTTTACATTGTGTACATGGGTTCACTACCAGAAGGTCAATATTCTCCTGCATCTCACCATCGCAGCCTTCTTGAAGAAATTCTTGGGGAAAGGTAACTGTTCATGGAGTTGTACCTTTTATCTATAACACTAATACTGCACCTTTTAGGATGGGAAATTACCATATAGTTTTGTATAATTGCCAATCATAATTCTATTACGTATGCTCTCAAATCTTACTGTTAAAACTTCTACATATATAGGTCTTATCTCTTTTTATTTGAAATGAAGAAATAGCAAAAAAGAGGAAGAAAGATTTAAGTTTTTGACCATTTCTTCAATTCTATCCCCGCAGTGCCGCCACTGAGTCCATAGTTAGAAGCTATACTAGGAGTTTCAATGCATTTGCAGCCAGACTCAGTAATGAAGAGCAACAAAGAATTGCGAGTAAATGATTTATTATTTATTTTGTTCTATCTCTCTCTCTCTCTCTCTCTCCCCCCCCCCCCCCCCCCCCTTCCCCCTCTATTGTGTGTTTGAATTTCTTTGAATAATAACACCAATCATTCAAATGTTTAACGTAGTGTTATTGGAATAACTTATTTCTTAGTATACTAACAATAATAATGTGCAGGCAAGAAGGAAGTGCTATCTGTCTTTCCAAGTCGAACTTTCCAACTTCAAACAACAAGATCATGGGAATTCATCGGTTTAACCGAAACTGCAAAACGAAATCCTACTGTCGAGAATGATGTAATAATTGGTGTTCTAGATACTGGAATTTGGCCTGAGTCTGAAAGTTTCAGCGATAAAGGTTATGGTCCACCACCTAAGAAATGGAAGGGCGCTTGTAAAGGTGGCAGCAACTTTACTTGCAACAAGTAATTTCCTTTCTCCCAGAATAATATTATGATTTTTCTTTTGAATAATTTCCCTAGCCTACACCATGAAAAAGATGAAAATCATTGTAGGATTTTTGGGTTTCTACCATTGTTGACTCTAGGAAATTTTTCTAGGGTAGTTATTACTTATTAAGAAACTTTATACAAAATTAAATAGAAAGAGATTTTGAATATATCCCTATCACCAAAAAAAAAAAAAGAACATGCAAATATATATAATTTTACAATTTCCTTCGACTAACAAAATGAAAGGGCAAAAATGGATTGATAAGAGATAAAATGAAAGCTGAGAATGTTGAGATGAGAGTAATAAAGTGAGAGAGTTTGAAATGATAATAAAAAAGAGAAAAATAAATAGAGAGTGAGCAATGAATGACACCTGTTGTGACTGCGAGCTGAGAACAGTAGAATTGTTGCGTTTGCAAAGCGAAGGAGAGTAGAGCAATTAATCACTAGTTTTTTAATAGCTCATTTGGGAGAAGGGATCGAAAATAATGGAATTGAAAAAAAAAAAAATTTTAGGTTATGCTTTCATTCCCTTGAGAGTTTTTGTGGAGGGAAAAAAAAGTTCATTTCTTTATTTGAAAGTTTAACTGGGAGGGAATGAAATTGATAGGAAGGAATACTTATTCTTTTCTATTACCACAAAACCTAAAATTTTCATTTCCCCCAAAATTGGGGGGGGGGGGGGGGGGGGAACTGAAGAGAATAGATTTAGACTTAATAATTTTTTTTTTTAAACTTCTAAAACATTCTTATATAGTTAGCCCTTTATTTTAAAATAAGGGTCGAATAATTATTTTGTCATAAAATGATTCATTCATTTCCCTCTATGTTACTCTCAAATAATGATACACATTCCTATCCATTTCTTTATGTAAAGATATCTAAACAAGATTACTTAATATCATTCCATTCATTTCTTTTCCATTTATTTGTCTTACTTAAATACATTCTATTTCTTTATGAACTTCCAAACGAAGGTAAAGGAAAAATTCCTAAAAATGAAGTCAATGAATATTTTTATGAAATGAGTTGAATGAGTTATAAATATTGTTTCTTATGATTAGGGTTTGGTTGTGTTGTTTTAGAGAGAAAAAGTGTATTGTTGAATTTTGTATGATTTCCATAAAAATACTTAAATTATTGCGACTCCATAGACGTGGGCGAATTGTCGAACTACGTAATTTCTTATGTTGTGTGATTGCCTTGATATGTGTGTGTGTGTGTGTGTGTGTGTGTGTGTGTGTGTGTGAGTGAGTGAGTTTGTTATCTAGAAATTTGTGTGTATTCCCAACAGTTCTCTGGATATAGGCGGTCCGGCCAAAAAATGTAACTTGAGTATTCCTTGTCTTCTTTCTCTTTTTTTTTTTTATTTTTTTTTTATTTTTAATTTTGCCTTTGCATTTCTTTACATTTTCTCTACGGTGCTTTTCTTCTTTAAATTTTAACTAATAGAAATTAATGTTGTGAATACCGTTTCGGGACTCATTTTGGTTTGTCTATTGGAATTTAATAATATTTTTGTATCGACTTATTTCGGCGTACTATTTTAGACTGTTTCAGAATTACAGCAACCCATATAGCTGATCTCCACATAATGAACTAAGCTTCAAAAAATCTCCCATAAAAAATTGTATTACTTCTATATTCGGTTGGGTCATCAATCCAAATTAAACATAAACTATGCTCCACATAGTCTAATAGAGATGAAGTCCTAAACGGCTACATCTTTGATATTAGAATTGTGTGAAATAGAAAAACCCCTAGTATGATGTGTGTGTGTGTGTGTGTGTGTGTATTTATAGGGTTTGTTAAAGTGTGGATGAGTTTTACACTAAATTGGGCCACTTGTAACAATACACATAATAAACATAAACCCAGTATTAACATGATCTTTGACACTACTTATACTAAAAATACTAAAATAACGAACAATGTGAAATGTACAACCTGCAGTAAGATTATTGGAGCTCGAGCTTACTCCTCGGATGAAAATATTTCCGTAAGGGATGAGGAAGGTCATGGTAGCCATACTGCCTCAACAGCAGCTGGTAGCAAAGTACCAGATGCGAGTTTTTATGGAGTGGCAAAGGGCATTGCGCGAGGAGGGGTTCCGTCCGCAAGGATTGCTGCATACAAAGTCTGTGATTCTATTGGGTGTGCAGGCGAAGACGTCCTTGCTGCCTTTGATGATGCTATTGCAGATGGAGTTGACCTCATATCCATTTCACTAGGTGGAATACCAACAGCTGTTGAATCTGATATTATTTCTATTGGTTCTTTTCATGCAATGGAGAAAGGTATACTCACCGTTCATTCAGCTGGAAACGACGGTCCTTCTGTATCATCAGTAGCAAGTGTTGCACCATGGTTGTTCTCCGTAGCAGCCAGCAGCACAGATCGTAAAATTATTACTAAGGTTGTTCTTGCAAATGGAAAGACACTCACTGTAAGTATCTTCATCTTTCGCATTTAATTTAATTTTATCCTCATAATTCCCTTAAAATGTTTTCTTTGCTTTCTTTGCTTGATGACAAGTATCTTCATCTATAACCGTTTTCTCTTTACTATGTTCTTTCCAGTCACTGACACGGCTGTGGCTCAATGATACCTTCAATTATAGGACATCAAGCTATGCAGTTCTAGGACTTCCTTAGAATGATTGTATTCCTTAACTCTGTTTGAATAATTTGGGGTGTAGCTCTAATAGCCTCTATGATGTTTAATCTTTTATAAATACATTTAATTTGCCAGACAATCATTATAAAAAATAAAAAATAAAAACAAACAAAAAAAGATACCAGACTATTCAGCGTGAAGCCGTGTCCTAAAAATCCTCATGGTTGAAAATCTTCTTCAAATTTGAAATTTGTTAGCCACTAAATTTCTTACATAGAAACTAGATGAATATGACCTTTTCTTAAAATACTATATATATATATATATATTTCTTTTCATTCTAGTGTATTTGTGTCACAGTTTCATTTTTTGTTATCAGGGAAATGCAGTAAATTCTTTCACACTGAATGGAACTAAATTCCCTTTGGTATATGGGAAAGCTGCTTCAAGAAGTTGTTCTGATATTTTAGCTCGGTAATTTTTGCTCTTTTGCTTATTGCTAACTCCAAATTTTCTTAATAAAGCTAAGAACTTTGCTTGTCATTTTCAATATTAGGCATTGCGAAGAAAATTGTTTGGATAGCAGATTGGTGGAAGGAAAAATTGTCGTATGTAATGATCCAAATGTAAATGAAACTTCTAGAGTTGGCGCCCTTGGGACAATCATTTTAGGTGATGATCAAAAAGATGTTTCTTTTGTATTACCGTTACCTGCATCTATTTTGGCAACTGACCAATACAGTGTGCTTCAGTCTTTCTTGAACTCTACAAAGTAAGGATTCTAACAGTTATTTCCTCTTTGATTATGCAATGTTTTATTTTTGCAGATCATTTAGATCTAAAATTGACATTTTGCTTGAATTCATGAGAATTTTAATATGCTGATTAATGGCATATAAGATTGGCAAAAAAAAAAAAAAAAAAAAAAAACGCTACATGATTCCTCAATTAACTTTTCATGGTCATGTTTTTTTCAGAAACCCACAAGGAAGTATACTAAAAAGTGAAACTACTAAAGATACACATGCTCCTGTAGTTGCTTCCTTCTCTTCACGCGGGCCAAACAGCATTTTAGAAGATATTTTGAAGGTTATGCATCAATCATCTGCATATCTCCATTTCTTTCTCTAGTTGTGCCTTTGTAACATTTGGATTCTCTAATACATATATTTCATAAACACGACAGCCAGATATAAGTGCTCCAGGAATAGATATTTTGGCAGCATTTTCCCCTGTTGCTTCACTTTCTTCATTCAATGAGGATAAGAGGCGTGCAAAATACAATATATTATCCGGAACCTCCATGGCTTGTCCACATGTAACCGGTGCAGCTGCCTATATTAAGACATTTCACCCTGATTGGTCTCCATCCGCCATTAAATCTGCCCTGATGACCACAGGTATATCTCACTTGCCACATTTTCTGCTCAGTCATTTCTTTGCCAAATTTATGACTATAACTTATTGCGCGCTATATGTTCTTGTTCTTTTAGCTTGGCCAATGAATGCCACTATACAAGGTCAATATGAAGATGGTGAATTTGCTTTTGGGGCTGGCCATATCAACCCAGTGAAAGCAAAAGCTCCTGGTCTAGTTTATGAAGCATCTAAAGATGACTACCTAAAAATGCTTTGCAGTATCAACATTACCGCTTTTGGTAAATGTCCAAAGAATGTTACAGGATCTCCAAAGGATTTGAATTACCCTTCAGTACAAGCTCAAGTGAATGCAGTAAAAAAATTTACAGTTGAGTTTCCCAGAACAGTAACGAATGTTGGCCCTGGTAATTCAACGTATGTGGCTAAAGTAGACGTTGCAGATTCTGACATCAAAGTTAGCGTGAAACCTGGTACACTCTCCTTCAAGTCTTCGGGTGAAAAGAAGTCTTTCATTGTGACTGTGTCTGGGAAAGGATTAAAAGTTACTAGCAGGTTATCTGCGTCACTTGTGTGGTCGGATGGCACTCATAACGTGAGAAGTCCAATTGTTGTGTACACAAATTCATTCTAGAAAGTTCCATGTCATTGCACTTTGATTTCCTTAAATAACACAAAAAAAGTATTGTACCATTGAAAACTATGAACTTTCTGGTAGAAGAATTTAAAATTATTTATTACTGGTCATTAATTTGTGCAATTCTAATGAGAAATATATTATTCTGTGCTCTAGGTAGACCACAACAGTATTGTCCAATAGCCCATCCATTCAATGAAATTATGCCCTTTATGATTTATCTCCTCTAGGCATACTATTGTGACTTCTATTTGGCCAATGTGCTTTGTGAGCAAGTGAGATGTCTTATTTGCATTAAAGAAGAGTAATCTTTTGTTTGTCGAATAGCACCCTATAAAATGTGCCCCACCAGTGACTTATCCCTCCATCTCTTTGTGCAATCACTACATTGTGGCAATCTAGCTCCCTCTAGTTCAATGCTAGATGTCTGTGATGCACTAAACGAGGCAGCATTTATGTTGATTTTATAGCAACTCTGGATTGCTTTTGCAACTGGCTCGGTAACATCTCCCCTAGCCTCGATCCCTTAAGCTCTCAGTCGGGGAAATTTTTGTAGTCCACACGTTTCTTAGGTCTTTACACTCCATCAGGCATTCTAAGTTGTCTCCTCTGCCATGTCGTATGTATCATACCTCAGTTTCATAGGTTGATGTGCATCTCCATTGGATTGAATTATGGACGGCATGTTCTAACAAGCTAAGCTCCTAAAAGTGGGTCTCAGGTGTCGTGTATATAGATGGGTGTGAACCCACAGGAAACCCTATCTTAGAGGAAAACTTCGTTACACAAACAAGACAGCAAGTAAACTGTTGGGAAAAATTTTATATAACTGAATAAATTTCACCATGCACAACAGAAGCACAACCATACAAAGATTTAAGTGGAAACCATTTCTCCTTGAAGGGAAAAACTACATAACAAACTTCGAATAATTTCACTATATTAAATAGAGATTACAACACTTAGAGATATAACTTTGAACCCAAAAAAAAAAAAACTATCTTTTTCTTTTCACTCACTGCTCTCTTCCTCACTGTGTATCTCTCACAATTTTCTCTTGCTCTCTATATTTTTCTCTTCTCTTTTACTTGCTCTCACTCACGTAGTTCTCTAAGACTGCACTGCCCTCAGATTCACTCACTGGGGCTTCTCTTCTTCTCCTCTACCAAATGGTTGAATTGCTTCTCCTTTTATTCCTTCATCTTTTCCTTCTTTTCTTTCTTTCACACTCTTGACATCAAATCACAATAAATGCAACTCACTTGCCTTGACTTTGCTTTAGCCAATTTCTTATTTCTTCAGCTCTCCCTTACATTGAATAACCTTAATGCATCAACCCCTTTCTTTTCTTCTTTTTCTCCTCAGCATGTCCAACACGCCTAAGTCCCTGCAAGAAGAAAATAGGCTGACTTTTGTGGCTTGTCCAACCACCTCTTTAATGAGCTGTTTTATCAAGTGTGGCCTGGACCCACGGTGCTATGATGCACCCAACAATCTCCCCCTCCAGCCCACTACGAAGGAGATCTTCGATTTAACTTTTCAGTTAGAATTCATTCTGACCAAGCCAACACCAGACTCAACCTTCTTCATTATCTTCACTAACACTGAGAAAATTGCATCAAAAGTAATACCTTTCATTCTCAAATAGTTTACTTCACCTTGGATATCCTTAATCCAATTTCTTGGCCCTCCCTCATCAGAAGCACAAATATTCTCAAAGCTAACTGCTTGATGTTCTTCAGTACACCTCCTTTCAAGAGGTTCAACAATATCTAGTGGAGGATATTGCTCCCCTTACTCAAGACTTTCACGATCTATCACTTCATCATTCATCCTAGCATCATGATATTTTTCATCAAATATCACTTCCTTATTTAATTCACTGTCAAGTAGAGAGAATTTTACTCTCTTGGCTACAACACCATTAATATCAACTCTCAACTGTGGAGTTTTCTCAAAAACTTTGACTGCATTGGACTTTTTCTTACAAGCCCTCACATGAGTCTTGTACATGCCATAACAAGCATGCCCTCTAGAACAACTAATAATCCTTTACAAAGTTTCCATCTTCCATTGCCAAGATGGTTACTATAACTCGCTTGATCCATAGCCAATGTAGACAACACATTCATCCTTAAATCTGGAACATGCCGCACATCCTTCAATATCATTGTGCAACCAACATTGGTCTTGATGCACACATCACCAATTCCCACAATTTTTGAATAACTAGAGTTACCGATCTTCACAACACCAAAGTCATTTGCTTTGTATGTGGTTAATAACCCTTTTGTAGGGATAACACGGTGGGAGGTTGCTGAATCAACAACCCACTCAACATCATTCTTAGCAACATGCTCACACTTTTGCTCTTCAAGAGAGAGCATCACAACATCCTCATGAAACACAACTGTTGCAGTATTCTTTTCATCATCATTCTTTTCAACTTTCTCTTCAGTTTGTTCTTTATTCCAATGCCAACAGTTTCTTTTTATGTGACCCCTTTTCCCACAATGGAAGCATTCTCTCATCTCTTTAAATTGAGATCTATCTTTTGACTGTGACTTGTCATTGGATTTGGCCCGATCATCAAGCCCTCTACTTCTATTTCTGCTACTGTTCTCCATGACAAGAGCTTGATCTTGTGCATTGTTTATACATACAACTCTTTTGTGAACCTTCCGCTTAGAATCAAATCTCGAATATCATCATATTTGAGTTTGCTCTTCCCTGCAGAATGCTCATTGCCGTTTTTATGGCCTCCCAACTGTTTGGCAAAGAAGCCAAAACAATTAATACATGGATCTCATCATCAAAATCAATCTCTATAGAAGACAATTGATTTGTGATGGTGTTAAACTCATTCAGATGCTGAGTCACAAGAGTACCTTCCACCATCTTTAGATTAAACAACTTCTTCATCAGATGCACCTTATTGTTAGCCAAATGCTTTTATATATGCTAGACAAAGCCTTCATCAGATCCACTATGGTCTTTTCCTTCACAACGTTGTATGCAACTGATCTTGTTAGAGTTAATCGTATAACTCCTAGCACTTGTCTATCAAGAAGACTCCATTCTTCTTCTCCCATACTATCTGGTTTCTTCCCCAAAAGAGGAAGATGTAATTTCTTTCCATATAGATAATCTTCGATCTACATCTTCCAATAGCCTAAGTCTATGCCGTCAAACTTCTCGATTCCTGATGTCTTTCCTTCTTTTCCGGCCATTACTTCCAATCAAACCTACGCTCTGATACCAGTTGTTGGGAAAAATTCTATATAACTTTGAATAAATTCCAACAAGCACAGCAGAAGCACAACCACACAATAATACAAAGATTTACATGGAAACCCTTTCTCTTTGAAGGGAAAAACCACGGAACAAACTTCGAATAATTTCACTATATTAAATAGAGATTACAACACATAGAGATACCACTTTGAACAAAAAAAAAAAAAACTCTTAACAAAAAAAAAAAAAAAAAAACTCTCTTTTTCTTTCCACTCACTGTTCTCTTCCTCACTGTGTATCTCTCACAATTTTCTCTTACTCTCTATATTTTTCTCTTCTCTTTTGCTTGCTCTCACTCACACGGTTCTCCAAGACTGCACTGTCCTCAGTCTCACTCACTGGGACTTCTCTTCTTCTCCTCTACCAAATGGCCAAATGGCTTCTCCTTTTATTTCTTCATCTTTTCCTTCTTTTCTTCCTTTCACACTCTTGACATCAAATCACAATAAATGCAACTCACTTGCCTTGACTTTGCTTTAGCCAATTTCTTTTTTCTTTAGCTCTCCCTTAGGCTGAATAACCTTAATGCATCAACCCCTTTCTTTTCTTCTTTTTCTCCTTAATGTGTCCAACACGCCTAAGTCCCTGCAAGAAGAAAATAGGCTAACTTTTGTGGCTTGTCCAACCAACTATTTAATGTGGTGTTTTATCAAGTGTGGGCTGGACCCACGGTGCTATGATGCACCCAACATAAACATGCATAAACAATAAGCAAGCAAGGGTGCAACCAACGTATTGAAATCATACATGATGACATAGAACAAGTAAAGCTACTAGCACATAGAAGGCAAAGCATGTTATCATCACATACAAGGACAAAGGATAAATACATCATAACACACATTAAATGCTAACATGAGAAATCCTAGACGTGGCAAAACGGGTCAAAATTTTTCGGACCCGACCCGACCCGAAAAATACTTGACCTGAACTCGATTGTTTTGACCCAAAGCAAAAATGGGTTGAATCGTGTTTTTTGTGGGTCAACCCGACCTGATCCATGACCTAACTTGAATTCAAACCATTTTTTAAAACTTTTTTTTTTTGGTAAAAAAAAAATTAAGACAATATTGGTTTAATGGTTTGTTGTGAGCTTTAAGGAAACTATTGAGTAACTATATGCAAATTAATTGAAAGATGAATGATTGAGCATTCTGAAATGAGTAAAGATTTGTAGATATCAAATAGCAAAGTACATGCCAAGATAATCTGGTTACAGTACAGTAAAAAATATTGATTTAAAATTGTAGACATGTGTGAGAAACATTCACAATTGTAAAAATAGTGAAGCCAAAGTATCAAATTAACATAAATTATAAATGCTTTGACCTATTTTTCAACAATTTATATCCAAAATAAATGGCTTTTCATAATAAATTATGATATTTCCTGAAGTGTGTGTTGTTTAATATGATATTCATAAAAGAGACCATGTATAAATAAGTAAACAATCAAACTTTAATATATATTTCAAATTGAAATAGAGTGTTAACTGTCAACCATAATTGACAATAGATTATAAAATTAATTTTCAAGATTGTAAATTTCTTATATGTTTTTATTTTTTATCAAATGAATTATCCAATAAGTTATTTGTAATTTTGTTTTTATATTTTGGGATGTTGACACTGTGTAGAAATAAAATTTGTGTATTTGTTTTACTTATCTTTGTGTTATTTTGTTTTAGATAGCAATGTTAGGATATGTATAATTTTAAAATTATTGAGTAAGTATTAATAAGTGTAATTCATTCTTGATATAAGTGGTGAATTCAAAGTAATGCATTTTACATCAAATAATTTATTGCATGATTTTTTAAATGTCAAATACCTGTTGTTTTCTTAAAAAAAAAAAAAAAATTCATGTGAAAAATACGGGTCAACCCGACCTGACCTGCAACCCGATTGACCCAAACCCCTTTTTTAACTTGCTTAAAATGACCTGTTTTTGATCTGCAACCCTATTGACCCGACCCGCTTGTTTTGCCATGTCTAAGAAATCCTAACATTCAAAGCTAATCAAGAGAGGGAGGCAAGGTATAAGCATGCCAACGTCATCATCATCATATGATCTCAAACAAGGGGTTGCACCCATATAAGCAACATAGAAAATGATGCAACCAAACATAGACAAGAATAGCACAAAGGCGCAAAAAAACATGCTAAGGAAAACACAAAGGGTGCAACCAAACATTATGAACTTTCTATTAGAAAATTTTAAAACTATTTATGACCCGTCGATGATTTGTGCAATGCTAATGAGAAACATATTATTCTGTGCTCTAGGTAGACCAGAACAGTATTGTCCAATAGTCCATCCATTCAATGAAATTATGCCCTTTATGATTTATCTCCTCCAGCCACACTATCGTAATTTCTATTTGGCCAATATGCTTTGTGAGCAAGTGAGCTGCCTTATTTGATTTGCAGTACAGATGAGTAATCTTTTGTTTGTCGAAGAGCACCCTGTAAAATGTGCCCCACCAGTGACTTATCCCTCCATCTCTCAGTGCAGTCACTAATTTGCGGCAATCTAGCTCCCTTTAGTTCAATGCTGGATGTCTGTGATGCATTAAACGAGGCACTATTTGTGTTGATTTTATAGCAACCTTGGATTGCTTTTGCAAGTAGCTCGGTAACATTAACATCTCAGTTGGGGGCATTGTTGTGTAAATGTTTTTTTTTTTTTTTTTTATGTTGTTATATTATAAACAACCATAATATAATTTCTAGGATCTTGAATTGTCATGATATCACAACTACAAAAATTAATTATAAAACTTACCTTGATCCACTGCTGAAATTTTTTTAAGATCAAGTCTTAGTATAAAAGGCACTTAATTCTTATAGAATTGGTTTCTCTCTTTTGACTATTTTTTCACATTAACTATTCAGTGTATGTGATAGGGTAGTTAAATGTCTCTTTTATAGGTAGAGAGAGGACCAAATTTTTTGTATTTATAGCCTCCACTTGCCGATCAAAGTTGGAGTTACTTAGGAAACCTTACTTCTCCATAAACTAATATTTTAAGGACATGTAACTGTAAACACAAAATCTCAAGTTTGGAATTCAAACAATTGGCGATGTTTCACAAGTGTAAATTTGTATTGATGAATTTGTAGGTACAATTCTCTATGTTTATATTTTAATACAATTGAATAATCATCTGGTTCGATCTCCTTAGAAAAGTCTTCAATCCAAGTGTTGTGTCGATGTAGTCTTGACTCAAACACAAGATGTCCTCCACTTGGATTGGAAAGTGGATTGAAAGATCTTTGGAATGAAATTACAATGAATCTCTAGTTGTGCACTTGCTAGGGATTTCTTGTTCTTCACGTTCTTCGAAGATTTGTGGTGGAAGTTTTTCGGGGTTTTAGAACTTGAATCTGATGAAACTTCGATGGATCAAAGTCTTTAAAGTTTTTTAAGGCTTCGAAACTTGATTCTAGTAGAACTTTGAGACTTGGAAGAATAATTTGGATTAATGTTCTTCGTCTTCGAAGATTTTTAGTGAAAGTTCTTTGCACTTTAGAGGCTTGGATCCGTAGAGCTTCACAAATTTGTATTCTCTTACTGTTTATGGAGGCTTTTGAGCTTGATTTCAATGAGCTTTGAGATCTAAAGGGATGACTTGAATGCTTTTGCTTCGAATGTTCTTTGTATTCAAAGGTTGAAGTTCTCAGAGGTTTTGGAGCTTGATTCTAGCAGAGTTTTAAGACTTCTGAATCTTTCTGAATCCCCCCATAAGACTGAGAAGTGTCTTTATATATAGGAGTCTTGGGGAGGTGTAATCACACATGATTGGCTATGAGCAATGACACATGTAATAATTTAAATGGAAGAACTTTATGTTTTGTTCTCCAAGGGACACATGGCATTATTTGATTAGCCAAAATTTTCTAATATAAAATTACATATGGCAATATTTAATTTGACTACTTATGTCATTTAAACTTAAAATATCAACTTGTGTCGATGTGTGATTGACCCTTAAGTCTTCTTTGCAATTTTTATTTAGAAACACTTGGAATATTTCTGTTGGTCTCTAAATAATGTTAGTGGGACCCACTAAATAGCATGTGGCGCTTTGTGATTGGTTGCAAAATTTCCACTTCTACAAATGCTCCCTCGAGATTTGTTCACGTACGCAATCTTTGAGCGTGGTGAGTGAGCGGGTCTCGAAACATAAATTTTGATATATAAGACTTAGACTTGCAAGTGCTTTCTTGAGTAATTTATTTATTTATTTATTTATTTTGTGGAAGATTTGCCTTCAGTTATTTATCTACAGCCAACGTGGACGTTGGCAACAAAAGAATCGCATGTATGATGGCATGATTTGTCTTGGACAAATTGAGAATAACTAGTAAGTTGACCTATGCACGGATAATATTGTAATATTTTATGTAAATTTGTTTTTTGAAAATATTATACATATATTATAGCATATTTATTATAAAACTTTGTTAGTAATGAGTTCATTATAAAAAATAATAATTATAAATTGCACACATATATCTGTCATAATTATTTTGTTCAAGTAACGAGCAATAATTAAAACAACTTTAGAGTAATATTGTATAATAAAAGTTTATAAAAGCATATTAATTCATTCTATATTATTGATTTTTATTATGCGATGTAATAAAAAGCTTCATTACAAAATCTTTTTTTGTTTTTGTTTTTGTTTCTTCAATGCTTTGTTATTGCGGTATGGTGATGCTTGTTATCATTATCAGTTTCTCCATCTTTAACGTTTGAAGTTTAGTCCACCCATATTTGTTCAATTTTTGAGCTTTCATTTCTTTTTCCTTTTGTTGCATCATTTGTGTTAATCACTAATGAATTAGCACCAAGAGATTCTTGATTGGATCTTGCAAAGTTTGGACTTTGTTGCTAAGATTTTTTGTAGGTATTTGCATTTATTTTAAATTTCAATGATGTGACATTTTTTTGTAAATGTTTATATTTTTTATTTTTGTTAATTTTGGAATAATATAGTAAAAAAAATTAATATAGCATATTGGATTGTGTATATATATATTTTTTCTTTCATACCTTTTTGTCATTTGAAGGTGTATCAAAAATCTTAGCAACTATGTAAGTTTCAAAACCATTCTTTAGATTGGATTCATTCAAATGAAGTAGGAAAATCTTTTTTTTTTCCTATTTTTTTTTTTCAAATCATGTGGGATTCTTTCTCCAATATCAATAGTTTTACAATAATTTAAATAAGTTGTACCTCGGTTTATTTTTCAGCAAGATCTCTTGTAAATTTATTTAGGATTTTCTTGGCATCTCGATCAAATATCACAAAAATTGTTTTGTCAGTTGCATAAAAAACTTCAATTTGAATTCTGTATCTGGAGTCGTTTGCAATTTTGTATGTGTGTGTGTGTGTGTGTGTGTATATATATATATAATAGTTATAGTGAGATAAATACATTATACATATTTGGAGTGTATGTAGTTAATGTGAGTGCCTCTAACTTGGGGATAGAAAGATTTGTTTTTGTTTCATATTTTGCACACCAAAATGATCCTGCTTGTGGTTTGACATTCCCTTCACAAAGTACGCACAAAATGTAATACCAACCCATTGTTGTATCAATTTTACTTATTGTTGTAATACCCTAGCAGTTCACATCTTACAATGAACTTTGAAATTAATATGTATTATTTTTTTAATGTAAATAATATGATGTATTATTATTTTTTTACGTAAATGGTGAGTAAAATTTGAAATGATTAACAAACTTGTTTCGTAGGATCTCATTCAATACATTTTATCTTTACTATTGTCTTCATATTATTTAAAGATAAATCCTCCTATGAAAATTGTTTTGCATGTAATTTTGGTATTTCTTGTATAGGATCATGTTTTTTACCATTCCTATCATTGAATTTTTCTAAAGAAAATATTAAGTTAATGACATTTTTTGAAATAGTATATGCTATTTATTAGAAATTTTGTTATTATAAATTTTAGAATATGCACTTGTCAATTATTTCAATAACCTCGGGGATTTCAAGATTTATATATATATATATATATATATACATTTTTGTTGCACTAGTCGATGACAGAGAATTTATCTGCATAAATTGCATAGAACATTATTAATAAACAAAAGCATATTGAATTGAAATTGGGGAAAGATGGAGACATGATTTCATGAGAATGAGATTTCCTAGAAGTATCATCTATACGTGGGGGAGGAAGAAGAGAGTTTGTAAGAGGGTAAGAGTTTTTGATTTACACATGAGAAGGGTCAAACTTTGGTCATAATATGTAAGGTAATAACTGGGTTTGAGTTTTTCATAAGGTTTGGTCTACTTTTAAAATGTAGCCTATTTTGTAGTGAATAACTTTTGGTCTAATTGGTCAAATTGTCAAAAATAGCTCATATTTGATATAGTAGCAAAAAGAAGTTACTATGATCTATTGAGTAACAGTAAAAAATACTTAATAAAAAAGGTAAAAAATGCTAAATTTATATAGTAGTAAAAATAAGTTTCTATAATCTATTGGGTAACAGTTAAAAAACTTAATGAAAAGAGGTAAAAATAGCTAAATGCAACATTAGAGTGCCACATGGCAGGACCTCATACACTTTCACATGAGGTCTCTGCTTTTATATATATATATATATATATATATATATATATATTGATTTGAACATGCTCTTTTTCACGAGTATGTAAGAACTGGGCTTGTTGAAGTGGGCTTTGGTGAGCTTAAACCCATTTATAAAAAACGACGATGTTAAGCTTTTATGCATTTGTAGGTTGGCTTGATTTATTATATTCTAGATGACCTAATGGTCAATCATCAGAGGTGGTGCACAAGAATTTTCTTCTTTGCCACGTTTTTTTTCTTTTTAGCCACTTCCTTGCACACTTATGTGGCGTTTGATATGGGGTAATGTTTTAGGATTCTCAGCAATGTTTAAAGATTCCCATGTTTGGTCTTAAATCACGCTAGGGAATCAGATGCTAGGGGAATCTGGATTCCTCCTTTAAACCCTTTTCAGTTGGAATGTGGATTCCCTTTAAAACAGTTGGGTATCCAGATTCCCAAGCTATTGTATTTTCTATAAATTGACAATTTTAACTTTTTTTCATTGTCATTTAAGCAATTAAGATAAAATATAAAACAAATCATCAATATTTTTTTCCTTGTCTTTATCTTTTTCCGCCAAAATGACATAAACAGGATAGACAACTCTGTTGATGTATTTTTTTACAAAATTCTATTTAGGTTTCACATGTGGAAAAAAAAAAAAAAGTTTGAAGAGGACCCTCCATTATTGCTAGGTATTCACTTTTGCTGTTGTGTGTGTTGCACAACAAATTATTAATAGTTTATATTTTGTTTTTCATTAGTTATTTAGAGGAAGATTTTTTTAAAGGACTTGATAGTTCACATTCAAATCTAAGGATAGAATGTGAAAAATAAATAATTCATTTAAGATTCTAGGGAATAAACCAAACATTATCATCTCACATTCTTAGGAATCTTAAAAGATTCCCAATGAAACCAAACATTCCTAGGCATTCAGATTGCAAGGAATCACATTTTTAAGAGTCTGGATGCTAGGAGTAATGTGGATTCCCCCATACCAAATGCCACGCTAGAGTTACTCGTTAGTTGTCACGACACCTATAAAAGGAGACATGATCCACGCTTTCACCTTGCCACAGCTACAGATCTTTTTTTTTTTTTTTAAATTTATTTATTTCTTTGGTTTTGTCTTTTCCTTCAATGAATTTATAGCTTTTGTGCTTTTTTTCTTTTCAAGCGGCCACTGTTGTTGTTGTTTTTTTCTTCGGCTTGATTTTCTTTCAAGGTTTTCTTCTCTTTCTCTAATTCATTGGAACTTCATTCTCTTTCTTGTTTTTGACAATTGTTTCTTCGGCTCTCTGGCAATTCTTCTTGCAACTTGATAAGGTCTTCTTTCTCCAGGATGAGAGCTATCATCTTGAAGGTCCGCTTGGGTAGCAGGGGTGGTGAGCTTCCCATGCTCAAGTGGACAAATTATTTTGATACCCCCTTGGGTAGCAGGGTGGTGATCTTCCCATATTCAAGGATGAAAACTATCTTCTTTAATTCCCCCTTGAGTAGCAGGGTGGTGATCTTCCCATGCTTAAGGATGAAAACTATCTTCTTGAATGTCTGCTTCGTCATCAAGGCTCCTTCAGAGATACAAAGTGACAAGTCCCAAACTTTGAAGGTGCAAGGAGATGCCAACATGACTTTGAAGCTGAGAGATGACATGATGAAGAATTTAAAGATGTGAGAAGACGTCCCAAGACTTTGAAGATGGGAGGTGATGCGATACGGCCGAGAAGAGAGGCTATGCAATCCAAGTGTAATGTGGCGTAGACTTTAAAGATGCAATGTGATGCAACTCAAAAGAGAGGCAAAGCTGTGTAGACTTCAGGGATGCGAGGTGATGCATCTTAGAAGAGAAAAGATGCAAGTTGACACAACTCAAAGGAGAGGTGGTGTGATCGTAAGCTTCGCCCTTCCAATCAAAGAGCTTTTGAAAGCATATTGACAATCAATGGTGGAATCCTTTAAGTAGGATGAGTTTTTTTTTTTTTTTTTTTTTTTTTTTTTTTTTTTTTTTTTTTTTTTTTTTTTACACGTGATTGAACTTAGCATGAGATACCAAGTCGCCTATGTACTCGTGAGGGATCAAGTCATCACGTAGTTCAAGAGAAAAAGGGATTTTTTTTTGCCCTAACTTTTGCTTAAGTCGCATTTTTCAAGGTTTTCAACCTAATGAGCTTTTTTTTTTTTTTGGGTGCTCCAACTTTTGGTTAGGTTTCCTTTTTCAAGGTTTTCAACCTAACAAGCTTATTTTATTTTATTTATTTTTTTATGCTCTAACTTTTGCTTAGGTCACCTTTTTTTCCAAGTTTTCATCCTAACGTCAAGAATAGACTTACGCTTCATGCGTGAGGGGATGCAACTGTGAATCTTGCTTACAATACTTTCCTTTTCTTGGTCCCTTATCCTTTATTTGATCTTGAGAACAACCAATGATAGATGCTTTCGTCGTCCCTAACCGATCGAAGGTTGATGTACGTATAAGAGCATTTTGGTTTTGTGTTGGGTGAGCAAAAATTAAGCTTTTGAATGCTGAAATTTGTGATGGTGAGAAGCTTGAAGCCTTAATGTGATTAAACACTGTAATTTGTGGTGGAAATTTTGCCCCTTCTTGATTCAAGCCATTTGCAGCTTTCATTATGTCATGTCTTCTGGCCGACCTTTGCACTGGCTTTTTAGGCATGTAACTAAGTGGAGTGATATGCTCGGGACTTGCCTTTGAATTGTCTCCCTTATCATGGATTTCATAACAGGAGACCATATGAACGATTTCCATTGAATCGTTTTGAGGGAACCTTTGTGGGAATAAGTCTAGTAAAGTGACATGATTCTTGAACTTTTGAGGCAACTAATGATCATATTGCACCTTGACCTTTGTGGTTCCAAGCTTCTTGTATTCCTTCTTTGATTGCATATGAGGCTTAGATTCTGGTCCTTTTGATTTTTGAGCAACTAAATTTGGGGGAAGTGCTCCTTGCTTTAGAGCTGGTAGTACATCGTTCGATGATCCACATGCAATAGTTGTATGGTTTGCTTTAGCTACCTTATCATAGTCTAGATCAATCTTCTTTTCTTTGGCAAGCTTCATGATGATTTCTTTAAGCACAAAGCACTCTTGGACTGGGTGGCTGATGATGCAGTGTGACATTTGCAATAGTTAGGGTTATCAACTTTTTCCATCTTTTCTGGTCATTTGCATTTTGGTAATTCAATTACCTTTGTTTGGAGTAGTTGTTCTAACATGTTTGGCACATCCTCATCTGGAAATGGATAAACTTTCTGCTCTCTTTCCTTATAAGTTGAACGATGCACGTCATTCTTCTGCCGCCTTTCAAGTCTATTGTCCTTTTCTTTCGCACCTCCTCTCGAAATCTTAACTAAGGCAGTGTTAACAGCCACAAAATCTTTGAAGGTACCATTCTTCTTCATCTTTTCTGTCTTTCCTCTGCTCAAGTGCAAGAGAATTCATGTTTCCATGATTAGAGATACTTTAACTCCATGTCATGTGCATGAGTTGCTAATTCTTCGAATGTTCGGGGTTTTCTCCCTTAGAGGATGTAGAGAAGTACCCAACGCATACCTTGAATGCACACTGTCACAACAGGTATTTCAGAAATCCTATCTGTACAATCCAAATTTAAAGAGCCCCATCGGTTAATATAACTAACAACGGGCTCATTTGTCCACTGCCTGGTACTAGTAAGCTCCAACATACTCACCATGCGGCGTGTGCTATAGAATTGATTAAGAAACTCACTTTCAAGTTGCTCCTAACTATCAATTGACTCGGGCTCCAACTCTGTGTACCAATCAAAGGCACTTTCTTTGAGAGAACGAACAAATTGCTTTGTAAGGAGGTTTCCTTGAGTTCTAGCATTTTCACAAGTTTCCACAAAGTGAGCAATGTGTTGCTTGGGATTTCCTTTGCCATCAAACTGCAAGAAGTTTTAGGAGGTTGATACCCATTGGGAATTCTCATTTTGTCAACGCGCTTTGTGTAAGGCTTCGAGTACATAAGAGAAATTGTAGAAGAACCTCCATATTGTGCTCAGATGGTGTTTGTTATCATATCTTGGAGTTTTTGAATAGATAGCGAAACAACTAAAGTAGATTGTTCCTGTTTAGGGGTGTCTTCAGTTCCTTTCCCTTTGTCTTCCTTTGTGGGGATGAAGTCATGTGAGGACTTAGGATCATATCCTGATTCACCAGAGTCTTTTACTTCCAGGTTGTTCATTAAGGTTGCAATTTGAAGGTCCCTATCTTTGAGTGCTTTCGTGAGAAGGATGATATTTTGCTCCATTCAATCATCTTTTCCTCTACAGTAGAGTTGTTATTTGTCATGATTAACATGACTTCAAAGGATGATTCTGGAGAAAGTAAGTCCATATGAACAAAGGGAAGCTCATCTCTTGGCTTTCCTACGTCATATAAGAAATCATGTGAACAACTTCTTGTAAAGGAAGAAGGGAATTTGCCCCCAGACTTAAGGTGCTCCAAGTTGGATAGCTCTTTGTTGAAAATCTTCTCGCTTGCAAGAAAATCTAAGGAGATGACTATCTGGACCTTGGTTTCTTCAATCGATTGAAATTGAAGTTGATTAAGAGCTTTAGGTTTGCCACAAGCAATTGTACTAGAATAGTTGTCGATGATAGAAACATTGAGTTTGGTTGAACTTGTAATTGATGAAGCTTGAATGTTCTTGCTAGAGGCCATTGAAGCTGATAACAAGGTGATGAAGTTTTCTTGTTTTGAAGGAGAAAGAAATGAGAGGTAGAGAGGCACCATTGGGTGTGCCAAATTTGTAAACACAAAATCTCAAGTTTGGAAATCAAACAATTGACAATGTTTCATAAGTGTAAATCTGTATTTATGAATTTGTAGGTACAATTCTCAATGTTTAGATTCTAATACAATAGAATAATCATCTGATTCGATCTTCTTAGAAAATTCCTCAATTCAAGTGTTGCATTGATGTAGTCTTGACTTGAACACAACATGTCCTCCACTTGGATTGGAAAGTGGATTGAAAGATCTTTGGAAAGAAATTGCGATGAATCTCTAGCTATGCGCTTGTTAGGGATTTCTTGTTCTTCACGTTCTTCGTGGGTTCTTCGAATTTTATTGATCTTTGAAGATTTGTGGTCGAAGTTCTTCAAGGCTTTAGAACTTGAATCTGATGAAATTTCGATGGATCAAAGCCTTTGAAGTTTTTGGAGACTTGGAAGCTTGATTCCAGTTGAACTTTGAAACTTGAAAGAATGATTTGGATGAATGTTCTTCGTCATCGAAGAGTTGTAGTGAAAGTTCTTTGGCTTTTGGAGGCTTGGATCCATAGAGCTTCACTAATTTGTAGTCTATTAGTGTTTATGGAGGCTTTTGAGCTTGATTCCAATGAGCTTTGATATCTAGAAGGATGACTTGAATGCTTTTGCTTCGAATGTTCTTCGTATTCAAAGGTTGAAGTTCTTGATGTTCTTGGAGGTTGGAGCTTGATTTCAGCAGAGCTTTAAGACTTCTAAATCTTTCTGATTCCCCTCCCCCCCCCCCCCCCTAAGATTGAGAAGTGTTTCTATTTATAGGGGTCTTGGAGAGGTGTGATTACACATGATTGGCTATAAGCAGTGACATGTAATAAGATAAATGGAGGAACTTTATGTCTTGTTCTCCAAGGGACACGTGGCATTATTTGATTAGTTTTGTTCAAATTTAAAATAAAACATGGTAGTGTTTAATTTGACAGTGTATGTTATTTAAAATTAAAATATCAACATGTGTTGACGTGCGATTGGCCCTTAAGTATTCTTTGCAATTTTTATTTAGAAACACTTGGAATAATTCTGTTGGTCTCTAAATAATGTCAATGGGACCTACTAAATAGCATGTGGCGGTTTGCGATTGGTTGCAAAATTTCCACTTCTACAGTAACATCTTATCAAACCATAATATATATAAAGTTATCAAATGGATACGTTATTAAATGGGACAATTTTTTTCTTACATTCTCCCACTTGGCCTATAAGATAACATACGTCAAGGCTTAATGAGATTAACTAATAGGTGCACAATGGTACATATCCACTTCCTTTAAATTGGTCATCATAATACTATAATTAAACAACCCACTAATGTGAGTCATGGAAATTCCGTATCAATTATACGACATAATTCCTTCCACATACTACAACACTAACAACCTGTTTAATGTAGCCCATCAATGAGAAGTGACTTAAAAGGTCCAACAATAATGTCTCTTTTGTTAGAGGCTAATCTTGTTATTATTCATTCATTATCATTTATGTACATACATAAAATAAAACAAGAATAATCAGAAACACATTTAATGAGATCTCCAAGTGTCAAAATTATAAAGTAACTTTAAAATAATGACCATCATGCTCTAATTTCAAGACCCATTTGATCAACATGTTCCTTAAATGTCTTAGGAGGTAACCCTTTAATGGATTTGCAATCATAATTTGTGTGCTTATGTGTTCTATTGACACTCGTTGTTTCTGAACTTCTTCCTTAATAGTAAGGTATTTCAACTCCATGTGTTTCACACCGTTAGAATACTTATTGTTTTTAGAGAAAGACATAGCTGCAGAGTTATCACAAATTTAGCTTCTATAGTGGATGTAGCTGTGATAGTTTGTTTTGAACTTTTCCATGATATTGCTCCTCTAGCTAACATGAACAAATAACCAAAAGTGAACTTTTTACTATTAACACATCCATTGCAATCTGAATTTGAGTAACCAATGACCTCAAGATTATCAGATCTCTTAAAAGTCAGCATGTAATCGTTTGTGCCTTGCAAGTACCTCATCACTTTTTTTGTAGCTTTCCAATGATCCAATCCTAAATTGCTTTGGTATCTTCCTAGCATACCAATTGCAAAGTTAATGTCGGGCCTTTTACATGTTTAGGCATACATTAAATTTCCTATTGCAGAAGCATAAAGAATTCCTTCCACTTGTTTCCATTCCCATTCATTTTATGGACATTGTATAAGGCTGAATTTGTTTCCTTTTTGAATTGGGACAACCCTAGTAGAACATTTCTCCATATTGAATCTCTCTAGAACTCTTTCAATATTTGTTTTTTGAGACAACTCTAACAATCCACGTGATCTATCCCGGAATATTTCAATTCCTATCACATAAGTTGCCTCACCCATATCTTTCATTTCATAGTTCTCAGAGAGAAACTTCTTGGTTTCATGCAATAAGCTAAGATCACTATGAGCAAGCAAAATATCATCAATGTACAAAATTAAAAATATAAACTTACTCCCACTAACCTTCAAATAAATACACTGATCAATAGTGTTTTCCTTAAATCCAAAAGATATAATGGTATCATTAAACTTAAAATACCATTGTCAGGAAGCTTGTTTAAGTTCGTATATTGACTTCTTAAGTTTGAAAGTTAAAGTTCCTTACCCTTATGGAGAAACCTTTAGGTTGATCCATATAGACGTCCTTTTCTAAACTCGCATTCAGGAAAGCAGTTTTCACATCCATTTGGTATAACTCCTAATCATAATGAGCTACCAATGTCGAAATAATTCTAAGTGAGTCTTTCTTGGATACAAGGGAGAAGGTCTCTTGGTAATCAATGCCTTCTTTCTGAGTGAAACCTTTGGCCACAAGTCTAGCTTTAAATCATTTGATATTGCCCTTAGAGTCACGATTGGTCTAAAGACCTACTTACTACCAACTTTCTTGTATCCTTTATGCAATTCGATGAGATCTTAGAATTTATTTTGGTCCATTGATTTCATTTAATCTTTCATGGCATCCATCCATTTAATAGGATCAACACTTTTATGCTTGTGAAAATGAAACCTGATCCTTACTTGTTCCTATCTCAAAATCATATTCACGTAGATAAACCATATAATCATTAGAAATAGCAGACTTTCTTTCTCTTTGAGATCTTCTTAATGCTACTTCTTGTGGTTCTTCTACCACATGATCATTGGTGAGCATCTCATTATGGAGTAGTGGTTCATTAATTTGATGTTCAACATTGTTTGACTGTTCAAAAATTGTTGGAACAACAAATTCATTTGAAGTTATAAGTAGTGGAACTTGTACCCTAACTTCTTGAACATCCACATTTTGTAGATTATCACTCTTACTGATTTCACCATTTTTAATGAATCTAGCATTACCAGTTTCCACAATTCTTGTACTATAATTAGGACAGTAGAACTTATACGCTTGAGAATTTTTAGGGTAACCTATAAAGAAACTAATCTAGGATTTAATCATATGCATTACATAACTACATGAACAAAACACATGCACATAAACAGACATCCATAATGCATTCACTAGAAAAAAAAAATAAATAAAAGAAAGAACATGTTAGAGAAGGCATGGAAAATTGAATTAATTTCATGGAGATGTAAATAAATAGATGGAAACTTACTTGCATCAATGCATCAATGAATTTTACAAGGGAATGGGGAAATCACTTTAGAGTTAGAGAGACGGTGAGTTGCTTGAGGTCCTAAAGAGATTGTACTTAATAGAAAAGAAAGTCCTAAAGTTGACCTTCCAGAATTTCTTTTACGTTAAGAGCAGAGGGGTGCTAAATTCTTATTTTAATTCTGTATTTGTAGAGGTGTTATGCTTAATAAACAAGCTAGGGTTGCTTATAAAATTAGAAGGCCCGAGTTAGAACAAATTTTATCCCTAAAAAATCGAATTTCATGTATTTTAGCCTAATCTAAAAGTTTCTGGGTTGGGTCTTGAGGTTATGCCAATCAGCACTATGGAAGTGCCAATTGGCACTATGGAAGTGCCGATCGGCACTCCTAGAGTGCCGGTTGGCAATCTTGAGTGTTAGGCCCATTCTCCTCTTTTGGTTTTGTATTTGTAGTGGTGTTATGCTTAATAAACAAGCTAAGGTTGCTTATTTATCCCTAAAAAATCAAATTTAATGTATTTTAGCCTGATCTAAAAGTTTTTGGGTTGGGTCTTGAGGTTATGGCAATCGGCACTATGGAAGTGCTGATCGGCACTCCTAGAGTGCCAGTTGGCAATCTTGAGTATTAGGCCCATTCTCCTCTTTTGGTTTGATTTGTACTCTTTTTTAGCGGTTTTTTGAGTCGGGAATTGTACTTGGATGTGTTTTAAACTTGTATTCCGAAATAAATTCCTTTTAATTGATAATCATGTCCTTAAAATAATAATTATCTAAAAGATAATTATTGGAAAAAATTAATTATCAACAACTCCCTTATCATCAAATCATCCATTTTATTCCTATGCAACCAAGCCTATCTTTGATCAAATCCCACATCCAATCACATAAATTACTTAATTGATTTTAATTTTTGACTAATCAGAATTAATTTCAATTAATCACATGTGACTAGCTTCACCCACATAAAAATGCGTGCAAACCTTGAAACTTGATCTTGTGATATCTTTCAATCCAACAGTTTGATTTGGGAATCAGGCATATCATTGCGATCGTTAGAGTCTTAAGATCATTTTTATGATATGTGATGAATGATTTAATGCATGCAATGCAATTATGATTTTTGTGTATTCAGAGTGATCATTTCAGTCATCTTCTGAGATTAAATTATAAGTGCAAAATTAAGTGCCTTCACTGTCTTAATGAGAGTTTAAGGTCGATGAGTAACGATTGTCATTAACTAGGCTTTATTGCTGTTGTAATGTATTAGATGATTGGGCTCATCATCTTTAATGATCAGTGGTTACAAAACCTGTTGAAGGTTCTGCTCGTTTATTGTTGTTTGGACGATACATTTTTTGGTTCATCAATTGCCTTCCTCATTTTTCTCTCCTTATTATAGATGATTACAGTCGATCATAGTCAAAATTCCACAATATATGGGTCATTATTTGTGGATGAGTTTTCCATAATCCATGTAGCAAACAAAATCATGGAGGATTGTACATATATATATATTTTGTTATGTACCATATCTACTTAATTTTAATTAATCATTATTATAAAATAATTTATTATTTAATATATATTTTATAATAATACATAAATGGTTAAAATTAGTTTTATATATATATATATATGTGTGTGTGTGTGTGTGTGTATATATATATATATATATATTGTAAAATGATCCACATGATCATATATGTTAAAACCTTTTGTCTAAAAACATTAACACTATATTATTAAACTAAAACCAACCAAAAAAAGAAAAAGAAAAAGCAAAAGGCATAGTGGATTGGAGTGTAGCAGTACAATTTATTTATTTAGCGTATGTTTGGTACATTGAATGAAGATTATGACCGAAATGATATTCTTTAATATTGAGAATAAAATGTGTTGTAATGGAATAACTAGACTCATTAATAAGTTTGGTTGTGAGTTGTAATATTAGAATAAAACTTAAGATATATTTTAGGAAATATCTTACTCAAACAATTAAATTTCTTAGAAAAAAATATTTTTTAAATATAAGAGAGATAAGTTTCATTTTTTATTTTGATAATTGTTGTGTGCATATGGGGAGTATAATTATTTTAAGAAGGAATAATTATTCTTCATTTTAAAAAATAGCTATTTATAAGGAATGATTATTCCTTATACTAAAAATATAACCAAACTACAGAATAAATAGCTATTGCATTACAATGCCTATTATAGTCTATCAAACATATCCTAATTTTACTCTTGTACCGAGTAGTAGGGTAATGTTACATTAACAATGTTGTAACCATAATTCATGATATTGGAGACAGAAATCCGCTTGCTTCTATGGATGTAGGCACACTTCCAATCCATGTGAGTTGTCTATGTTGATTTCTCTTATCCTTCTTCTTTAATATTGCATAAGCCTATTTTTCACAGCATTTCGTATTAGAGCTAGGTTGGTTGTTCCAATGGAGATTTGCGTTTCTGTTAAGGCATATGTATGTAGTTAAGTTCGATCTAATTGGTAACTTCGGGTTATGGTAAAGAAGGGTGAAAGATTTGTTGGTACAACAATGTTTCGTGAAGGTTTTGTCCAGAAAAACAAGGAAACCAAATAAAATAACAGAATGATTGAGAAAAACTTTAAAAGCGGTTAGTACAATTTGGATATGTCTAGCCAACAAGGCTATCTACTATGTCATGTATGAGGAATCAACCATAAGGATATGCTTGAAATTGGAGAGCCAATTCATGTCCAAGCCCATCATGAATAAATTGAATGAACTTAAGATGGTAGAGGGTGATGATCTAGCTTAGCACATTAATACGTTGAACTAGTTCATTAATTATCTATTACGAATCAATATAAATTTTGATGATGAAGATAAAGCATTGATGCTTTTGACCTACCCTTCGATTTCCTATGAGCACTTGTTTATATACTACTTTGGGGAAATGAGACTCTGGAAACAAAAGAAGTTTCAAGAGCCTTGTTAGATTACTATTTGACATAGAGTTTTAGTGAATGGCCTGTAGTAAAGAGTAATCAGAATAAAGGGAAGAAAATAGTAACACTAGGGGACATAATAGATCTAATTCAACGAAAAGCTGTGAAGTACTACAAAAGCCAGAAGAAGTGGCATATTAGGGTCTGTTCATATTGGAAAGGGGGGGGGGGGGGGGGGGGGGGGGAGGGAGAGATAAGAAGAAGGAAGAGTCCTCAAAATTTTCCAATGTAGGTGAATCAATCTTAGGTTCTGACAGAGATTTGTTTTCAGTTTCATCAAGTTCTTATCAATTCCTAAATTCAGCATGTTCATTCCACGGGACTGTTGGAATAATACACAAAATAATAAGGGAAGAACAATAATAACACGAAAAATAAACAGAAATAGATAATTTGGAGGCACAAAATGTTATCCTTAGATAATATTTGCCCCCACACTCTTGTTACTAAAGGGTTATTTTAAACTTGTCTCCAAGATACAACTAAGTTGTTGGGTTCTACAAATAGCAATTCTGGAGAATAACCACAAGATTTCTTGTATTTCTCTCTAACTTACTATTTTTTAAGTGAACATAAGCCTCTGTTTATACTTATAGGGTTATATTTCATCAAAAGACATGTATGGAGATTCAAAATGTTTCATAAAAACATTCACAAGGCTTGAAACCTCTTCAAACTTTCAGAATAGTCACTAGAAAATTCTGTAGAAAATTTAGTTTTACGAGTTTTGATTGGTCGAGTGTTCCTTTCATCAATCGAGTGCTCTTTTCTTTTGATTGAGCATTGATCAAAATAGGCAGAGACTTCAAGATAGATTTTCTTACCATTTTGATTGATCGAGCAAAAACTTTGACTGATTGAAAGTACATAATTTTAAATTTTCACTTAGAAAATTCTAGAACTTAAATTTTCTCTTTATCGACTTATGAAACTTTCTCCAAACTCAAATATCATTATTACAACTTATCCATATATATACCTATATATACAACAATCCCCCATTAGGTTAGAATAATATATGTCTCACTTGATTGATATTCTATCATGCATAATAAAAGGTGTCTTCCCACTTAAGCCTCCCCTTAGTGTAATTGCTCAAGAAATCAACAGAGTTAATGGCGGCTTGGTGCTTAAACCAAAACTCTTATATGTTGAAATCGAAAACAACACACACATGAGAATGTTGGGAATCATCATGTTTGTATCGAATACAAAACATACGCAGCGGAAAATAAACGGATCTACTTCATTCGCAATTGATAACATTCACTATGTAAGTTTCAGAATATAAGAACAAGAGAGTGTACCTTGATGCGGTGAATTTCAAAACCAAATGAAGAAGTACTCGGGAATACTTTCAATCTTCACTCCAATTCCACTCGATGCCCAAGATGTGTGGTCTCTCAATCAGTTCTATGTTTCTAGAGAGAATATGAAAGAGTGTCTCTCTTCCTTATTTTCATTATCTTACACATACAAACCATTTCATTCAATATAAAATTCTGTATGTTTCTCTCCACATAACTGATTATCTAATTGGGCTAGCCTTTTGGGCCTTCCCAATTGGGCTTTAGTGTGTGGCTTGGAGTGGGACCAAAAGGGAACAAATAAGACACTAGCTCCAATGGGCCTTGGGCTTTTCTGTCAACTCTTGACAAGTCCAAAGTTACCATTAATTATATTTAATACCACTATATAAATATAATTGCACTCTAGGCCTCATTAATAAATTATATCCCAAGACTTTATTATACATGCAACCCCTTCATAAAATATTCGTAGTAATACAAAGTCATGAAAATAGACTGCCACTTTGTAAATTACTACATCTTAATCCTTGAGTACCCGGTTTAATCATTTTGAGTTATTCACCATATATTTATGAAATCCAATTTCATAAATATATACTTTAGTCTTACTAAAGTGGTTAGGCCTAACTCTCTGAATAACTGTACCCATTAAACTTATCTCAAGGGAATATTTTATATCTCCGTTAAGAGACTATGAATTCTATCTTGAGAATATATGTTCCATCAACACTAAATGTGGCTGCCCAACATACTGAGGTTTTGACCGTTACTTTAGATCTCACTCCTGATATATCAAAGCAACCTACATTTCATGATCAGGTCCATTATTCTCTCAGGATTAAGAGTTCATGTGAATACAAGTCGTGAGATTTATTATTCAATTGACAGTCGTTGGGAAAATAATAAATCTCACAGCGGTCCAGTTCAATATGTCTTAACTCTTAAAACATATCAACATATTAACTAGAAATCACAATTTCCATGATCAAGACAAATCATCGTAGTTAATATGTTATAGTCTTCGCAGATGGAATGCCCAATTTCATCACCGACTACGAATCAAAATTCTGAGTTTACAAAGAACTTGTGATCTATATCTTCTGTGACTTTTCACATAAATCACATACTATGCATCTCATGGACTATTTGATAATGTCCGAATATTCATGTTACCATTATTTTAGATAAGAATAAAACAACTTTATTAAACATAATATTAAGTCATACATCATTTCTCAAATAATGTCATACATAATATCATACATAGCATCATACAATAGGATTTAAGGGCACATATCCTAATAGAGAACATCCACAACACATTGAGAAATCCATTGTTGTTAGCACTATTATGGTCTTGTGCTCTTCCTAGTTAGTGAACATTTACAAGAGAAAACCCTTTACTCTTTTTAGAAACGGCACCACTTTTATGTTCACAAAGGTGAAGTTCCTTCTTGTGTCTCTGTTACACAGACATTTGCACTTTATGAACTTCATTAAGAGTATGAAACTCATCCTCTATTACATTGTAACAGTCTGCACTAATCCATCCTGAATGAAACACAAAAATTAGTGCTCTTACTAGCCATGTATCAATAGCTTGTTGTTACCCTTTAAAGCTTTTAGATCAAATCAATTCGAGGTTGAGTTCCCACTATTGGTGATTCTCTTAAAAGAAGAGTTTTAGTCCCATTCCAATGGATGTTACCCCAACCATATCTCGAGACACTGCTTTTGTAAAAAGGTCTTCCAAATTATTATTTGACCTTACATAGACAATTGAAATGACACCAGCTTCAATTAATTGTCTTATGTAATAATGTCTATAAGGTTGAATTTATTTAACCATTTGTTGGCTTTATTCCGTGCCAAATTTTCTTGTAATTCAGCAATTAGATACCTTGTATTTAGGTGGGAATCATGCGAGAGTTGTGTGTAAGGGAGTGTGAAGAATTCAAGTGTGTGTGCAATCAAGAAGTTTCTCGCGACTGGATCTCGCTAGTGGCTTACGAGTGGTGACTCGCCAAAAATGCCACACATGTGAAACATGCAGGAAGCTAAAAGGTTATGATAGCTGGAGCACTACGGGACAAAAAGTACAGTCTAGCCAATCAGTTATTTCGCGACTGAAACTTGCGACTAGTTCTAGTCGCGAGTTAAGTCGCTAGAACCCCCTGTTATGCAGAAAAATGACTTTTCATATTTCTTCTCATACCCTACTATAAAGACCTTTATACCCATGAAATATAGAGGGCTTCAAGAGAGAATTTTGAGAGAGAAACCCTAGAGAAAAACAAGATTGACTCATCTACAATGTTATACCTTTGATTCTCTCTACTCTTACCCTCTCCATTGATATACCCTTGAGAGGACCTTTAGCCAAATCCTTATCTCACCATACCCATATCAGTGGAAAGGTTATTTGGTGCTTGGAAAATAGTTCAGAGAGGACCAATTTATTTGGTTGATGCAATGGGCTAATTGCAGATTCGGTAAGCTAAAGAAGACAAAGTTAGGCTTAAACTTGTTGGACCAAGAAGCTTGGAGGGCTTAGGTGCATCGGGTAGATTAGGCTGGGAGGGTCTATTGCTATTCATGTATCCCAACTGATTTTCTAGTGGATCATTTTACTGCTTGGAGGGCGGCAGAGAGGTTTTTTGCCGAGTACTTCAGTTTCCTTTTCGATAACACGTGCCGGTGTTATTTTGTGTTTGCATCTCTCTAACCTTTACTCTTTGCTTTTAGTTACTGCTGTGTTGTAATTGAATTATGGCTTAGAGTAGTCTACTTGTTTGGGTGTAGCTTATATTTATTATTCCGCACATACATTGTTTGGATATAAGCACGTGTTGGTAATTTGATATTGGAGGTCTAAACATTCACTAGTGTTTTACACACCAAATGAACTTTCAATGTCTTATTCCTATATGTCTAGAGTTACCACTATCCATTTTATTGTATACTCTGCCTAAGGTGGCTTCACTATCACAGTCCAAAATGGCTGGTATTGGTTGTGGCTATAACTCTATGTCTAACAACATATTTCTTAGCCATTCCACGTCCTTGCCTGTTACTACTTAGCCTATAAATTCTGATTCCATGGTGGAGTGAGAAATACACGTTTGTTTCTTTTATGCCTAAGAGATGGCACCCCACCAAGAGTGAATATACAACCAGATGTGGATTTGTTATCACTCACACTAGTAATCCAACTAGCATCCGAATAACCTTTGAACACAACTAGAAATTCGGAATAAAAGAGTCTCAAACTTATGGTTTTCTTTAGATAACCAAGAATTCTACCAATTGCTTTCAAATGATCCATAGTTAGATTACTTTTAAATCTAGAAAGTTTGCTCACTAAAAATGATATGTCTGGTCTTGTACAATGCATAGCATACATCATGCTACCAATAGCACTAGCATACTCGAGCTGTGTTATCGCTCTTCCGGTTTTTTCACGCAATTTTATGCTCCAATCAAAAGGTTTATTATCTTCCTTTATATTAATATGTTCAAATCTTTGAAGCAATTTCTCAACATAATAAGATTGACACAATGCAAAGCCCTCACTATGTCTTTTACTTTTGATTCCCAAAATAGTAGCCATTTCGTTTAAATCTTTCATTTGAAGCATAGAAGAAAGATACTTTTTGGTTTCACATACACCTTTCATATTTGTACCAAATATGAGTATATCATCCACATAAAGGTATACTAGGACTCTATATTCATTTGTAAATTTGGAATACATACATTTGTCAAAACTATTGTGCACAAAGCCATTCGACAAAATTACTGAGTCAAATTTCTCATGCCATTATTTTGGAGCTTATTTTAAGCCATACAATGAGTTGACTAATTTGAAAACTTTCTTTTCATTTCTAGGAAGTACAAAACCCTCAGGTTGTTCCATGTAAACTTCCTCATAAAGATCACCATTAAGGAAAACTGTCTTAACATCCATTTGATGTAAAATTAACTTGTATATGGATGCAAGTGCTAACAACACATGAATAGATGTGATCCTAGCTACTGGTACATAGGTATCAAAGTAGTCTATTCTTTCCCTTTGTTTAAAGCCTTTTGCCACTAATCTTGCTTTAAAGGCTTGTATTGATCCATTAGTATTATATTTTCTTCTAAATACTCATTTAGAACCAATTGGTTTTGAACTAGTAGGTAGATCCACTAGGACCCAAGTGTTATTGAATAATTTTGAGTCCATCTCATCATTCACAGTTTTTTTTTTTTTTTTTCTAGAAAGCTAAATCTCTAGAAGTCATAGCTTCCTTAAATGTTTTAGGATCATCCTTTGTGTTAAACACAATGTTTTAGGACCACTTATCTATTCCCTTCAACAAGGAACAATTGAGCTTGATAAGAAATGAAATCTGGACCACAATGCTTTACTTTTCTTATCATTTGACTCTTTCTTTGTTCACTCGGTGAACCACTTTCAATCCTTTTAGTACCAACCAAAGTAGTATTAGGACTAGAGTCACCTTGTTATGTTTGAGTAGGTATCAAAGCATCCATGGAATCTTTATTGAATTTATTCTCAATAAACTCAACATCTCTTGATTCCACCACTGTATTAGAGCTTAATTCTAATAACCTATATGCTTTTGAATTTTCAGCATAACCCACAAACACACTTTTCATAGCTCTTGGTCCTACTTTGTTCTTTTTGGATCAATCACTCTATAAAAGGCTAAATACCCCCACACTTTGATGTAATCAAGGTTTGGTTTCCTTCCATTCCATTACTCATATGGAGATATTTTAATCTTCTTGGAAGGCACTTTATTATGCACATGACATGTTGTAAAAGGAAGCTTTGCACTCAAGATCATGACATTTACCATGTCTACAAGAGTCCTATTTTTTCTTTGAGCTAAACCATTTTGTTGGGGTGTACAAGGGGCTAAACTTTGTTGTATTATGTCATGTTCCTCACAAAATGTAGAAAATTCATTAGGAAAATTTTCACCACCTCTATCACTTCGTAGGATCTTTATTTTCCTAACCTTTTGACATTCTACTTCATTTTTGTAACATTTGAACATGTCAAAGGATTCATCTTTATTTCTCATTAAATACACATAGGTAAATCTAGAGAAATCATCAATGAATGTAATGAAGTATCTTTTACCTCCTTTAGTTAATACACCATTCAATTTACATACATCTGAATGTACAAGTTCAAGCACAATAAAATTTCTATTTGACTTAGAAAAATGTTTCTTTGTCATCTTTGCTTGAATACAAATCCTACATTTTTTTTCATCATCATGCCTATATGAAATCATACTATACTTTGACATAAACTTCAAGTATTTGAAATTTAAATATCCTAATCTAGCATGCCACAAATATGAAGGATCAACAATATAAGCATAACTAGAAACTTTCTTTATTAATAATACTTAGTTTGTACATGCCTTCAATAGCATATCCCTTTCCTACAAATATCCCATTTTTGGACAAGATTAACTTGTTCGATTCAAGTACAGCTTTTACAACACTCTTACACAACAAATTGGCAGAAACAAGATTCTTCTTGATAAATGAAAAACACTGGTCAAGATTAGCATCTTGCCAGAACTCATTTTCACTTCAACGGTGCCCTTTCCAAGAACCTTTGCTTTATTGTGATTGCCCATCAGCACTTGTTGTTCTATGGAAGACTCATCATTAGTCTTGAATTGCTCTTTATTATTGCACACATGCACCATTGCACCCGAATCGAACCACCAGTCAAAAAGATTTGCAATCACCGCCATATGAACTTAGTGATAGTATCAATATGAATGCCACTTACCATAGCAACAATGTCCTCAATGACATTCATTTCATTGGCATTGCCTTCTTCATCCACTTTCTTGTTCTTTAAGAGTTTATATTTGTGAATGTAATGGCTTTTCTTTCCACGATGGAAACAAGCCCAGGTCTTATTGTCCTTGTAGGGATTCTTGGAGTTGTTCTCCTTGAAACCACTCCCACTCTCATTCACTTTCAAGTGCTTATTGGTCTTACTCGAACTCCCACTTTGAACATTGCTCGCATTGTTCACATTCACTTTAGAGTCCGTGTTAATTCCATCTCTAACCCAACTTTCCTCTTCAATTCGAAGATGTTGTCCAAATTGTTCTAAAATGAGATCTTCTGACATATGCAGAAGCTTCTTCCTAAAATTATTCCAACTTGGTGGGAGTTTCGCAATGATTGCACTCACTTGGAATGATTCAGGAATATTGATTGACAAATCACAAAGTTTATTGACCAATACTTGTAACTCAGGCACTTGATCCAAAAATGAGATATTATCAAGCATTTTATAATCAAAGTACTTTTGAATAATAAACTTATTCGTATCTACTTTCTCAGTTTTGTACTTTGCCTCCAACACATTCCAATTCTTTTTCGGTGACTTCATTGATGTGTAGAAATCATAGAGATGATCTAAAAGAGTATTGAGAATGTGCCCTCTACAAATCAGTTCGTCTTGCTCTCGTTTCTTTCTTTGTGCCTTTATCTCATTTGTGTCTTCATCACTCGAAGTATAAAAGGCAATAAATTCTGGTCCATGACATAGAAAAGTTTTAGTGCAGTAAGTAGGAGTTTCATCTTATCTTTCCATTGAGAAAAATTGGTTCCATCAAAGCGATTCAATTTCACCAATTCATGATTCAACATCTTTAACGTTGAAACATCACTTGTTCCTTCCATTGTAGGAATATTGTCTAAGATTGTTGGGAATAATACATAAAGTAATAAAGGAAAAACAAGGATAACACGAAAGACAAACAGAAATAGATAACTTGGAGGCACAAAATTTTTATCCTTAGACGATATTTTCCCCCACACTCTCATTGCTAAAAGGTTATCACAAACTTGTCCTCAAGATACAACCAAGTTGTTGGGTTCTATAGATGGCAATTCTGGAGAACAACCACAGAATTTCTTGTATTTCTCTCTAACTTACTATTTTTTAAGTGAACATAAGCCTCTATTTATACCTATAGGGTTATATTTCATAAAACCGTTCACAAGGCTTGAAACCTCTTCAAACTTTCAGAATAGTTATCAAAAAATTCTGCAGAAAATTCAGTTTTACAAATTTCGATCAGTCGAGAGGTCCTTTTGATCGATTGAATGCTTTTTTCGATTGATCGAATAGGAATCGAGCATTGATCGAAACAAACAGAGACTCCAAGATAGATTACCTTACCATTTCGATCGATTGAGCAAAAGTTTCGGCCGATCAAAAATACTGAATTTCAAATTTTTACTTAGAAAATTCCAGAACTTGAATTTTCTCTTTATTGATTTTATGAAACTTTCTCCAAACTCAAATATTATTATTAAAACCTATTCATTTATATGCCTATATATACAGCAGTGACCCCTCAAACTAGTTTGACACTTGCAAGTCAATTAATTGTGGTTTTGTTCTAATGGGTAATGATGCTTTTGAAAAATCATTGGAATAAGAAAAGTTAAGATGTTTAATAGTTTGGTGAGAACATTAGGAGAGGTAAGACGTGTTTCATATGTGAAGAAGAATTTAATCATTGGGAAACAAAGACAGCTATAACTATATGTCTGAGATTGGGATATGAAGACAACAAAAGGTGCTATGGTTGTAATGAGGGGTCAAAAAGTATGTGGGAATATTTATAAGTTGTTCAGCATTACCATTGTAGGTAAAGTTGCTATCATTACAAAGTCTAAGCATGATAATACACTTTTATGGCATATGTGATTTGTTGGCTATAGTTAAGTCATGTAAATTGGATTTTTGCAATATTGTATCATGGAAAAGCAGTGTACGGTGCAATTTAAAATTGCCACTCATAAGACACAAGCATATTGATTATGTGCATTTTGATAGATGACATTCTCCAACCTATTAGTTGAAGCTTGAGGCAAAGCAATGGGAAATCTTATATAGGAGCTAAACATTCATCAAGGTTGAGATTGTTGGAGTTTGCTTATATTTAATTCTAGGCTATTTCATCAAGGTTGAGATTGTTAGAGTTTGCTCATATTTGATTCTAGGCTATTGGTCAAAGGGCCTTATTATGGGCATATTGGAGTTGATTGAAGCGTAACGAGTGAAATAAAGCGGGTAGGGTAATGCTATATAAAGTATAAACACTGTCGCAAACCTAATTTCTCATATAGTGAGTTCATAAAAAAAAAAAAAAAAAAAAAAAAAATCTCATATAGTGGATTGATAGCCGCTCACCCTTATTGATGTAGACAAATTACTACTAAACGACATATATATATATATATATATATATATATATATAAAGATAATTAAGTGCTTATAATAGATTTGAACCTTAGATGTCTCATTGTTCTTCTCTCTCTCTCTCTCTCTAGATGAGTGTTCTTTGTTTTTTAATCATGCATAAAGTGATTTTCACAAACAATTATATAGAATCATATAAAAAAAAAAAATCACCCTTATGCTTTGTGGATATAGTGAATGTAGATGATTGCGAGGCACTTTTTAGGATGGTTCCCTGAGCCCAAAACCAATATGATATCATGGTTTGTTAAAAGGGGCCTAAAGTAAAATAGGAAGGTTGAATAGGTGAACTAGGCTTGGTTCACCACGACTTATTTGGGCCCTCATGCCGAACTGATCTATGCACAAGTCACAAAAAACTCCCGAAGGCAAATACAAGGAAAATATAACAACAAATACACAACATTTTGCAAGAATCAGCAGAGAACAATAACATAAGAAAGCAGAAATACTTCAAGGAATTTTATTTATAAAAGTTAAATATTTGAATGCATCAAGTCCACTTTTAAAGGAGACTCCACAAGGTCCATAAGCCTTAAAGGTCACAGACTTGATTGACCCATTTGGATTCACAAAACTTGTGAGATTTGAACCCTTGGATCAACATGGCTCCTTGAAAATCACTAAAGAACCTTTTACAATGTTTCTTCTTCCAATGAACTCGACCTAAGTTCTAAAGCCCCCTTGTATTTCTGAATTTCTTTTTTCTACTGTGTATTTTCTCTCCTTCTTGCTTGCTACTTTGCTCACTTGCCCTGGCTGTCTCGTTCTTCGTTTATATTATCTTGGAGTACACAAAATTACCATCTTCCCACCCTTTTTCTTGGTATTAGAGTTAGTCTCCTTGGTCTAAAGCTCTATTGAGTATCTTTTCTAATTTCTCCTTACTTCACTTTTCTAGGAACCCACATCTGAAAGTGTCATGGTTGTCTTTCCCTTCACAGAAGGCATCTTCTTAGGTAAGTCAATTGCCTTTTGAGGTCAACAAGGCAAAAGCCATTGTCAAAGTTTTGAAAGGGACATTTCAAAGGTTCTCTGGACCTGATAGTGAATTTTCCTTGTTGAGCCTTTTCTTGAAAGTAGTATAGATTCCTCTTTGAGATGGATGAAACCTAAAAGTCTTCAAGCATCTTTCCTATTTTCCTATGCTTCTCTGGCCAAGGTTCCTTAAGCCCTCCCATGTTGATTAGCTAATTTTCAACTCTAAAATTTCCAAACTTGTTGAGAATTCATACGTCCTTTTCATCTTTTCTTTTTCCCCAAAGAACTCGATCTTGATGGTCGGTTCCTTAGTGGGCTTCCTTGGGTTCACACCTCTTCTTGGTGGGCTTTCGTAGGGATCCCTTTCAAGGATCCTTTCTCTTGGGTCACCAGCTCCTTTTATAAAACATTTTTATTTATTTATTATTTCTTTGCTTTCTTTTGCCATTGGTCTCTTTGTACTTCATCCGTTAAATTTTTTCTTTAGGTTCTTTTGCAAGAATACATATAGGGCCACGAGTCCCTTAGTTCCCTCAAAGCCCACAATCCGGTTCCTTAGGTTGGGCTTTTCTTATTATAATTTTTTGGAACTCAACAATGATTTTATCATATTAATGTTGCGAATAAGGGGCATAAATTGTGGGTTCTCAACTGGTAAAGTTTCTAATGGTTGTATAAAAAATCTGGGGTTCAATACCCGCTTACACCAAAAACTAATTGGTGTCTTAGTCTGATAATAAAGAACTATTATTAGGAGCGGACGCCATAGGTTGAAATTCTTTAAAAAAAAAAAAAATAAATAAATTGAGGCCCATAAATTCTTTGCCTGGATATTATCATATTAATTTTTTTTTGAGATTTTATCATATCAATTAGTGGCACATAGAAGGGAAACAAATTAAAATTTAAGGCCTATAAATTTTTTGGTTGGATATTATCATATTAATGCTGCATATAAAGGAAACAAATTAAAATTTGAGGCCCCGTTAATTCTTTGCCTAGTTAGTGAGCTGTATCATTAATTCTTTGCCTAGTTTGTATCTCTAGCATCATTCATGTAAGAAATGATTTGCTATTCAAAAGGAAAGTACAGTTGTATGAATGGCAATTCTCTTGGATTCATGTTATAAATATCGGCTCAGACCTCTTCATTTTTAAATCCAAGCATAATGACTGCTATGTCGAGCATTATATCCCCTTACTATTTCCTTTTGATTCTCTTGGTTGCTGCCCACAGCATTTGTTGTGGTGCTACAGATAAAGAGAAAGATGTTTACATTGTGTACATGGGTTCACTACCAGAAGGTCAATATTCACCTACATCTCACCATCTCAGCCTTCTTGAAGAAGTTCTCGGGGAAAGGTAACTGTTCATAGAGTTTTACCTTTTATCTGTAACACTAATACTGAGGATGGTAAATCACCATATAGTTTTTTATGATTTACAATCCATAAATCTTACGTATGCAATGATTTGGTGCTAAGGCTAGCAGTCTAATTACTACAACTACATTCACAAATCTTACTGTTTCGACTTCTCCATATATAGATCTATATTTTTTACTTGAAAGGAAAGAAATATCTAAAAAGAAGAAAAAATATTATAAGTTTTTAACCATTTCTTCTATTATGTCCTTGCAGTGCCGCCACTGAGTCCATTGTTAGAAGCTATACTAGGAGTTTCAATGCATTTGCAGCCAGACTAAGTGATGAAGAGCAACAAAGAGTTGCGAGTAAATGATTTATGAGTTATTTATTTTTAGTACGATTTATGATTTATTTTGTTCTCTCTCTCTCTCTCTCCTATTGTGTATTTGAATTTCTATGAATAATTACACCAATCAATCTAGTGTTTAACACAGTATTTTTGGAATAACTTATTTCTTAAAAATACTGACTATAATGTGCAGGCAAGAAGGAAGTGCTATCTGTTTTTCCAAGTAGAACTCTCCAACTTCAAACAACAAAATCATGGGACTTTGTTGGTTTAACTGAAACTGTCGACCGAAATCCTACCATCGAGAATGATGTAATAATTGGTGTTCTTGACACTGGAATATGGCCTGAGTCTGCAAGCTTCAGCGACGTAGGTTATGGTCCACCACCTACGAAATGGAAGGGCGTTTGTGAAGGTGGCAGCAACTTTACTTGCAACAAGTAATTTCCATTCTCCCAGAATAATGTTGTGATTTTTCTTTTGAATAATTTTAGCCTACACCATAGAAAAGATGAAAATTGTTGTAGGATTTTTTGGTTTCTAATGGTGGCGAATCTAGGAATTTTTTCTAGGGTAGTCATTAAGAAACTTAAATCATACAAAATCTAATAAAAATAGAACTTGAATATATTACTATCACACAAAAAAGCAAATATATGAAGTTTTATAATTTTCTTCAACTAACGAAGTGAAAAAGTATAAAGGAATTGATGAGATATAAAGTGAGAATTGAGAATGCTAAGATGAGAGAAATAAAGTGAGAAAGAGTCTAAAATGACAATGAAGAAGAGAAAAATTGAGAGAGAAAGAGAGGTAGAGAGCAATGGAAAATACCTGTTGAGATTGCAAATCGAGCTGCCGAAAAGAGTAGAATTGTTGCAATTGCAAAGCCAAGGAGAGTGGAGCTACTAGCCCTACCAAGGAGAACTCACCATAAGAATGTTTCTCCTAGTATCACTTTTTTTAAATAGCTTGTTTGGGAGGAGAAAAAATGGTGAAATGGAAATGAATAAAAATAATAATTTTAGAATATTATTTCATTCCTTTGTTTGGGAGTTTTAATAGAGGGAATGAAACGTTCATTCCCTTACTTAGAAGTTTAAATGAAAGTGAATGAAATAGGTAGGAGGGTACACTCATTCTTTTCTTTTACCTCAAAGCCTCAAATTTTTATTGCTCCTAAAATTGAAAGGAATTAGAGAGAATAAAATTAGATTTAATGAAGTTTTTACTAAAATTTTCAAAATACCCTTATATATTTTAAAATAGGGGCCTAATAATAAAATTTTCATAAAATGATTTAATTCTTTTTTTTTTCTATATTACTCTCAAAAAATGTTACTTACCTTCTATTCCTTTATATTAAAACATCCAAACAAGATTATTTAATTACATTTCATTCATTTATGATAATTCAATTCCATTCCTTAGTCAACTCCCAAACAAAGGAAAAGGAAAATTTCCTAAAAATGAAATTAAAGATTGTTTTTTATGAAATGGGTTCAGTGAATTATGAATCAGAATTATTAAGGGCTTTTATTTTTATTTTCTGTTTTGAATTAGTTTTCTATTAAATTTTTTGTTCATTTGTTGTTGTTTGGGCTATTTTTGCAGTTATTTAGGTTTTTTTTTAATTTATTGGACTAAAGATTATGTTTGGGGGCCAAAATTATTTTTCGAAAAAATATTATGTTCACAATATTTTCACAACAAATCTTAGATAATAAGTTATTACTAGAAAAATATTACGTCCATAATATTTTCATAACATATCTTAGATAACAAGATATTATTGATGGATACAAAAATAATGTCAGTAATAAGCTTAGTTTAAAACTAGTAAGGTAGTAACAGTTTGCCACCAATGTTTTTTTGTAAAATTGTTATGGACATAGCATTACTCTATTTTAATTGAACCAAATTCTTGAAATTCTTAAGTTAGTGTGATCAATAATTTTTTGTAGGGTAGACAAAATAGGCTAGTTTAAAACGAATTATTTATATAATTATTTTTTTTCAAGTATAATTATTTTTGGCAAGTTAGGGTGGTCACAGGACCACCCTCGCTTACAAGTGGAGCCACCATTGGTTTCTACTAGTTAAAATTTAAAGAAGAAAAAAATTGTAGAGAAAATGTAAAGAAATGCAAAGGCGGAAGTGAAGAAGACAAAGAACACTCAAGTTACATGTTTTGGCCTGACCTGTCTATGTCCATTGGATTTTTGGGAATATACATGAATTTCCAGATCTTTAAGATGCAAAAAACATAAAGTAACACACACACACCGCAAGGCAATCACATGATACAAGAAATTACGTAATTTGGCAGTTTGCTTACATCCTCAGAGTTGCAGTAATTTAAGTATTTTCAGGAAAATTATACAAAATGCGGTAGTACACATTTTCTCTCTAAAACAACTGAAAAACCCTAATCATAAGCAAAAATATTTATATCCCACACAACAATCTCCTTACAATGGACTAAACTTAAGAAAATCTTTTATAAAAATCCATAATATTTTTATATTAAATCGGGTTTTTAATTTAAATCAAATACAAACTAAGCTTCACATAATCCAAAAGGGATAAAGTCCCAAACGACTACATCTTTGATATTAGAGTTGTGAGAAATAAAAAATTCCCCTATTATGGTATATATATAGATGTTACAGGATTTGGTTAAGTATAGATAGGTTTTACACTAAATTGGGCCACTTGTAACAATACATATAATAGACATAAACCCAGATTTAACATTTCTTTCTTTTTTCTTCTTTTTTTTTTCCTCTTCTTTTGAGAAGAACATCAGCACTTTATATTGAATTAACAAAACAAAACTAGCCAAAGTCGACTAAGAGAACAGAGTTAATGTGTGTTAACATGATCTTTGACACTACTTATACTAAAAATACTAACGTAATTAACAATATGAAATGTACATTCTGCAGTAAGATAATTGGAGCTCGAGCTTATTCCTTGAATGAAACTATTTCCGCAAGGGATGAGAATGGTCATGGTACCCATATGGCCTCAACAGCAGCTGGTAACAAAGTACCAGATGCGAGCTTTTTTGGACTGGCAGATGGCATTGCACGAGGAGGGGTTCCATCAGCAAGGATTGCAGCATACAAAGTCTGTAGTCCATTTGGGTGTGCAAGCCAAGACGTCCTAGCTGCCTTTGATGATGCTATTGCAGATGGAGTTGACCTCATATCCATTTCACTCAGTCTAGGAGTAATTCCTGTTGAATCTGATGTTATTTCTCTTGGTTCTTTTCATGCAATGGAGAAAGGTATACTCACCGTTCATCCTGCTGGAAACAGTGGTCCTAATGTATCAACAGTAGCAAGTGTTGCACCATGGTTGTTCACCGTAGCAGCCAGCAGCACAGATCGTAAAATTTTAAATAAGGTTGTTCTTGCAAATGGAACGACACTCATTGTAAGTGTCTTCATCTTGCACATTTGATTTTATTTTATCCCCTAAATCGCCTTAAAATTTTTTCTTTACTTTCAAACTGTGCACGAATTTTTGGCATTCCCGTCTATAAGCGTTTTCTCTTTACTTTGTTCTTTCCATAGTTTCTAACACTGCTGTAGCTCTATGATACCTTTAATTAAAGGATATCGAACCTATGCAGTTCTAGGGCTTCCTTAGAATGATTGTATTCCTAAACTCTGTTTGAACGAAGAAGCAAGTTTTGGATGTAGCTCTAAAAGCCTCTATGAAATATTTAATCTTTTATAAATACATTTAAGTTGCCAGGATATCGTTATTAGAAAAAAAAAAAAAAAAAAAGAAAAAAAAAGAAAAAGAAAAAAAGAAAAAAAAAGAACAGGAAGTTAGCAAGACTAATGAGCATGAAGCCGTGTCCTAAAAATCCTCATGGTTGAACATCTTCTTCAAATTATGAAATTTGTTAACCTCTAAATTTCTTCCATAGAAACTAGATGAGTTTGAGTCTTTTTTTTTTTTTTTTTTTTAATATTTCTTTTCATTCTGGTGTATTTGTGTCACAGTTTCAGTTTTTGTTATCAGGGAAATGCAGTAAATTCTTTCACACTGAATGGAGACGAATTTCCTTTGGTATATGGGAAAGCTGTTACAAGTAGTTGTTCTGATGAAGAAGCTCGGTAATTTCTGTTCTTTTGCTTATTGCTAACTCCAAATTTTCTTAAAGCAATGAAAGCTAAGAACTGTGCTTGTCATGTTCAATATTAGGATTTGCAAAGACGGTTGTTTGGATAGTGGATTGGTGGCAGGAAAAATTGTCATATGTGAATCAGGAGGAATTCAAGAAACTTTCAGAGCTGGCGCCCTTGGGGCAATCTTTCCAGATGATAGTAGAAAAGATGTTGCTTTTGTATTGCCTTTACCTGCATCAATTTTGCCAACTGACCAATTTAGTGTGCTTATGTCTTTCTTAAACTCTACGAAGTAAGGATTCTAATATTTATTTTCCTATGTGATCTTGCAATGTTTTACTTTTGCAGAAGACTTAGATCTAACATTGACATTTTACTTAAATTCATGCGAATTTTAATATGCTGACTAATGGCATATAAGACTTCGGCAAAAAATAAATGCAACATGATTCTTCAATTAACTTTTCAAGGTCATGTTTTTGCAGTAACCCTCAAGGAACTATACTGAAAAGTGAAGCAACTGAAGATCCGCAGGCTCCTGTAGTTGCTTCCTTTTCTTTACGCGGGCCAAACATCATTTTTGGAGATATTTTGAAGGTTATGCATCAATCATCAGCATATCTCCATTTCTTTCTCTGGTTGTACCTTTGTTACATTTGGATTCTCTTAACACATATATTTCATAAACACTACAGCCAGATATAAGTGCTCCAGGAATAGATATTTTGGCGGCATTTTCCCCTGATGGTTCACCTTCTTTGTTCCTTAATGATAAAAGGCAAGTGGAATACAGTATATATTCCGGAACCTCCATAGCTTGTCCACATGTAGCCGCTGCAGCTGCTTATATTAAATCATATCACCCTGATTGGATTACATCAGCCATCAAATCTGCCCTGATGACCACTGGTATATCTCACTTTCCACATTTTCTGCTGAATCATTTCTTTTCTAAATTTATGACTATAACTTATTGCTATACGTTATTGTTCTTACAGCATCGCCAATGAATGCGACAACACAAGGTGAATATGAAGATGGTGAATTTGCTTTTGGGGCTGGCCATATCAATCCCGTGAAAGCAAGAGAGCCTGGTCTGGTTTATGAAGCGACTAAAGATGACTACCTAAAAATGCTTTGCAGTAAAAACATTACCACTTTTGGTACCTGTCCACAGAACGTTACAGGATCTCCGAAGGATTTGAATTACCCTTCAATACAAGTTCATGTGAATCCAGAAGCAAATTTTACATATAGATTTCCCAGAACAGTAACGAATGTTGGGTCTCCTAATTCACAGTACGAGGCTACAGTAGTCGTTGCAGATTCGAATATCAAAGTTAGCGTGGAACCTAGTACACTCTCCTTCACGTCTTTGAGTGAGAAGTTGTCTTTTAATGTGACTGTGTCTGGGGGAGGATTAAAACTTGGTAGCAGGTTATCTGCATCGCTCGTGTGGTCGGATGGCACTCGTAACGTTAGAAGTCCAATTGTTGTGTACACAAATAAATCCTAGAAAGTATAATGTCATTTTACTTTCATTTCCTTATATAATATAAATAAGTATTTTGTGCCTCATCCACTAGCTCTCTTGGGGTGCTAGGGTGAGGTCTGTGGCATCCTGGTCACAGTAACTATGGTTCAATTTAACATTCCCTAGCGGGGGGTGCCTCTATTAGGTCACGCCCTGGGGAGTAAGTCACATATGGTCGTCTCTGTCCCCTTTTTATTCAGCAAAAAAAAAAAAAAAAAAAAAAAAATTGTACAACTTGAAAATTATAAACTTTTTAGTAGAAGAATTTAAAATTATTATTACTAGTCGTTAATTTGTGCAATGCTAATGAGAAATTATTCTGTTCTCTAGGCATGGTTTTGAAAATCGGATTGGATGGTTGAACCTGATTTAACTAGGAACTAGTCATCCTAAACACAAAGAGAAACCCGTGAAATCCATTTTAACTGGGAATTGCTCCAACTGCATTCAAAACGCCAGGATTATAGAACTGTGCACGGGATTATATGGTCAGATGTAGGCATTTTGCTTTATCATTGTTAGATCTTGGATGTGGGAATGAACTATTTGTTTAGGGAAGAGAGAGAGAGGGAAAGAAATATCAGAGGGAGAAAGAGAAATTGAGATGAGAGACTGATATGAGAAAGCAAGAGGGAGGCAGATAAAACTGATCTAAGAAAGCAAAGGGGAGCTAGGTATGTTAGGTTCTATACTTGTATAGATTAATTGGCAAACATGTAAATACAAACTTGTCTAGATATAGCTCATAGAGTCTATAGAATTTATTTGACAATGCAAAAGAAGTTGGTATTCAGTGTGCAAGAATAGGAAAGAAGCTGATTCAAGAATATGAATGTTTAATAGTTTCGACCGGTCGAAACTTAACTTTGAAAGATTGAAAGTCAATTTCTAGAATATTTTCTTCAACCTATTAGCCCATCAAATGTTTAGGTTTAAACCTACTTCACTAAATATTTAAGGGAAGTTCTAATGTACGTTTCTAGGAGACTTTGTAGCCACTCAATTTAAAATCTAAAGGTTTGTGCCTACTACTTTTTTAAAGTCACTACCACTGATCACTCACACACTCATTGAATGGATTCAAGTGTCCAAGCTTCAGCTATCAAGTGTACTAGATCAACCATCGAGACCATACTTCACTCATCGGTCTCCTTGTCTTCTTGTGATCCATTGATATGATCCCACTTCCATCCGTTTATATGGATCAAGGTTAGCTAGTTCGTTGACTACAACTGAAGTCGCCTAGTAGAGAATGAAGATTTATTCGTCAAGAATCTCTCTATGTAATCTGACGAGGCCAGCTTTATGGGATGCATCTTGTCTTATACCAATGGGCCTGTGATCTTATGGGGTCCGTCGGGTGGGAGTTCATACATCCCATAGGCCTAGACGAAAATGCCCCTATCAACTGCCCCCTACTCTGTCACTTGTCGAGACATCCGTCAGGCTACGGAGTATATTTAAAGAAGGAATCTTCCTGTCATTTATTAGCTGTTCCTCGGAGTTTATGCCATTTCTCAATAGCAAAAAGGCCTTTTGGTGGGAGAACATGACACGTGGCGCCTTGTGGTTGGTCAATTCAAGTAGTCGCGTTCCTTCGTTTTTTGTGCCTCTTTGCCCTATAAATAGTCCAACTTCTTTCTTAGTTTCCCATTTTCCATTTTTCTCCTCCTTTTGTTCAACTTAGAGATCCCTTTCTGTCGCCTCTTAGCTTTTCGTCGCTTCCCCTTCCGTCGTTGGTTGCATTTGGCTTGAGCTCTCTGTCGGCTTGTCTTACTTCAAAATTCTGATGTAAGTTCCCTTCTGTCCCTTATTCTTTTTATTCATTTTATTTTGTTTTGTTAAACATCCTTCGGTCCATTGTTTGAGGGTTAGAGTGAGTAGATTCCTACTTTTCATTCATCACATGTAGGCAACAGAATGTCAGAAAATAGTGGAGTGACGAGTGAACAATCTGTGTTTACCCGTATGGAGTCGAGTGATGAGGAGTCTTATTCGTCGAGACGTGAGTATGTGTCTGACAAGTCGTCTGTCTCCAATAGGGAGCCGTCGGCTTATTCTCCTTTGGAGAAGGATAAAACCAACCCGTCAAGCCAAACCAGCAAAAAAATTATCCTCCCTAACATATGATCAATTAATGACTTCCCCATAAGTATGACGAAGGACATTTATGGCAGGCTCAGGCCTCGCTTTCAAATTCCCTAAGATGTCCCTATAAGGAAGGGTACCAATAGGGAGAAGTGTTACACGGGTCGTTCGCACAAGGTCACTTTTTATGAGGCAACCTTTATTGTGGGTCTGAGGTTGCCTCTAAGCCACCTCTACCATCAGTTGGCAGATTACTTGGGCATATCCATCTGTCAAATAGCCCATAACACTTGGAGGATCTTCATAGGTGTTAAAGTGTTGTAGGGTTAACTAAGTGGGTGTAACCATTCCTTGACGCTTGATGAGTTCTTCTACTGCTATAAACTGCAAGAGATAGCTGCGTCTCGGGGTTTTAACAACTTTGTGTGCCGTCGAGCCAACTTGAGGTTGGTTCCTGGAATGCCTGACTCTAACCATACATGGAAGAGTAGGTTTTTCTTTGTCTGGGGGGTCAATTAGGAGTGCAAACTTAATGAGTGGGACATTGTTTGGGATTTTTATGACCTTGCTTGGGGATTTTTGAACTAGTCTAGTAGGTCATTCGTTGCCTATATTGGTTTGTCGGTTTTCTTTTCCTCGTCGGGCTAATTGTTTTTATGTTGTTTTTTAGCCAAGGACCTGCCAACGCTCACTCCCAAGCAGGAAGATTTTCTCACGCGAGTATTGGACATCTTATTTGCGTGAAGGACTTGGAAGAGACTCATCACCCTCGAAACTTTGCACGGCTATTGTGGTAGACCCGTTCTGACCTCTGAAGCCCAACGACTCGATAAAATTGTTAGAATTCATAAGTGTTTTATTCTCCCATCGCCTTTGTTTTTAATCTTTTTGTCTTTAATCTTTTTGATCTTTTCATAAATAGAACCTATTAGGAACAAGCAAGCATAGGTCAAGAAGGCAGCTGCCCTTCATGCCAAGCTAGTAGCCAATGTCCTTCCCTTATCGTACACCAGTCAAAAATGGAAGCCATCGTAGGAGGGTGGTCCAAGTGCAAAAAGCGCTCATGACTTGTCAACCCTCACCGTCACTTTGGATTCTACTTCTCCCATCCCCGAACCCCGTCTCATAGTGTGGGAAAGGGCTTGATGACTTCACAAGGTACTCCCGTTGCCCCTCCCTTTTTTGATGAGGAGCCAGGAGCTAGCCATTAATACGGCTCGATCCCTCATCCAGGACCTTGACACTGATGAGTGCTTAGAGCATAAGACCAAAGCTCTAGGAGATTTGGGCCTTTCTGATATGGTGAAGGTGAGCAATTGTTCCATTTGACTTAGTAGTTTTTATGTGAATTCTTGCCTAATCGTTCGTCTGTTTCTAGTGGTTAGTGAGGATGAGGGCACTCTAGATAAGGTATGTTGTGAAGGAGGCGTCAGTCAAGAGGCTGAGGATCCGCCTAGTCGACGAGAAGGTGAAGCTGAAGACCTATAAGGAAGGCATTTCGACCCTTGGTGCTAAAGTTAAAAAGTGGAGGAAGAAGTTGAGCCAACAAGAGGCAAATGCCATCGGGCTGAGGAGTTGGAAAAGGAGAACACCAATTTGGTGATAGAGCTGGCGGCCCTTCGCAAGTGGACGGACCAAATAAAGGCCGACGCCGTCACTGAATTTCAGTTGTCCTAACCGTACATCGACAAGCTGGGAATCTAATATGGCGATGGTTTTGAGGTCTTTCGCAAACAGGCGACCCTTCTCTTTCTTGAGGTGGATTTCTCCCAAGTCTAGATAGAGTCCCCCATCCCCATGACGCCTTATGATGGAGATGCCCGCAACGAGACATCATTCTCGGGGGGGCGAAGGTTACCCTTTTGTGATTTATAGGACAGATGGTCAAGTTGAGGAGGAAACCGACGAGCCAACTCTACTGAACTATCCTAACAATGCCCAGATTTAAATAGTTTCTTTGTTTCTCTTTTTTTGTTTTTTGGAAATCAATTAAGGCGCCTTGTTTTTGGCTCAACAATGTGATGAAACACTTTATTTATTATATTTGATGCCTTTGTTGGTTTTATTTTTTTGAGTTTCAATATAAATATTTTTTCTTGATGTGTCTTGCAATTGTCAGTCAAATTATTTTATTATTTTGATCATCAATACTCTTGGTTTCCCTTTGGGTTAAACTTATAACTTTTTAAGAGGCCAAGCACCTTTGGGTGTAAGCCTTTCTCTTTTGGTGAGGCTCAGAATCTTTTATGTGACTAGGCTCTTAATGGTATCCTTAGTCGTCAGTCCTCCTTCTGGGTGAGACTTAGGATACTTTAAGTGAACAAGCACCTATTGGCATCCTTGGTCATCGATCTCCCCTATGGGTGAGACCTAGAATATTTTAAGTGATCAAGAATCCGTCGGTGTCCTTGATCGTCAATCTTCCCTTTGGGAGAGACTTAGAATATTTTAAGTCACCAAGCACCCGTCGATGTCCTTGGTCGTCAATCTTCCCTTTGGGTGAGACCTAGAATATTTAAGTGACCAGGCATCCGTCGGTGTCTTTGGTCATCAATTGGATTTGTGATTTTTTGCCAATTTCTTGTTTGAGGACATGATTTCTTAAGAATAGTTCCTTTATTAAAAATAACTTGAACACAAAATGTTGACAGCCTTGCCTGACGGGCTTTTAGGAGTCCTATTGAAAACTTGAAAACTTAACGGTCTACATAACTTAAAACAGAAAGTAGTAACATAGTCAGTAGTCTTTTGCACTACTAGTAGTATCTCTTTAGGTGCTCAGCATTCCATGGGTGGTGTCGACGTCTCACGACTGCTCAACCACCCATCGCGATAACGCTCGCGCGCCTTTCCTCCTTTCGGTGGAGGATGGATATAGAGGTGTGTTATACCTTAGGTATGTCACTAGAATTTAAGTCGATTTTATGGAAATTACCAAGGGTGAGTGAAGTTGCCACCAATCATTTAGTTTTTCTAAGGTGTGATTGGTCACCTAACTTTATTTGATTTTATTACCGATCATAGGTTAAGAAAAATGGAATTTTTCCTAATCTAATGTGGATGGATAAAAAAAATATTGATATTTGACTTCAGAAGTCAGGTTACATATACGGAAGGTGTTAGGTACCCCACAATGCCTATCCGTAAACAGTTCTTTGTTTTGGTAACATCATAATTTAAGGACATTGGCATTTGAAAATGACTTATTGGCATTAGTTTTTGGGGCTTTAAACATATTGGGTTTTGAGGTTTGGTTTCAGAATGGGTGTGGTCCCAATCGATGTTTTCTTAGTGCATTTGGAATTGATTTCAAATTTCCATGGCAAAAATTCAGCAACATTTCGCCTTATTTTCGTAGTGGAAATCCAGCAGTGCTCCGCCTCAGGTGCATCATAGCACACAGAATGCTATTGCCTTGAGCGCATACCCACACTGCAAGGTCAAGGGCACTCGTGATCAGCAAGGGTCACTCGAGTAACCACAAGAGTCCTTCAAACAAAGTGCATGATCACCCACACATGCGCAGGCATATATATATATATATATATATATGCATACAACATGCACAATGCTATCACACAGAGTAGGAAAGTAAGACAGATATTGCCAAAGTTCCAAGGGTATGGCTCAGCAAAATATAGAAAATGTAAAACAAACATTGCCATGCCCAAGGAACGTGGCCCAAGCAAAAAGCAGGAAAGTAAAGGGTGCAAGGAGAGGGGAAACCCTAATACATGCTCTAGAGAAGAGGTTTAGAGAGAGAGAGAGAGAGAGAGAGAGAGAGAGAGAGAGAGAAACTACTCTGGAGGGGCTAGGCCCCCCATCTACTAAACATTGCCCTTCGTGGGCTTACATCTTCTTGCTTGCATCCTCGTCCATTTTGTTTGTGCGTGGGAGGTTGTACTCTTGCTCTAAGTGTCCATGCTTATGTGTGTACATGTGATGACAAAAGAAACAAGCAAGCAGACAAGTAAAGAAACAAGTAGAGGAAAAGCATGCTAAAAGACAAACTAGCAAAAAATGCCAAACGGGGGCAAACAAGCATGTGAAGCACACGAAGAGGCGAACAAACATGTTATCAAAAAAAAAAAGGGGGTGTCCTAGGAGGACAAATGTAGGTTTGGATTAAGTGTCCATAGTTCCATTGGATTGGAGTATGGAAGACACATAAACTCATGCATGAACATGTTGGCAAGTGTGCAAAAAGAATGCATAGAAGCAAGGAAACCCAAACGGGTGGCACAAAGCAAGCATGGCAAGCATAACAAGATCACACGGGGCAGAGAAAGGTGTGTATCAAGCACACCAACACCATGGAGGTGTATCTTACAAGTGGCTACATTCAAACAATCCCTAGGAGGGACAGATGCAACCACACAAGGACAAGCCCACGGGAGGCACAGAGCATAGCAAAGCCTAGATCTAGAAAGGCTAACATGGACATAAAGCATAGAAGCAAGCAAGTAAACATAGATATGCATAAAGGAAATGATCCAAACCTTTTGATATAGGCCTAGGTGTACGGGTGTAGGCCTAGACCATAAGATCTAGATCTACAACCCACCAATAAGGGCCAATACACAAGAAAGAGTGACATCAAGAGATAGAAGGGCTTTATAAGCACAAGACATAGCAACCAACATGTAGATCTAGACACATGAACAAGGCAAAGAGCACGTAAAAATATAGATCTAAGCATACGCATGGCATAGAAAACAAAAAGCATGTAAATCTAAGCATAAACATGGCAAAGAACACATAGGCATGTAGATCTAAGCACAAACAGTAAATTTAGACATATCCTAGACCAAGAAGGCTAGGCCATCAACATCAAAGCGGTAAATCATGGCAAAAGTAGCAACAAGGAAACATGCTAGAAAAACCATAAAGACATGTTAGGAAGCAAGAACACGCTAGGAAAAGAAAAAAAGCATATTATGAACAAGAAAAAGATAGGAAAAACTATGAAAGGAAAAGGGTGTGGATTGTAGCTAAAAAACTACATCCACACCTTAAACTTCAAGTCCAAGGTATGGAACCAAAGAGAGGAAGATTGGGTGCAAGAACACTACCTTGTGATTGTGGAGAAAAGAGAAGAATCAAAGGTGTTTGGATGTGTTTATGAGAGAAATTAGAAAGAAGAGAGAATCTGTCTAGAAAACTACCCAAAATCTTAAAAAAAAAAAAAAACTAGAAATGAGAGGTCTATAAGCATTTATAGTTGAAAACTAACCCTTCAGCTTCTGGCAATCGTACAATGTGCGCCAGCCACCGCCAACGACCACGCAACGGCTGCCGGCCACCCCTGCTGACATTAGCAATTTTGGCTTTTTTTTAGTCCAGCTTCGGATGCATATTAGAAGATCTTTCCAGATTTGGATTGAGCTAATATTGGTGTCCTTGGAAGCTCTGGATGTCTAGTTTCCAGATTACTAAAGAAATTGAAAATCCAACGGTTGGATCAAAAGTTATGGTCTTAAGAAGCCTACTGACGCGCTTTGCCTAGTTTTCTAGATATCTCAACTATTTTAACTTTGTTTTTGACCCATGAATAGTTGTTGGAAAGGTAATTTGATAATATTAGCAATGGTGCTTGTACCAACCCATTCTAATGGCTGGATTAAATTAGGGTATTCAAGGTCCTTGGGGGTCAACCTTGAGTCAAACTTGGTTAAACTTTATCAAAGTTGACGAAAATCACTGAGTGGCTCAAGTTTGATATGGAAACATGAAAAATGTTGTTTAAGGAGGAATTTGACCTCGTTTGACTTTTGGTCAACCTAGGTTAACTAGGGGCATTTTGGTCAATTTGATCGGAAATGGCACTTTGGGTGCTCCAATGCTTGAACAGGTTACGCCACGTCAATTCTAGATGTTTTCGCAGTCCCATGGAGAAAAGATAATATTTTTGAAATTTTCAGAGTCTGGCATGCAAATCGAAGGCAAAAAAAATACGGTATCTACAGCTACCCTTTCTTTATCTGATATCTCGAGTTCAATGAGAGGTATCGGATAAAGAACATGATTTCATATTCTGTTGCCCCAAAATTGCGTGCGAAAACTATGTTGTTCATGGATTGAGACCGATTTTACCTAACAAGGTTGAGATGCTATAGCTAGTCTTGAGAAATTATCTGACTTGGTCCTTAGAACTGGGCAAAAAAAATTTTTTTTTGTCAAAGGTCAACTGATCAACGTTGACCCGGTTAACGCTGATTGGTAGCTATACAATGTGCGCCAGGCAGACCCGGCAACCACACAAGGTGCGTTGAGCTGCCAAGGCCGTACAAGGCCTATAAATGGGTCCCAAAGCCTCATTTTGACCATTTCCACCTCATTTCTCTGAATTCTCACTTCCAAAATGTTTTTTGGAGTAAGTCACAGTCTAGTGGGTCCAGCTTTCAGCTTCAATACACAGCTTTAGCCTTCTATTCTGCACTTGAGGTCAGTGTCTTTTTTCTCATTCTCCTTATTTTTTTTCTACAAATATGTTAGTAGAAATGCAACTATGCTATCACTTATTTTATTTTTGGTATCTTTGCATATATGTTTTTTTTTTTTTTTTTTTTTATCATTTATGCCACGATGATGTTGGAAAATATATCTATTCACATGTTTAAGTAGCATAGGCAATCTTGCATATGTTGGATGCTATGAAAACACAAGAAACACCCTGAAAACTAAAAGAAAGGCTAGGTAAATATGAGAGACTATGCAGGATAAAAATAGAAAAATTTGAGAGAATGAAAATGTGAGAACAATGCAATTTTAAGTGAGGTTAATTTTGGAAATATAGGATTAAACGACTGCTGCCGAATATAAACCTCGAAAGAGATTAAACGACTGCCACCAAATATAAATCTTGAAAAGATGGATAGAATTAAACGACCACTGCTGAATATAAACGACTGCCGCCGAATATAAACCCTGAAAGAGATTAAACGACTGCCACTGAATATAAATATTGAAAAGATGGATTGAATTAAACGACCATCGCTGAATATAAACCGTGAAAGAGATTGAATGACTGTCGTCGAATATAAATTTCAAAAAAACAGATAGGATTAAACGACCGTTGCCGGATATAAATCTCTAAGAGATGGATAGGATTAAACGACCGCTGCTGAATATAAACCCTAAAAGAGATTAAATGACCACCTAAGAGATGGATAGGATTAAATGACCGCTGCTGAATGTAAATCCTGAAAGAGATCAAACGACCACTGCCGGATATAAATCTCAAAGAAATGGAAAGGATTAAACAACCGCAGCCAAATATAAACCTTGACAAAGAATAAATGACTGCCGCCGAATATAAACCCTGAAAGAGATTAAACGACCACTGCCAAATATAAATCTCGAAAGGATGGGTAGGATTAAAGAACTGCCACCAAATATAAATCTCGAAAAGATGGATAGGATTAAATGACACCGCCGAATATAAACCTTGAAAGAGATAAAATGATCACCGTCGAAAATAAATCCTGGTAGAGGGATTTTGGAAACATTAATGTTTTTGAGGCAAAAGAGATAGGATTAAACGACCACCACCGAATATAAATTCTGAGGTATGCAATTTGAAAACTCGAATACTTTTGAGGCGAAAGAGATAGGATTAAACGACTGCTGCCGAATACAAATCCTAAGAGAGGTATTTTGAAAACTCGAATACTTTTGAGGCAAAAGAGGTAGGATTAAACGACTGTTGTCGAATATAAATCCTAAGAGAGACATTTTGAAAACTCAAATACTTTTGAGGCAAAAGAGCTAGGATTAAATGACCGCCACTGAATATAAATCCTAAAAGAGGCATTTTGAAAACTTTTGAGGCAAAAGAGATAGGATTGAACAACTGCCGCCGAATATAAATCTTGAGAGAGACATTTTGAAAACTCAAATAATTTTAAGGCAAAAGAGATAGGATAAAATGATCACTGCTGAATATAAATCCTGAGTGAGGAATTTTGAAAACTTTGATACTTTTGAGGCAAAAATGGTAGGATTAAACGACCTCCGCTGAATATAAATATTGAGAGAGGCATTTTGAAAACTCAAATACATTTGAGGCAAAAGAGATAGGATTAAATAACCGCTGCCGAATATAAATCCTAAGAGACGCATTTTGAAAACTCAAACACTATTGAGGCAAAAGAGATAAGATCAAACCGCCGCCGAATATAAATCCAGAGAGAGGAATTTTGAAAACTCAAATACTTTTAAGGCAAAAGAGATAGGATTAAACGACAGCTGCCGAATATAAATCTTGAGAGAGGCATTTTGAAAACTCAAATACTTTTGAGGCAAAACGGATAGGATTAAACGATCGCTGCTGAATATAAATCCTGAGTGAGGCATTTTGAAAAATCAAACACTTTTGAGGAAAAAGAGATAGGATTAAATGACTGCCGCTGAATATAAATCCTAAGAGAGGAATTTTGAAAACTCAAATACTTTTGAGGCAAAAGAGAAAGGATTAAATGACCACCGCCAAATATAAATCCTGAGAGAGGCATTTTAAAAACTCAAATACTTTTGAGGCAAAAGAGATAGAATTAAACGATTGCCTCTGAATATAAATCCTGAGTGAGGAATTTTAAAAACTTTGATATTTTTGAGGCAAAAAAGGTAGGATTAAACGAACGCTGCCGAGTATAAATCCTGAGAGAGGAATTTTGAAAACTCAAATACTTCTGTGGAAAAAGAGATAGGATTAAATGACCTCCGTCAAATATAAATCTTGAGAGAGGCATTTTGAAAACTCAAACACTTTTGAGGCAAAAGAGATAGGATTAAACCGCCATCGAATATAAATCCAGAGAGAGGCATTTTGAAAACTAAAATACTTTTGAGGCAAAAGAGATAGGATTAAACGACTGTCGCTGAATATAAATCTTGAGAGAGGAATCTTGAAAAATCAAATACTTTTGAGGCAAAAGTGATAGGATTAAATGAACGCAACTGAATATAAATCCTGAGTGAGGCATTTTGAAAACTTTTATACTTTTAAGGCAAAAGAAGTAGGATTAAATGACTGCCGTTGAATATAAATCCTAAGAGAGACATTTTAAAAACTCAAATACTTTTGAGGCAAAAGAGATAGGATTAAATGATCGCCGCTGAATATAAATCCTGAGTGAGGCATTTTGAAATCTTTGATACTTTTGAGGCAAAAAAGGTAGGATTAAACGACCGCCGCCGAATATAAATCCTAAGAGAGGCATTTTGAAACTCAAATACTTCTAAGGCAAAAGATATAGGATTAAAGACCGCCGCCAAATATAAATCCAGTGAGAAGCATTTTGAAAACTCAAACACTTTTGAGGCAAAAGAGATAGGATTAAACCGCCACTGAATATAAATCCTGAGAGAGGCATTTAAAAAACTCAAATACTTTTGAGGCAAAAGAGATAGGGTTAAATGATTGCCACCAAATATAAATCTGAGAGAGGCATTTTGAAAACTCAAACACTTTTGAGGCAAAAGAGATAGGATTAAACGATCGCCGCCAAATATAAATCCTGAGAAAGGCATTTGGAAAACTCAAATTCTCTTGAGTCAAAAAAGATAGGATTAAAGGACCACCGCCGAATAAAAATCCCGAGAGAGGCATTTTGAAAAATCAAACACTTTTGAGGCAAAAGAGATAAGAATAACCACCGTTGAATTTAAATCCTAAGAGGGGCATTTTGAAAACTCAAATACTTTTGAGGCAAAAGAGATAGGATTAAACGACCGCCGCCAATTATAAATCCTAAGAGAGGCATTTTGAAAACTCAAATACTTCAAGGAAAAAGGGTAGGATTAAACGATCGCCGCTAAATATAAATCCTAAGTGAGGCATTTTGAAAACTTTGATACTTTTGAGGCAAAAGTGGTAGGATTAAATGACTGCCGCCAAATATAAATCCTAAGAGAGGCATTTTGAAAACTCAAATACTTTTGAGGCAAAAGAGATAGGATTAAACGATCGCCACCGAATATAAATCCTGGGTGAGGCATTTTGTAATCTTTGATAGTTTTGAGGAAAAAAAGGTAGGATTAAACGATCGCCACCGAATATAAATCCAGAGAGAGGCATTTTGAAATCTCAAATACTTTTGAGCAAAAGAGATAGGATTAAATGACCGCCGCCAAATATAAATCCTGAGAGAAGCATTTTGAAAACTCAAACACTTTTGAGGCAAAAGAGATAGGATTAAACCACCGCCGAATATAAATATTGAGAGAGGTATTTTGAAAATTCAAATACTTTTGAGGCAAAAGAGATAGGATTAAATGACTGCCGCCAAATATGAATTTGAGAGAGGCATTTTGAAATCTCAAATATTTTTGAGGCAAAAAAGACAGGATTAAATGACCGCCGCCGAATATAAATCCTGAGAAAGACATTTTGAAAACTCAAACACTTTTGAGGCAAAAGAAATAGGATTAAACCGCCGCCGAATATAAATCCTGAGAGAGGCATTTTGAAAACTCAAATACTTTTGAGGCAAAAGAGATAGGATTAAACGACTGCCGCCGAATGTAAATCTTGAGAGAGTCATTTTGAAAACTCAAATACTTTGGGGTAAAAGGGATAGGATTAAACGATCCCCACTGAATATAAATCCTGAGTGAGGCATTTTCAAAACTTTGATACTTTTGAGGCAAAAGAGGTAGGATTAAATGACTGCCGCCGAATATAAATCCTAAGAGAGGCATTTTGAAAACTCAAATACTTCTGAGGCAAAAGAGACAGGATTAAATGGCCACCGCCAAATATAAATTCTGAGAGAGGCATTTTGAAAACTCAAATACTTTTGAGGCAAAAGAGGTAGGATTAAACGATCATCGCTGAATATAAATCCTGAGTGAGGCATTTTGAAAACTTTGATATTTTTGAGACAAAAGAGATGGGGTTAAACGACTGCCGTCGAATATAAACTCTGCGAGAGGCATTTTGGAAACTCTGATATTTTTGAGGCAAAAGAAATAGGATTAAACGACCGCTGCCAAATATAAATCCTGAGAGAGGCAATTTGAAAACTCAAATACTTTTGAGGCAAAAGAGATAGGATTAAACGATCGCCGCTGAATATAAATCCTGAGTGAGGCATTTTGAAATCTTTGATACTTTTGAGGCAAAAAAAGGTAGGATTAAACGACCGCCGCCGAATATAAATCCTGAGAGAGGCATTTTGAAACTCAAATACTTCTAAGGCAAAAGATATAGGATTAAATGACTGCCGCCGAATATAAATCCAGTGAGAAGCATTTTGAAAACTCAAACAAGCAAAAGAGATAGGATTAAACAACTACCACCAAATATAAATCCTGAGAGAGAGGCATTTTGAAAACTCGATTACTTTTGTGGCAAAATAGATATGATTAAACGACCACCACCGAATATAAATCCTGAGAGAGACATTTTGAAAACTTTAATACTTTCGAGGCAAAAGAGATAGGATTAAACGGCCGTCGCCAAATATAAATCCTGAGAGAAGCATTTTGAAAACTTTTGATATTTTGATAAAACAATACATTTTGGTATGAACATGCATGATATACATTCGGCAGTAGGGTTAGACATACTTACCTGCCTATTTGCATTGCTATATGTTTTGGGCATATTAACCAAATCTGAATTTGCTTTTACAGATCATGTCTTGACTAGCGAGATCTAGCGGGGATTGCGGGAAGGCCCTCTCTATTGTTCCATCTCGAGTAGACTTGTCTAGCAATGATGACGACACTGTCTCAGCCATTGTGTAGGTCACACAAACCCTCCAGTGGCTTTTTGACTTAGGTGGTGATGACATCGTGGCTGCTGGGGGCATACACATAGCACATCGCACTAGGAGCCGATGTTTAGTGGAGACAGCCAGTGCCTTGTCTCAATCCTGCACTTGTTTAAGAGGTGGTTTTTCACAGTTCCTTCGGACCAAGGAGGAAGGAGGCCTAAGGGACGTGAAGCTAAAGGATGAGCTCATGTTTGATCTGGATGTGGATTTGGAGGCTGATTACATGGCCAGGCGGGGTCCAGGCACTCCGAGGCGTTGTAGTCGTAAGCCAAGATTTTCGCCTTGTCTAGTCGAGGCCGAGGCATACAATTGAGAGATCGATGATAGCATAGATGATACCCATCTTTGGCATGATTTGAAGAGGCATCCTTCCACTCAGGCTCGGAAAAGGTCAAGTATGTTCCTTTTTCTCTTTCACTTGTCAATTCTAGATATGTAAATATGCACGCTAACTAGTAGCTTTTCTGATTTCGAGTGTAGGCTGCTGACAAGACTCGCAATTGGGGAGTTTGGTCTTCATTCCTTATTCGCCTATTTGACTCTAGGACTAATGGGCACTACTGCGTATTTTTTATTGAGCAGGGCTTTGAGGACTTCCTGAGGATTTTGGCCTATTCCATGAGGCACGCAATAGTTCAGCGGTTCCACGTGGAGACTAGCACCTTTCATTTGAGCTGTAGGGAGTATACAGTCCTTCACTTTGACTGGACGACCATCTTGGGCCTTAGATTTGGTGGGTATCCAGTCTCGACTGAGTTTATGGACTTCGACGTCATGAGAAAACTTTTGGGCATCAGCTATCCCCTTACTCGGGTGACAAGACAGTACTTTGGGCCTAACAATAAGCCTTAAATCTGCGTTGAGTGGTTAAGGATGAACATACCTTGGAGGGTGGAGCCAGATGACATTGTTCTTAGGCGGTTCTTCTTCTATTTCATTAGTAGTTGCCTACTTGGCAACAACCGGTCGGTGCTAACTTGCAGGCTGTTGGGAGCCATGAGAGTAATGTCGAATATAAGGGCCTATGATTGGGGGTCCCTTTCTTACAGATTCTTAATTGCTTACCTGAGGCATGCTTCACGACAATGCTTCAAGTGCCTCGAGGGTTGTTGGCAAAAATTTTGACATGGTGGGCATATTAACACATCTTGACCCTACGTCCACAGTATTCTAGCCTGTCTTCGATGATATATCCTAGGGCATATGCCTAGTCCCTTTACATGATTACCAGAATTGTTTTGACATAGTCGTCTACCGTCGACGCTACGCTAGATTGTGTCACCTGGGGTGAGATACTCAACAAACCCTATGTTAGGCGGTTGTTGGTTAGGCGTGAGGTAACCCCTGCTATGTCTGAGTCACATGTACAACGTTGGTTCTGGGCTTTATTGAGCTGGGAGTTCTTCCTAGTTGGGAGGACCTACCATCAGGTTATTCGGTTTTCAGAGTACCTAAGGACTTACCTCGTGGGCTTTCTTGTTCTGCGGAGATCTTGGATGACATTGACTATAGGACAGGTTCCTTCAAGGGTTTCGTTACAAAAAATACAAATTATGTCACTTGGTTTCTATGGTCGTCAATCGGACCTATCATCGATGATTGCCCTATGAGTGGTGGTAGAGTGCTTGATGGTATAACACGTGCTCATCAGGCTTCAGAGGCCCACTTGAGGTTACATGTACTAGGCCTTACATGTATATTTCTAGATATCACCTCTCGATAGTCTCCTAACGTATGTCAATACCACCTCTTGGTATGCCTTATGTGTATTTGCCCATAGCACTTTAGCATTTGTGAGCCGGTTGCACCATGGTTATTACTCATGCATTGTTTTGTTCACCTCGCACCATATTTTCACGGGTTTACCGATAGAATCTGATATTGATTAACTCGTTGAGGGATATTGAAAAAAGGAGAGACCGCATGAAATGAAACTGCCCCAGTGTAGATTTTTGAGGTTTTCGACATAATAGGAGAGGTTTTTGGTGGATGGACCCTTTCTTGAGCATATTGATTAGCAGAAAATGGACTAAACCACGCAAAATAAACTGCCCTAGTATAGGGTTTTGTGTGGTTCTCGACATGAGAGGAAACGTTCTTGGTAGGATGGACCTATTCTTGAGCATACTGATTAGCAGAAAATAAATTGCCCCAACAGGGTTTTGTAGTTCTCGACATGAGGAAAGGTTCTTGGCAGGATGGACCCGTTCTTGAGCATATTTATTAGCAAAAAATGGATTGAACAATGCAAAATAAATTGCCCCAGTGTGGGATTTTGCATGGTTCTAGATCGGCGAACCGGCTTAAAACAGATTTAGAATCGCACTGGACAATATAGGTTTCTTGACAACCCTAATGATGATCATGGACTTCCTCAGTAGGATTTTGGACTTGTTGTACGGCGGAAAGCATTGATTGACTCAGTTGTCCACTAAAATGGCCGGTGCTTCAAGAAAGGTTCCTTGCAAGAACTAATTGTTATGATCATCATACCTTATTGGATAGATTGCTACTAATGATTGGGAATGGCCTCGGCACTATTCCACTATACATCCTAGAGACGGGTGTAGAACTGACCCCTGAACTAGGTGAACCGGGTTTTGAAAATGAGGTTCAAGATATTCTGGGATGCCAGACGAGACATGCAAAGATAAAATGCCCTAGTGTAGGCTTTATGTGGTCTTGGTTGTGCGAAAAAAATCTCTTGAGGCACCAGTTTGCTATTGAACCTGCCGTGCACTACTGTTAGTGCAAAAATCGAAGGAATCTTTACTCCAAAGCTGTCCAAAACCTTCCATCCTTTAGATTTAAGCTAAGGATATGCGTGGATTTGTGCTAGGGGGTTGAAAAACCCTGGCATATATCCCAAGGTGCAGCGGCCACACAAGGTGCCCTGCCTGGGCCAGTGACCACACAATTTGCGCTGGCCTCGAGAAGCATGCATAAAGGGTTGGCACCCCCAAACCTTCCATATTCTAGCCAACGATTTCTAGGGTCTTCTCCTACCTTTTTTCTTCACTAAAAAGTCTTAGAAACACCATTTTTCTACGCTTTTTTGCATGAATCCGCATCAGAACACCAGATTCTTTCAAATCTGAGCATGGATGTTCTTGGGCTCAATAGTTATGATACTGTGGTGGAGCTTGAGTGAGAGACTTTTCATGAAAGGGAGCTCAAGAGGTGGTGGACTTCATTCTTTTCTAAGGATCAGGCTTACATCCAGCAGTTCCTTAGGGAGGCCACTTCACTCTTTCATACTCCTCTAGATTGGCACTTATTAGAGGCCATAGTTACTTGTTAGTATTCTGCTTTGAGATTCATCACCTTTGGAGATGTGGACTTGATCCCTACTTTGGAGGACTATGATCGCTTTCTTTCTTTTCTTACCCTTGTGAGTCAGTTTTATCGACCACAAACTCGACCTCATTTCTGCAAGCAGTTGGCGGAGCTATTAGGCCTTAAAATGCCTGTAATGGATGTTCTGACCTAATATGGGAGTGGTTTGGGAGGTAGTATCCTTTGGGAATTTCTAATCTATCGGTTTAGCAAAGCTGAGTGTCCTACTACTTACCAAGGAGAATATGTGGATTTGGAGGAGCATTAGACCTTTTATAGGCGTTGGGCCTTGATGGTGGCCATCTTTGGCTCAATGCTATTCCCTTCTCAATTGAGTTCCATCAACTTTACAGTTCTACCCCTAATGAGTACCCTGCATCATATCACTTCCTTTATTCTCTCTCTCCTCTTTGAGACTATTAGGTCTCTTTCTCTGTATGGTGAGATGGGTGGTGGTAGGCTTGGTTGTTGTGTGCATTTACTGCAGTTGTGGTTCTGTAGTCATCTGAGTGTGATGTCTAGGGCTAGCTCGTGGGGTTCTTAAGAAAGAATAGAGTTAAGATCATTATAGCCTTTGATCTTCCTTTTACTAGGGACACCATTGGTTGGATGCGATGTCTATTTGGCTTGGGTCCCACTGACTAGACGTGGAGAGTCAAGTGGGGAGTTACTAGGTGGTAGGGTTGGACCTATTATATCGGTTTGCTTGGCATCCTTTTGGTGGGCATCTGGGTTGCACTAGGTACTTTCCAAGTATGGCTATGAGGCAATTTGGGGGTAATCAGCATGTCCTTAGACTTAGTGATCTTTCTGCCATCACTTGTGATTATGGGCTCCAGGATATCGACATAGTTATCATAGATCGCGCTTCTAATTTCTGGAAGGAGCACAAGTTGACTATTGACCATCCTACTTGTCCCAAGGACGATCATGAATGGTCCACTACTGAGTTTAGAGAGTGGAGAGCTACTAGGGACCTATATTTCATTGTTGACCTATTGGTTCTAGATCCTCTTAATCCCCCACCTTCCGGCTGATATATTGAGGGATTATACATTAGAGTTTGAAGTCAGAGTTGAGAGTACTCTTAGAGACATGAGAAAGTCCTTGATAGAGGCTATCAGGGATAGGGATTGCTGCAAGGAGCTTATTGATGCCACTGTAGAGGATTATGATGAGATGGGGATTGCTAGTGTCGATGCCTCATGGCTTCTCGACCACCCATCGTGCGACACTCGTGCGCTTTTCTATATCTTGGTGCGAGAGTGATATTGAAGTGTGTCATACCTCGGGTGTGTGCCTAGAATATGAGTTAATTTTAAGGAAATTATCAAGGATAAGTGAAGTTGCCACCAATCATTGTATTTTTTCTAAAGTGTGATTAGTCACCTGATTCTATTTGATTTTATTATCGATCCTAGGTTAAGAAAAAGGTCGTTTTTCCTAATTTAATATGGATGGGAAAAAATCTTGATTCTTAAGTTCAAAAGTCTGATTACATGTGGGGAAGTTGTTAGAAACCCCACAACGTCTGTTCGAAGACAGTTCTTTGTTTTGGTAAAATCGTAATTTTTAGACATTGGCAGTTGAAAGTAGGCTATTGGCATAAGCTTATAGGGGCTTTAAATGTGTTGGACTTTGATGTTTGGTTTTGGAATGGGTGTGGTCCCAATTTATGCTTTCCAAGTGTATTTGAATTCATTGCCAAATTTCCACGGTGAAAATATGGCAGTATTTCGCTTTATTTTCGTGGCAGAAATCCGACATCACTTCACCTCAGATGCGTTATAGCACGCAACGTTATTCTCACCAAGCTTTCGACATGAGAATACGGCAATAGAGGTGCCCCATTTTCATGGTGTAAATCCATCAAAGTTTCACATTCGGTGTGCCATGGCACATTAGCAGGGTTTCACTTCTATGTATACAGTGCGTATCGACATGCTCGCACCGTGACGAGCCGAAGCCCTCCAAAGTGTTAAACATATTGATACGTGTCGCATACACAGGGAAACCAATGTCACTTGGTGACATGGATCAAGACAATCACATCGCGATGATTATGCACACAATATAACATGAATATGCACCTATGGCAATCGCCTTGAGCACATACCCATACTACAAGGCCAAGAGCTCTCATGAATAAAGAGGGTTGCTCACGTAGCCACGAGAGTTCATCATACAAAGTGCACAATCACCTACACACGCGCAAGCATATATATATATATATATATATATATATATATACACACAACATGCGTCATGCACAATACTATCACACAATGCGAGAAAGTAAACCAGTCATTACCAACATTCCAAGGGTATGGCCCAACAAGGCACAGGATATGTAAAAATAGACATTGCCATACCCAAGGAACGCGGCCCAAGCAAAGAGCAGAAAAATAAAAAGGGGGACATAGAGAGGGGAACCCTAATACATGCTCTAGAGAAGAGGCTTAGAGAGGGAGATAGAAGGACATAACCACTCGAGGAGGCTAGGCCTCTAATCTACTAAACATTGCCCTTTGTGGGCTTGCATCCTCTTGCTTGCATTCTTGCCCTTTTTGCTCGCGCCTAGGAGGTTGTGCCCTTGCTTTAAGCATCCTCACTCAATGCGTGTACTTGCAAAGACGATAGAAACAAGATAGCAAACAAGCAAAGAAACAAATGATTGGAGGAGCATGCTAGAAGGCAAACTAGCAAAAGATGCCAAATAGGGGAAAGCAAACATGTGAAGCACACGAAGAGGCAAAGAAACATATTATCAAAAAAAAGGGGGTATCCTAGGAAGACAAATGTAGGTTTGGATCGAGTGTCCTTAGCTCCATTGGATTGAAGTATGGATGAGGCACAGACTCTTGCATGAACATATAGGCAAGTGTGCAAAGATGCAAAGAAGCGAAGAAAGCCAAACGGGTGGCGAAAAGCAAGCATGGCAAGCATGGCAAGCATATCAACATCGCACGAAGTGGAGAAAGGTGCATGTCAAGCACACCATTACCACGGAGGTGTATCTCATAAGTGATCACACCCAAACAAACCCTAGGAGGGACGGATGCGACCACACAAGCACAAGCCCACAGGGGGCACAAAGCATGGCAAAGCCTAGATCTAGAGAGGCTAACATGGAGATAGAGCATGAAAGAAAGCAAGCAAGCAAGCAATCATCGACATGCAAAAGGAAATGATCCAAGCCCTTTAATATAGGCCTAGGTGTGTAGATGTAGGCCTAGACCACAGGATCTAGATTTAGAAGGGCCAAAAAGCAAGAAAAAGAGATAACAAGGGACAAAAAGGGCTAAAGTAGAACATGGCATAGCAACTAACAGAGATCTAAGCACACAAGCATGGTACCGAGCACATAAGCATATGAACATAGATCTAAGCACTAACATGTAGATCTAAGCACAAACATGTCAAGGAGCCCAAAATCATGTGGATCTAAGAAGGCTAGGCCAACAACATCAAAGCAATAAATTATGGCAAAAAGCAAATAGACAAGCTAAGAAAGCTATAAAATATGCCAATAAGCTAAAACATGCTAGGAAAAGCAAATAAAGCATTTTATTAAGCAAATAAAGCAAGGAAAAGCAATATATTTGAGCTTGGAATACAGGCCAGCTGATGAGCCTAGTGAGCCACAGTTGGCTTTCCGTCGCCTTCAGGTTGAGGTAGCCGAGAAGAATGAGGCATTGAGAGTTACTACTGTTGAGGTTGGCACCTTGTAGGCCTTATTTGATACAGAGAGGCAAAGTTCCACCTCTAGTTCCAGCATGGAGAGGGAGTTGGTTCATCTTTGACACCCACATAGTAGACTTAAAGAGGTTAACAGAGATATAGGCTTTGATGTAACAGGGTTGCTTCGTACTCATTCCTTAGATGATCTAATTCTTTTTACCGACTTTGGGAAGCTATACAGGGCGGTGTCAACCGTTTAGGCCATGTTTGACTTGCTGGAATCTTTTTTGTTTCTTTTCATTTTTGCAGATGAGCTATGTAGTTAGTATTCCACCATGTATGGAAAGGTCCTTCATAAATTGCTAGGCAATTGCGCGAGGCCTTCCACTTTTGGGTTTTAAAGCATTGTCTAGTTTGTAAGGCATGCTTAAAACGGAAAGAAGGTGGAAATGGAGATGTTTTTGCATATATTGATTATTAGGAAATATTTATGTTTATAAGATTTGTGTTTGAATGCGTAATGAGGAATGCATGAAAGGATTAGAAAGGCATAAAACAGGCATATTTAATGAATATGTGAGCAAATGCTTTGAAAATGCAAGATCATACAAATAAAATGGTAAATGTAAGTCTATGCATATCAATATCTCAAGTTCCAAAGGATACATTCTGTTCTAGACAGATCTTTCTCGTTTCCATTGGGATACATCTTCTATTTGCGAGTGCCATACAATCTTTGAACAAACCACAGGGGGCTAGGCGTGTTGCAAGCATAGAGTAACCCAAGAGGGTGTATACTTTCTTTCCTTGATCTTGATCATAAACTTGAGTGAATTCAACTGACTGATTTTGCATCTAAAATGTGATCGGGCCAGAGTTGGCTGTCTATGTACCTCCACGAGGAAGGATCAGGTTATCACGTAGTTTAACTAACATTACAAATTTTGATTGCCTTAATTTTTGCCTAGACCACCCTTTTAGAATTTTAATCTAGCAGGCTTTCTCGTGCTCTTTCTTTTGCTCTCCTTTTGCGTAGACTGCCCTTTTGAGTTTTCAATCTACCTTTTCATATTTTTGTAGTTTTTTTTTTTTTTGTTTGTTTACATAGGAATGTAGAAAAAGAGGTTGCACTTGGAGGCTCCCTTATGCAAAGTACTGTATGACAGCATCAGAATTGGTGGGCATACTGAAGTCGTGCCCATCGACGTTGGCTAGGACCAGGGCTCCTCCGAAGAAGGCCTTTTTTACCACATACGGACCCTTGTAGGTTGGGGCAAACTTTCATCTATGATCAGGCATGGATTGGTTGTGCTTCTTTAAGACTAGGTGGCTTTCTTCAAAGACTCTAGGTCTAACTTTCTTGTTGAATACTCACTTGATGTGGCATTGGTACAACTGTCCATAGCACATTGCGGTCATGCACTTCTCGTCTATTATGTTCAATTGACCATATTAGGAATAGGCTCATTTAGCTTCTGATAGCTCTATTTGTGATAAGATTTTGAGAGATGGGATCTTTACATTTGCAGGGAGGATGGCTTCTATTTCGTAGACCAAGGAATACAGGGTTGCACTCGTGGAAGTACAAACAAAAGTGCGATAGGCACACAAGGCATCCATAGGTTGTATGTTAGGCCAACTAAATGAACCCGATCAAAAAGAAAAGGTGATTTACTACCTCAGTAAGAAGTTTACCAATTGTGAGTTCAATTACATCGCCATTGAGAAGACGTGTTGTGCCCTAGCATAGGCGTTACACAAGTTGCGATAGTACATGCTCTACTTCACCACGTGGTTGATTTCCCACATGGACCTTATCAAGTACATCTTTGAAAAGCCTACCCTAACTGGGAAGATCTCCCGTTGACAAATGTTACTATTTGAGTTTGATATCGTGTTTGTGACGTGAAAGGCCATCAAGGGCCAAGTTATAGCCGATTACCTAGCGGACCAGACATTGAACGATCTAGATTTCCCAGAATCCCTCTTCCCAGATGAGGATGTTTTGGCAATAGATCCTGAACCAAGCAATGTAAAGTCATGGCGTTGGAAGCTTTATTTCGATGGGGCTGCCAAAAAGCACTAGAAATGGAGTGGGAGCAGTTCTAGTATCCTAGAAGGGTCAGAAAATACCTGTTTTAGTCAAGCAAAATTTTGGTTGCACCAACAACGTCACAAAGTACAAAGCGTGCATAGTAGGCCTGCAAGTTGCCTTAGAGTTCGGCGCATACGATCTAAGCGTCTTTGGAGATTCCCTGTTGATCATCTCCCAAATAGAGGGAAAGTGGCAAGCCTAAGACACCAAGTTAATTCGTATCAGAAGTGCGTCAGCCGCCTAATCTGGAAGTTCTGGAACATTACCTTTGCTTATTTGCCCCGAGCACACAACCAGTTCGTAGATGCTTTAGCCACCTTGGCTAGCATGGTTAAGTTGGCAAAAGGAGATGATATGCAACAATTGTGCATAGAGGTTCTAAGCGTCTTTGGAGATTCCCTGTTGATCATCTCCCAAATAGAGGGAAAGTGGCAAGCTTGAGACACCAAGTTAATTCATATCAGAAGTGTGTCAGCCGCCTAATCTGGAAGTTCTGGAACATTACCTTTGCTTATTTGCCCCGAGCACACAACCAGTTCTTAGATGCTTTAGCCACCTTGGCTAGCATGGTTAAGTTGGCAAAAGGAGATGATATGCAACAATTGTGCATAGAGGTTCTAAGCGTCTTTGGAGATTCCCTATTGATCATCTCCCAAATAGAGGGAAAGTGGCAAGCCTGAGACACCAAGTTAATTCGTATTAGAAGTGCGTCAACTGCCTAATCCGGAAGTTTTGGAACATTACCTTTGTTTATTTGCCCTGAGCACACAACTAGTTCGTAGATGCTTTAGCCACCTTGGCTAGCATGGTTAAGTTGGTAAAAGGAGATGATATGCAACAATTACGCATAGAGGTTTGCAACATGCCAGCCTACTGCATGAATATCGAAGAATGCATGAACATCGAAGCTAAAGTCGACAGGAAGCCATTATACCATGATAACAAGGCTTATATCAAAGATAGTGAATACCCACCTAGGGCCACAGATAGTGAGAAGAAGTTCATCAGGCGCATGGCGTGCTAGTTCTTCTTGAGTGGGGAAGTCTTGTACAAAAGGAACCATGATACAACTTTGCTTCAACGCATAAATGCTCTCGAGGCTAACCATTTGATGGAAGAGATGCATGAAGGCTTGCTTGGAGCCCATGCTAGTGGACCCCTGTTGGCTCAAAAGATCATGAGAGCCGGCTACTATTGGCTCACCATGGAAAGCGATTGCATCAAGCATGTCAGGACGTGCCACCATAGCCAAGTCCATCAGAATAGAAAAAAATGTTCCTTCTCTACCTCTGCACTCTTTAGTAGTGTCCCCATCATCGGACCCGTGACTCCAAAAGCCTCCAATGGGCATGAGTATATCTTGGTGGCCATTGATTTCTTCACCAAGTGGGTGGAAGCCGCCTCCTATAAAAGCGTCACCCAAGATGTGGTGACCCGATTCTTGAAACAGAACATCATTTGCCACTACGGCATACTAGGAGAACCCATTACCGATAATGGGAAAACCTTGAACGGAAGATGATCGAGCAACTTTGCCAACAATTCAAGATCGAACACCAGAATTCAGTTCCTTATCATCCTCAGATGAATGGCAAAGTAGATGCGACTAACAAGAACATAAAGAAGATTTTAGTGAAGATGACAGACACCTATAAGGATTGGCACGAGTTCTTGCCATTCGCCTTGCGCACCTATTACACTTTTGTTCATACTTCCACAAGTGCAACCCCATATTCTTTAGTCTACAACATGGAAGCCGTCTTCCCTGTAGAGGTAGAGATCCCATCTGTTAGAATCTTATCACAAACAGAGCTGTCAGAAGCTGAACGGGCCCATTCCCAATATGAACAACTGAACATAATAGATGAGAAACGCATGACTGCAATGTGCCATGGATAGTTATACCAACGCTACATTGAGTGAGCATTCAAAAAGAAAGTTAGACTTAAAGTCTTTGAAGAAGGCGGCTTAATCTTGAAAAAGTGCAACTAGGCCATGCTTGATCACTGGGGAAGTTTGCCCCGACCTACGAGGGCCCGTATATGGTGGAGAAGGCCTTCTCTGGAGGAGCTTTGATTCTAGCCGACATGGATGGGTACGACTTCAACATGCTCACCAATTCTGACGCTGTCATACAGTACATCGCATGAGGGAAGCTCCAAGTGCAACCTCTTTTTCTACATTCCTATGTAAGTAAAAAAATAAAGCAAAAAAAAAAAAAATCAAAAGAAGCAAAAATACAAAAAATATGAAAAGGTAGATTGAAAACCCGAAAGGACAGTCTACACAAAAGGAGAGCAAAAGAAAGAATGTGAGAGAGCCTGCTAAATTGGAAACCCAAAAGGGTGATCTAGGCAAAAATTAAGGCAATAAAAAATGTCAGTTGAACTATGTGATGACCTAATCCTTTCTAGTAAAGGTACATAGGCAGCCACCTTGGCTTGGTCACATTTAAAAAAAAGATTTAGTCAATTGAATCTGCTTGGGTTTATGATCAAGATCAATAGAAGAAGCTTGCACCCTCTTAGGTTACTCAATATTTGCAATATGCATGGCCCGCAATGGTTTTATTCAAAGATGTTATGGCCCATGCCAATGGAAGATGTATCCCAATGGGAAAGGAAAATATCCGTCTTGAACAGGATGTATCCTTTGGAACTTGAGATAATGATATGCATAGATTTACATTTACCATTTTATTTGTATGATCTTGCATTTTCAAAGCATTTGCATGCATATTCATTAAACATGCCTGTTTTGTGCCTTTCTAATCCTTTCATCACTATGCATCCAAAACACAAATCTCATAGATATAAAAATCTCTTGATAATCATACGCAAAAACATCTTTGTTTCCACCTATTTTCCATTTTTAGGCATGCCTTACAAAGTAGACTATGCTTTAAAAACCCAAAAGTGGAAGGCCATACACAATTGCCTTGCAATTTATGATGGACCTTTCCATACATGATGGAATACTAACTACATAGCTCATGTGCAAAAAAGAAAAGAAATAGAAAAGACTCTAGCAAGTCAAACATGGCCCAAACAGTTTGACACCGCCTTGCATAGCACCTCGAAGTCGGTGAGAAGAATCGGGTGATCCAAGGAATAAGTATAAAGCAACTATGTTGCATCAAAGCCTAGATCTCTGGCAATCTCTCTAAGTTGACCATATAAATGTTGAAGACAAACCAACTCCCTTTCCATACTAGGACTTAAGGTGCAGCCCTGCCATTCTGTATCAATCAAAGCCTGCAAGGTGCCAACCTATGCAGTAGCAACTCTTAATGCCTTTTTCTCAGCTACCTCTACCTGAAGGCGACGAAAAGCCAACTGTGGCTCCCTAGCCTTATCAGCCGGTGCATACTCCAAGCTTAAAGTGGAATGAATAAAGGACCTAGCCTCCAGTATCCTCAGTGCTAAATCATTAACCATGTTCCTCGCCTTAGTGTGACTGGCCTCCACTATGGCTCTCTTCTCATCCCTCGTTTAGCCTTAATAGTGGCGTGTGGCAAGTTTAGTAGCAAACTTGTCCTTCAAAAGTTTTTTTCACATAACTGAGACCGCACAAATCCTACACTAGGGTAGTTTATCTTTGTGCACCTAGTCTGGCATCCTACGATATCTTGAACCTTATTTTCAAAACTCGGTTCACCCGTTAAGTGGTCGGTTCAACCCCTGTCGTCAAGACACATAATGGGACAGTGCTAGGGCCATTTCTAGTGAAGATCACAACAATCGATTCCTCAAGGGAACTTTTCTCAAAGCATCAGTCGATTTAGTTGATAACCAAGACAATTAGTGTGTTCCGCTGCATGGCGAGTCCAAAACCCGTTGGGGAGATCTACGATCATCATTAGAATTGTCAAAGAAACTCCTGTCACCCAGTGCGATTCTAATCCTGCTTCAAGACGGTTGATCATTTTAGGACCACACAAAATCCTACACTAGGGCAATTTATTTTGAGTGGTTCAGTTCGCTTTCTGCTAGTCAATATGCACAAGAACAAGTCCATTTGGCCAAGAACCTTTCCTTTCATGATAAGAACTGCATAAAACCTACACTGGGGCAGATTTATTTTATGCAGTCCATCCTCTCTTTATGTCCCTTAGCAAGGTGGCCGACAGCCCTACAAGGTGCACGGGCAACTGAAGGGTCACTTTTTCACTATAAATGCCCCTAGACCCCTTATTTTGCAGGAAAAATGATTTTTTAGGTAGTTTTAGGAAAATTCTCTCTCTCTTGCTTCTCTCTCTAATTTCTCTCCCAAACACATCAAAATACCTTCAAACATAGATTCTCATCTGTGTTTGAAGTCCATCCTCTCTTTATGCAGTCCATCCTCTTTTTATGTCCCTTAGAGAGGTGGCCGACAGCCTTACAAGGTGCACGGGCAACTGAAGGGTCACTTTTTCACTATAAATGCCCCTAGACCCCTTATTTTGCAGGAAAAATGATTTTTTAGGTAGTTTTAGGAAAATTCTCTCTCTCTTGCTTCTCTCTCTAATTTCTCTCCCAAACACATCAAAATGCCTTCAAACACAGATTCTCATCTTTTCTCTACAATCTTCAAGGTAGTGTTCTTGCACCTAATCTTCCTCTCTTTGGTTCCATACCTTAGATTTGAGGTTTAAGGGTGTGGATTCAGCTTTTTAGCTACAATCCACAACCCTTTCTCTTTGTTGCTTTTCTTAACTTTTTTTTTGCTTAATAATATGCTTTATTTGTTTTTCCAAGCATGTTCTTGCTTCCTAGCATGTCTTTATAGCTTTTATAGCATGTTCCTTGCTTATTCCATGATTTATCGCTTTGATGTTGTTGGCCTAGCCTTCTTAGGCTAGGATATGTCTACTTTTCATTTTTGTCTACATGCCTATGTGTTCTTTGCCATGTTTTTGCTTAGATCTACATGTTAGTGCTTAGATCTACGTCCCTATGCTTAGATCTACATGTCTATGTGTTTTTTGCCTTGTTTTTTGCTTAGACCTACATGTTAGTGCTTAGATCTATGTCCCTCTACCTAGATCTATGTGTTTATGTGCTCTGTGTTGCGCTTGTGTGCTCAAATATATGTTGGTTGCTATACCATGCGCTACTTTAGCCCTTTTTGTCCCTTGATATCTCTCTTTCTTGCTTTTTGGCCCTTCTAGTGGGGTGCAAATCTAGATCCTGTGGTCTAGGCCTACATTCGCACACTTAGGCCTATATTAAAGGGTTTAGATCATTTCCTTTGCATGTTGATGTTTACTTGCTTGCTTCTATGCTTTATCTCCATATTAGCCTCTCTAAATCTAGGCTTTTCCGTGCTTTGTGCCCTCTGTGGGCTTTTGCTTGTATGGTGACATATGTCCCTCCTAAGGTTTGTTTGGATGTAACCACTTGTGAGATACACGTCTGTGGTGTTAGTGTGCTTGATATACACCTTTCTTCACCCCGTGCGATGTTGATATACTTGCCTTGTGCCACCCATTTGGCTTTATTTGCTTCTTGGAATCTTTCACGCTTGCTTACATGTTCATGCATGAGTCTGTATGTCATCCATACTCCAATCCAATAGAGCAATGGGCACTTGATCCAAACCTACATTTGTCCTCCAAGGACACCCCCTTTTGTTTGAAAATATGTTTGTTTGCCTCTTCATGTGCTTCACATGTTTGTTTGCCCCTGTTTGGTATCTTTTTCTTGCTTGTCTTTGGCATGCTTTTTCTTTCATTTGTTTCTTTGCTTGTTTGCTGGCTTGTTTCTTGTCTTTACATGTACACACATGGAGCAAGGACATTTGGAGCAGGGGTGCGATCTCTTAAGCGCGAGTAAAAAGGGCAAGGTTGCAAGCAAGAAGACGCAAGCCCACAAAGGGTAATGATCAGTAGATTAGGGGTCTAGCCGCTCCAAAGCAGTCTTCTCTTCCCCTCTCTCTAAGCCTCTTCTCTAGAATGTGTATTAGGGCCCCCATCCATGTACCACCTTTTATTTTCTTACTCTTTGCTTGGGTCGCGTTCCCTAGATACGTGTTTTACATTTCCTGTACCTTGCTAGGCCATACCCTTGGAACGTTGGCAATGTCTGGTTTACTTTTTCGCTTTGTGTAATAGCATTATGCATGATGTATGTATGTATGTATGTATGTATGTATGTATGTATGTATGTATCTATCTACCCGTGTGTGTGGATGATTGTGCACTTTGTATGATGGACTCTTGTGGCTACATGAACAATCCTCTCTAGTTATGAAAGCTATTGACCTTGTAGTATAGTTATGTGCTCAAGGCGATTGTCGTATATGCATATTCATGCTAGACTGTGTGCATGATCATCACGGTGTGACTGTCTCGATCCATGTCACCAAGTGACATTGGTATCCTCGTGTATGCGACACGTATCAACGTGTTTAACACTTTGAATGGCTTCGGCTTCTCACGGTGTGAGCATGTTGATACGCATCGTATACATAGACGCGAAATCCTGTCGGTGCGCCATAGCGCACCAAATGCGAAACTTTGCTGGATTTTCATTGTGAAAATAGGGCATCCCCATTGCCGTATTCTCACATCGAAAGCTTGGTGAGAATGACATTTGGCGTGCTATGACGCAACTGAGGCAAAGTGCTGTTGGATTTCCGCCACGAAAATAAGGCGGGATGCTGCAGAATTTTAGCCGTGGAAATTTGGCAATAACTTCAAACACACTTAGAAATCATCGATCGGGACTACACCCATTTGGAAACCAAACCTTAAAACCCAACACATTTAAAGCCCTGAAAGCTAATGCCAATAGCTTGTTTTCAATTGCTAATGCCCTTAAATTATGATTTTACCAAAACAAAGGACTATCTTCCAACAAGTGTTGTAGGGTGCCTAACACCTTCTCCATACGTAACCAAACTTCTGAACTCAAGAATCAAGATTTTTTTTCCATCCATATTAGATTAGGAAAAACGACATTTTTCTTAACCTAGGATCAGTAATAAAATCAAATAGAGTCAGGTGACCAATAACACCTTAGAAAAAATCCAATGATTGGTAGTGACTTCAGTTACCCTAGGTAATATCCTTAAAATTAAGTCATATTCCAATTACACCCCCAAGGTACAACACACATCCAAACACACAAGAAATGCGCAAGCGTCGCCGTGATGGGTAGTCGACACAGAAAGCCACGTAAGTGTCGCCGTGATGGGTAGTCGACACAGAAAGCCGCGAGGCGTTGACGCATCTTTTTTTTTTCCCTTCTCTTCCTATCATTTCTTTGTACACTATTTTATTTGCTTTGCATGTTGTCCTTGTCATGTAGTCACAGATACTCCTAAGGAGCCCAAGAATGTAGCAATTTCTGTAAAGCCCACAACCCCCATTGTTGCTTGTCCTGGTAATTCCCTTTCTTTCCCCTCCCTTTGTGTTCCTTCTCTCTTGCTTTTATGTCCACCTTTCCTCTTTCTTTCCTCGCCCAAAGCTCATATGATGCTTATTCTTAGGTTCCTTGCTTGCTAAAGGGACTTAGAGTGCTATGTTTGAGGCTAGGAGCAACTCTGCCATTGTTTCTAACCCTGTGAGCGAGGCCACTGCCTTCTTTTTTTGCTTCGAGCAGGTGGAAAATGAACAATCCTAATCCAGCAGACTTTTAGGGCACTGGGTACCTGATGACTGTGTAGGGTATCTGGAGGCCGATTACCATAGCCATGGGGACTTCATGCAGAGGTTCCCTCTTGGCCGTTCTGCTAGGGAGCATTTTCTTAAGCTGCTGGGGTTCGTGATGAACGACATTAAACATAACTTTGTGGACACTGTTCCTACTGAGAATTCTGTAATGGAAGGTTGCAGTTCAGGATCTGATTCGTGTTGACGTTGAAGTGGGATTCCTGCTGGAGCATTTTTGGGAGATTGCCCAAGTCTTCTTTAGGCGGAGGGTTCAGCCTGTTGTTGATATCATTGACACCCACATCGAGAGCTTGAAAAAGAGATTGTAGACTTCAAGGCTCATTGTGAGCGTCTTCTTTTTGGTGTGATTGCCCCTGACTGTTTCCAAGGTGAGACCTTTATTACTGGCCTTTGATTATGTACTCAGCCACTTATTATTATGTAGTTTTTCATCTTTCTCTTTTCTTTCTTCCTTTTTACAATACACTTATTTCTTAGCAGTTATAACTATTTAATAAGTCTAGTATGACTTATACTTTTTGGTCTGTAATTTATTGCTACTTCTGCTACAACACTTATTATGCTTTATGATATTGTGTACTTCTGCTAATACCTCACGTGTGGCTTTCATTACTTTCTACTCTTTTCCATAATTATAAAGAAAAACAAACTACATTACTTTCTTGTGACATAACATCCCTTGCAAGGGTGGTCACTTGGAGGAAATTCAAAATAGAAAAGGAAAACTACATAACACTCCCTATGTGTAATAACGCTTGAGCCATCTGCCATTGATGGGATCCATAAGATCTTTTCTATTCATTTGGGCCAAGCGATAATATCCACTCGCATTAGCCTCCCTTATCAGGAAGGGTCCTTCCCACTTTAGCAAGAACTTAGACGGTCCTGCTAATCCTCTTTTGACATGGTTTGCTATCCTTAGCACCAGTTGACCTTTTGTAAATACGCTTTCCTTTACGGTTCTGCCATAAGCCTCAGTCATCTTCTGCATGTATATGCAGCTACATTCTTAGGTTTCTTCCTTTCTTTCATCTAGTCCCTCTAAATCCTTGCACCTTTCTGCCATGAAGACCTCCTTCTCCCTTTCCTTTCTTTGCATCTACATGACCCTTAAGGAGGATATCATCGATTCTGCTAGGCTGACGGCTTCCTTATACTAAGGAGAAAGGAGAAAATCTTATCGTATATTTCGACAAACTTCGATAAGCCCACGCCCTGCTGCTGGGTGTATTACCCAGCCTCAGTTGTATTATTGGCTCATCTTGCTAATAATTTTAATGAGGGTCTTGTTCGTTGCTTCTGCTTGCCCGTTTCCTTGTGGGTAATATGGTGATGACTAGTGATGCTTTACCTGACAAAACTCTTTAACATTTTTCTAACTTCCTTGTTCACGAACGACATGCCATGGTCACTTATAATTTTGTGGGGTACTTCAAAACACGCGATTATATTCCTGTTGGAAGGCGGGTTAACTAGTCCCACCAAATTGAGCCCCCACGTGTGGAAGGGCCATGGGGTAACCATGCTTTGCAAGTTCTACGGTGGGTGTGGATCAGATTGGCTTATACCTAGTAGCCGTGACACTTCTTTACAAATTATGTTGCGTCCTTCTTCATAGTGGGTCAATAGTAGCCCATCCGCAAGATGCATCAATACAGCTTCTTCCTTCCTTGGTGTTCTTCGCTATTACCTGAGTGTTCCTTTAACATTTCCTTGGCCTCTTCGGGCCCTAGACATCGTAGTGGGTATCTGTCATACCATTTCTTGAGCAAGATTCCTTCGTGTAGGAAGTAACGGGTCACCAATTTTCTAAGCTTGAACCTCTCTTCATACTTATGCGGCAAGATTTCTTCTGCCAAGTATCCTACAAACGGACTCCTCCAATCTTCCACGGTTTCTTTAAATTATGTACCTATTTACTGAATTAATAAAATCCTTTATCTTAAAATAGCATATAAATTGGTATCCTATACTTATACTTCTTGTTTTTGAGAAAGAACCTATACCTGTACTTAAAAACAAAAAATTAAAAAATCCATGTCTTAGCCTATGTCATATGTTTTTAATATCTTTTTTTTTAATATAAATAAAGAAATAGGCATTATTACCCCCAAAAAAATTGTAAAATAATTTATTTGTAAAATTAATTATTTGAATTGGTATCAAGTAATTTTATTTAAATAGTATTTTGTGACCACAATTTCAAAATTAAAAAAAAAAAAATGAACTCAATGATGAAAATTGAAAAAAATAAAAAAAAAATCTATTTTAACAAAGTTTTAAGTGAAATAGTGTTTTCAAAAAATATTTAATATCAGGTATTTTAAACCCACTAAAAAAATAAATTGCCAATTTTGTCCCCTCCATGTCAACCGAGGAAGAAGTTTCATTAAAAGAAACGAGAGTAGCAGAGTCAGACTATCGGCTGCACCGATTTACCTCCCAACGACTCTATTCGTTTCTCCCAAATTGATATCCAAAAAATAGGATTTCAAAATGGCTAATAGTAATAGCAATAGTAAGAAGAAGAACAGGCCTCTGAGATTTTCTTCTCTGTTGGTTTTGTTAATTTCAATTCTATTATTATCTTCTTCTACAGCCTTTGCCAAGTCTCGTCGCCCTATCTCAGTAAGCAATTCTCAAATCCAATCCTCTTTATTTTCTCATTATTTTATTTATATTTTACTTGAAATTGTAAACACAACAGGATGCTGAGACGAGGCAAAAGAAGAACGAGTGCTATGCTGATATCGAGAGGTAACAATTGATCGCTTTCAAAAATATGCCGTGTAATTAATTAATTAATTAATTGAGACTTTTTATTAGTTTCTGAGTTTTATGCGATTCTAATTTAAAAAAACTAGCGGAATGTGGGGTTGGCAATGCAAGTCTTCAGTGGTTGATAAGGAGAATTGTGCTTTGAAATGCCTTTCTCCATCTTGTTATGAACTCGTCTACGGCAGCGATCCGGTGAGATAGATAAAACTCCTCTTTTAATTGGAAATTGAATTACGTTTACGGGTTCTGTTTTTATATATATATATATATATATATATATTTTTTTTTTTTGGGTATTTGGGGTTGAAAATGATTGTGTTTAATTGTAGCTTGAGGAAGGAGAGAAAGATCTCATTAGGAGCCAAGAATTCAAGTACTGTATGCACAAGTAAGTTTAATGTTTTTTTTTTTTTTTTTTTTTTTTTTTTTTTTTTTTTTTTTTTTGGGTGTCATTGATATAAGAGTATATAAGGCTTATTAGTTGAGTTGAGATATGTTTTATTATATATAGCTTAATTGGATGCTAAATGTTTCAATCATGCAACTTTTTGATAGATAATCATGCAATGTAATAAAAGAATTTTGTCATGGTTTGATAATAAAGAGCAATTATCAGAAGCGGACACTATAGATTGAAACTCAAAAAAAAAAAAAAAAAAAAAATCGAAAACACCACATATCCGATTATCTATTTTACTAATAAAAAAAGGGGAAAAATTTTTTTTTATTCATCTGTTGGTGCGATTCGAAAGATTATAGTGTTCTGCTGTCTTATAAGGAGACCCATTGATCTCAGCAGTTATAACGAAAGGAAGATAATAAATAACTGTTGATAGAATTGCTTTCTGGCCTAAGATACAGCCACACTACTACTGAAAGACATGATTACTCAGCCTTTCATGGCAGAAGACAAGACAAGGCAATTCTTGAAAAGTTAGGATGCAACATGATGGGGGATTCGGCAATTGCTTATTATATATCTTTAGGTTTTTATGTTTATTATAAATAACAACTATCAAAATATTTAAAAACATATAAAAATTGCAGGGAATTTTTTTTAAAATAAATATCCTCTGAACACTCCTAATTTCTAAGATCACAGAAAATAAAAGACATTAATACTCTTTCAGAAATAAAAGAGATATTAGATTTCCTAGACTTGAAGTCTTTGACTCATTTATTACGTAGATGGGAGACATTGATTTTATTTAGTTCTTTTCTGATTGATTGTTGACTGCTATCACAATTCAACCAACAATTGCAGTGCTAGCTGCATCATCTGTACATTCTTGCATTCAAATTTTTTGTTTGTATGGTGGTTGAAGGTTGGTTCCTAGATTAGAAACTCCCCTACCCTCTTCGTCTGTTGGGTTATCTTTTGTTGGGAAATGTGGAAAGCTATAACCTTTGAGATCCTAAAAGCTTTTAGGCTTATTCGGGTTCCTCCTTTTTAGTTTCTCTTCCGCTTTCTTTCCTGAAGCTGTCACCTTGATATGTAGCTTCATTTCTGCGGGTGGAATAAACTAATTAAGTTATGATAGTGTTTCAGTGAGAATTTGTCCAGGAAATAAAGAAGTATATCGTCCTAACAAAATTTTCAAATTTACAAAATGTAGTTAAATAAATGCAAGAGTGGATATCACGAAATAGGGTTACATTATAAACTATTAATATTTTTGAATTGTTGATTCATGAAGGACACTTTGATTTGGGCTGAAACAAAACATGGTTTGAGGACTTACCCAGATGGTTGGTTCAGGATTGGACAGTGGTTCATTGAGAAATTTGAAGGGAAGCGTTTAGTGACTCCTTTGAGAGAGGTAAACCTATATCTACCATAGGAGGAAAAAATGATTTTTGGAATTTCTTTGTTGAAAAAGGGGAAAGTGGTATGAGATTTGTGGGTGTTAAGTGTTAACTCAGCCAATGGTGGTTTGTGACTCTAACTTGGGGTTTTGTGGGGTGGTGAGGGTGGAGAAGGTGGTATTAATGGTAAGAATAAAATTTAGGAGAAAATCTCGGAAGGAAATAATGTCAATATTCCTTTGAAGCCCAATTTGAATTCAAAAATGGTTGAGTATGGAAAGATGCGTGATAGTAGGAAGGCACGTTGGCTAGGGAGAGGTTTGACTGTGTATGTGAATGAATATGGAAAGAGGTGGGTAGCTTGGGATGTTGTTAAGGGTGGGAAACAAGCTGGCAAATGGGTTATAACAAATAAGGTCCTTAAGGGTCTGGGCCTATCCAAGCAGAATCCCAAGTCTTGTTGGAAAATAAAGAACCCATTTTGGGCCTGGGTTTGTCAAGCCCATGAAATTTTGAGGCTGGAGAGTTCCTTAAGTGGACAAAAGGATTTGGAGTCTTCTTATTTGATTGGGTTCACTATGCCGAGCTCAGGTAGGAGTGTACTCACTGTTACGAAGGGGTTTGAGTGTTCAAGGGTCTCACCCATCGCATCAGAGCAACATGCGATGTCGCCGAAGGGATCTTCTTCCTTAACGGCGACTATAGTGGCTGGCAAGGGTGGTCAGCACAGCCCGATAAGCATAGCCCAGCCACCTTTTGCGCTGGCAGGACTAGCGGTGGTGGCCCAAGCTTCCGATGAGCTGATATCTCCGGTCAGTGATTCGAGTGGGTCCAGGTTGGTGTCGGAGGTGTCATCGGCCACGATATTGCAACCGGTATTGACCTTTACTGACTCGAGAGTGTCGGAGTTGGTGTCTTTGTCTTCTCTAGTGGCATTGGTGGAGGGGGATGATGATTTTGTGGGTTCGGAAGGACTAGGTACATCTGATTTTGAGGGAGCTCAATTACTTGGCCCAATTATAAGGGAATTGGTCGGAGATTTGGATAAGTTGTGGGGTAATTCCAAAGATTGGATATTACAATTGCATGATGGCAGGCAATTAGTGCTACTATTGTCACTATATCGGTCTCCAGATTGTATGTCAGTCTGTTCAAGTTTGGAGGGAGGGTGTGTACCAGGTAATGCTTTTAGTACTAATGAAGGCCAGAGGGTTAGTTCGGCAGATGAGGGTGAGGGGCTAGTAGAGTCTTTGTTTGTGGTTCTTGGTTTAAAGAGTGAGATGTGGGAACTTGATGAAAGATTGAGGTGTTGTGAGGGAGTTGATGAGCCATTAGTTGTGGTATCTTTGGCCACTGAAGGTCTGGTGGAGTCGGAATCTAGTCATGTGAAGGAGATTAGGTGTAAGGGAGTGTGGTGTCAACTATCACAATGGGTAACCAATAGGATAAAGGCTTTCAAGAAATCTATGGACACTTTGCTGGAAGGTTTTGAGAAGCAGATTATAGGATTGTTATTAGCTATAGAGGCTAGAAAGAAAGATAAACAAAAACTTGTGGTGGGTGATTAGGTGAAGGTGGTCAAGTCAAGCCAGAAAGGTCAGCGGGAGTTGAAGAATTTGTTGTCATCTTTGAATGTTGAGTATGTTCCAAATAAAGCAAGGTGTGCAAGTTCTGAGTGGGCTGTTGTGCTTTATCAATGAATGTGAAAATTATTTCTTGGAATGTTTGAGGGTTGAATGAGCTGGACAAAAGGCTCAGGGTTAGAAATTTGATTAAAAAATGGGGGCCAAATGTGGTTTGTCTTCAAGAAACCAAATTGGGGATGATTAATAGAGCGGTGATTCGTAGCTTATGGGGTGCCATCATGTTGACTGGTCTTATTTAGGTTCTTGTGGAGTTTCTGGTGGGGTGTTTATGATGTGGGACACTCGGATAGTGAATAAAATGGAGGAAGCAGTGGGGAGATTTTTGGTTTCTTGTAAGTTTACAAGTGTATCAAATCAATTTGTTTGGGCGTTTACTGGTGTTTATGGTCCTTATTTACACCAAGACAGGAGGTTTTTATGGGAGGAACTCTATGGCTTGAATAGTTGGTGGAGTGTCCCATGGTGTGTGGGTGGTGACTTTAATGTGGATAGGTTCCCTTCCGAACGATTGGGGTCTAATTCCTTCACTACTGCTATGCGGGAGTTTTCCAATTTCATTTTGGAACAAGGTCTCATTGATTTGCCATTACAAGGGGGTACTTTTACTTGGTCAAATTCTAGAGAAGCTGCTTCAAAGGCAAGGTTGGATAGATTTTTGTTTTCTGCAGATTGGGAGGATAAGTTTCCAACAGTTTCTCAAAGACGAATGTCTAGGTTGTGTTCAAATCATTTTTCAATTGTCCTTGAGGGCGGATCTTTTCAGAGAGGGTGTATGCTGTTTAGATTTGAGAATATGTGGCTTAAGGATGGAGGTTTTGTGGATAAGGTTTGATCTTGGTGGGACTCCTATCAGATTCATGGTGCACCGAGTTTTATTTTGGCCAATAAATTAAAGCTCTTAAAAATGATTTGAAAAGATGGAATGTGGAGGTGTTTGGTCAGGTTGAAGTTCGGATTAAAAAATTGTGGAAAGATTTAAGTGTTCTAGAGAATATAGTGTAGAGTAGGGGATTATTAGCGGAGGAAAGGGTAGATATGGAAAGAATTCGTGAGGAGTTAGAAAAAGCTACTTTGTTGGAAGAAATATGTTGGAGGCAAAAATCTAGAGTTCTCTGTGTTAGGGAAGGAGACAAAAATTCTAAAATTTCCCACCATATAGCTAACTCTCAAAAGAGGGTTAATTCTATTGATATGCTTATGGTGGATGGGGTGTTGTCTTCGGACCTGGCTGCTTTAGTAGATTGTATCTCTCAGTTTTATAGGCAGCTTTATTCTGAGGATGTGGCTCATAGACCTGTCTTAGCTGATGTGAACTTTTCTAGTATATTGGTGGAAGATGCAAGTTGGCTAGATAGGCCTTTTGAGGAAGAAGAGGTGTTTGGGGTGATTAATGATTTTAATGGTGATAAGGCACCTGGCCCGGATGGATTTTCCATGGCATTCTTCCAGTCTTGTTGGGGTGTTTTGAAAATAGAAATTGTGGCTGTTTTTCAAAATTTCCATACTCAGGCGGTGTTTGAGAAGAGTCTTAATGCTTTGTTCCTTGCCCTTATTCCCAAGAAAGTGAATGCTGTGGAGGTCGAGGACTTTCGGCCTATTAGCTTAGTTGGTGGGATTTATAAGATTATTTCTAAAGTGTTGGCTAATCGGCTTTGTAGGGTGGCGTATGGGCTTATTTCGGATTCACAAAATGCTTTTGTGAAGGGCAGACAGATTTTGGATTCCGTTTTGATTGCTTCTAAATGTATTAATAGTAGATTGAAGTCAGGAGTTACAGGTGTGTTGTGTAAATTGGATGTGGAGAAGGCGTATGATCATGTGAGTTAGGATTTTTTACTGTATATGCTTCAGCGTTGTGGTTTCTCGGAGAAATGGAGAAAATGGGTAAGGTATTGCATTTCAACTGTAAATTTTTCTATTATGATCAATGGTAGCCCATCTGATTTCTTTGAAAGTTCTAGGGGGCTTCGGCAAGGAGATCCTTTATCTCTTTTGTTGTTAGATATTGTGATGGAGGCATTAAGTCTTATGTTGGATGTAGCTACCTCCGCCGGGCAATTCTCAGGCTTTTCTGTGGGTAGTACGATTGGTCCATTAGTGATGGTGTCTCACCTTTTATTCGCAGATAACACTTTGATTTTTTGTGATGCTGAACCTTCTCAAATTGCTAATTTAAGGGCGATTCTTGCTAGATTTGAGGAGGTGTCAGGGATTCATATTAATTTGGGAAAATCTGAGTTGGTACCTGTTGGTGGGGTATACAATTTGGAGGCTTTGGTGGGTCCGTTGGGGTGTGGGCAGTCTTCTTTGCCCTTGAAATATTTGGGCCTTTCATTAGGTGCAAAATTTAAGGATTTATCTATTTGGAATTCTATCCTTGAGAGAATGGAGAGGAGGTTAGCAGGTCGGAAGAGAATGTATTTATCTAAAGGGGGTAAGGTGACACTTATTAAAAGCTCACTCTATCTTTACCTACATACTTTCTTTCCCTTCTTCCGTTACCGGGTAAGGTGGCAAAGCGTATGGAGAAATTACAGAGAGATTTTCTGTGGAATGGGATTGGTGGTGAACCTAAAATACATTTAGTTAATTGGGCCAAGGTTTGTAGGCCTTTGTAGGATGGGGGGTTAGGTATAAGAAGGTTGGGAAACTTTAATTCTGTTTTGATAGGAAAATGGTTGTGGAGGTGTGGTATGGAGACTGATGCTTTATAGTGGAGGGTTATTGAGGCAAAATATGAGAACATTTAGGGTGGTTGGTGTACGAAAAAGGTGACAAGTCCTTATGGGGTCAGCTTGTGGTGATACATTAGAAGTGGCTGGTTGAACTTCTCTAAATTCCTTGTTTATGATGTGAGGGATGGGAGTAGAGTGAAATTTTGGAAGCATGTGTGGTGTGGGGATTGTACTCTCCAAGAGGCCTTTTTGGAGTTTTATTGTCTTAGTGGGTCTAAGGATTCCTCGGTGGCTGAAGTTATGGATTGGTCTGCAGAGAGGTTTTACTGGAATGTGCAATTTCGTCGTCTACCACAAGATTGGAAAGAAGAAGCCTTAGACCGGTTTATGGAGTTGGTCTATTCTTCGACAGTGCAGGGATTTGGCCCAGATAAGGTTTGTTGAAAGCTTGCAAGGAATAGAGGTTTTGAGATTAGAGGTTATTATAGCTCCTTCTACCCTCCTACACTTGTTTCCTTTCTATGGAGAATGATATGGCAATCGAAGGTTCCTCCAAGGGTGGCTTTCTTTTCTTGGTCTTCTTCCTTAGGTAAGATCTTAACAACAAACAACCTTCGTAAAAGACGAGTGATAGTGCTTAACTGGTGCTATATGTGTAAGAGGTGTGGGGAGTTGGTGGATCATCTTCTACTTCATTGCTCTATAGCTTGGGAGTTGTGGTCTTTGGTGTTTTGCTTGTTTGGTATTCAACAGGTTATGCCTAATACTATTCTTGAGTTGTTTGAGGCTTGGCAAGGAAAGTTTGCGCGTCATCGTCACATTGATGTTTGGAAATTAGTGCCTCATTGCTTGATCTGGTGCATTTGGCGTGAAAGGAATGCTAGAAGCTTTGAGGGTTGTGAACGTTCTGGGCTGGAGATTAAGTCTTTTTTCTTACACATTCTCTTTTAATGGAGTGTTGTCCTTTCTCACTTTTCTTGTTCTTCTTTTTCTATTTTTCTTGATCGTTTTTCTTTTGTTTCTTGATTTGTGCCCCCATAGTACATCCCCAATGTACTCGGTTTGGCAATCTTTTTATTATTAATAATATTCTTACGTTATTTATCAAAAAAAATGGTATAGATTTTTTTTGGTGCTGGACTGTACTTGAGTGGTCTTTCAACTTATCTGTCTGGTAGCTTAGGCATGTATTTAGCTATAAAAAAATTAATTAGCAAAAGAAGATGGTTCGAGTTAAATTTAGTAAATTGAAAGGGGAAGGTTAATAACTTAGGCACTCAGAGAATCAACAGGCCTTGATTTAACATTTCATGTGATCTTGGTTTGAATAATGTAATATCATAGCCTTTTGTTTGTTGGATCAATAGATATAAGAGAAGTATAAACCATGGCTTTAATTAGGGGAGTTCTGAATTAGAAAAAAGTCACACTTATTGAGGTGTTAGAAGGTCACCAACCTAGCTGAGCAACGCAGAACAGAAACTGCAGTGGCTTCTGAACTAACTTGTGCAGTTTGTTTTATAAAAAAGTTAGTACTAATTAGGCTTCTGGATAAATTCTTGAAGGTTTCTTGGATCGGATTTTATGTTTAATGACTTAGGGATAGTTGAGTTGTTTATTTATTTATTTTATTATTTTACAGACAGAATCTTGAAAGTATTTAATGGTTGATTTCTGTTAAATAATGAATTTGTTGGGAAATAATAAAAGATGAACCTTAGATAGTCACGGCTATGTTTCCTAAACAATCACACTAACAAAGGAGAAACCAATCACGCCTTTAAAGATTGAGAAAAGCTGTTTTAATTTTATTTAATTTTACTCTGAAGCACCAACCATTACCTGTGTATCCATCCCAAGGGCAACAAGAACGCTAGATTTCCCCATTCTAAGCATTTTTTTTCCTCAATTAAACCTATTTTATGATACACCAGTCCCGGTCAGAAGCACTAACCACCTGTAGCATTTCAAGCAAACTAGAATTTCTTTATGATTCTTGATCCTTCCTTTTACTAGTCTTCTCAGCTGGGATCATAAATGGGTTGTCTCTTCTTCAATAATCCTTTCTATAAGCAGAACTACAGTGAGCAGTCTAAATTTCGACTCTTTTTTCTTCCAATCGTGTTCATGTACTGAAGCCCTAAAAAAAATATCAAAAGTCTTGTACTTAAATCACTATATCAGTGAGAAAGTGCTCCACAATGGGTTGTGGTCTCAAAATGGAGCCTTTTTTTTTTTTTTTTTTTTTTGTCTTTCTGCTTTAAGATATTGGATAAGGCCTTTTAGGACTGTTCCCCTATGTTTGCACCCCCTGACTCATACTCAAAGAGATCTCATGCATCTCATTTGCGGCCGTCATTAAGTTGGGTCTGAACTCCCTTGGATTATAGAATTTCCTGCAGAAGCCCCCTTCCTTTGACTATCTCTCTCTGAAACAAGAAGGCTTTCTGCATCGTCAGTTTGGCGGATTAGACAGTCATAAGAAACATTGACATAAAGGAAGAGTTAGTTATAAGCCATTATTAAAGCCTTCCTTTCATCTGTCTTTTCAATAATGAATGAAAGGAATTTCTAATTCACTTTATTGACACATTTGTTCGTTTGAATCGATGTAAATTCTCACCGCTTGTCTCAGTTTTGAATTAATAATGATAATCGTTTTACATTAATCACTGTTGATCCAAATGGATAGTTAAAATATACAAGGCATCGAATAGATATAGGTCTTAACGCTTAGTAAAAGTCATACAAATCAAAGTCTTGAAATCAAAGACCTTGAGTGTGACTCTTGACCTTTCAAAACTCAAGGCATAGACCTCTGCAATCGTAACATCTGCAATGACAATGTCATCCCTGAGTACTGCATATTAATGAAAGCGCTCATCAGGATCTATTTGTTCAGCTGCGTATCACACCAAAATTTGGTGTGATCAAGAGAAGAGTATGTAGTTTTGCTGCCAAAGACAACTCTACAATGGGGTTGCACTAAAGGCATGATAAGGGTATATCCGGACAAACATGTAGAAGAAATTTACCGCCAGTAAATAGCTCTAACAAGTCGAGAGGAAATTTATAACATGCTGTATGGAACTATGGAGAAAATGATGTGTGATCTTGCCAAATTCAAGAATTCTGAGATCCTAGGTTTTTGGTCTGGGTGTGAGCTTTCAATGGATCTTGTACATGAGCATGAATATGTGATTGGTATCAGTGTATGAAAATTACTATATACAAGTAAAGTATAAGTTGCAATATTAACTTGTTAGATTGGTGTTTGAGGCTAATGGCAAATTGGTGAATGTATCATAAGCAGATTGTATACACAGGATTTCCTAAAAAGTTGTTTAAAGTACCTACAAACATCTAATGCCTTCTAATGGCAATATCTAGATTTATCATTGTTAAGCACAAAGCGTAAAGACCCTTCGCTTGATGGAACCAATGGCATGACAGGAAATATACAGCAAACACATCATGGGGCAGCATTGAAGTTTTATAGGTTAAACCACATACTGAGTAACCCCTTCCTGAATTTTATATGTATTTGACTACACACAAAGGCAAACTACAGAATCTTTTCTATAAATCCCATAATCTGAATTTGATATATTTCATTATGGATTTTGAAGTAATAAATCAGAATTACTGATTACACAATTCGACTAAAAGATCTAACAAAGAAACCCAGAATTCAAATAAAAACTTAAAAGAAAAAAAAAAATCACAAAGGTTGAAAGTGAAACCAATGTAGGAGCACCCTCAAAAAGAATAAAATTAGAGGTTATAAACATTTTGGAGCTTTGGTCTATGGCTTCTCTTTATTTGGTGTCTCTCCAGATATATGCCCTACTCAGTGAAAGAACTTCTAGCTTGTTGGAAGAGTGGCTTCAAGGGCCATCAAAGTGTGGATGTACGGAATGCTATTCCTCTTTGTCTTATGTGGTGCATTTGAAAGGAATGTTATTTTAAGGCTTTTGAAGGGATTGAATCCCCTGTGCTTCAATTGAAGTTCTATTTTCTTAGATTGCTTTTTGATTGGTTGAAGAGCATTGGGGCTGTTAATTGTTCCATCTTTTTTGGAGTTCCTTGATCTTTGTAGTTTTGGGTGTTAACTTTTGTGGTGCTCTTGTATACTTCCCTTGTACTGGAGCTTTGCCCTCTTTCTCTTTTGATAAAAAGTCGAACCTAGTGCATAAAACTCTTACTTATGTTGGTTCTGGATAGGTGATTGGTAGACTACCTTATCCTCATTTAAAAATAAAAACAAAAACTTGGAGAGGTTATTTTTGGACTCGAACCCACAATGTGTTTTAATAGTTGATTTGCAGTGGTAAAGATAGTTGTGCAGGATGGCACCAACCTTGAAAACTGGAGCATTGGATCCATCCCTACATTAATACAGTCGGTTTAGGAAAAAGAACCCACAAAAGCCATTCTGTTGTTGCATGGATGAATAAGTGAGGTTCCCTAACATGCCCTGATTCTGCCCAGTTATACTTGGATTAGCTTTTTAGCTTATTTGCTTATACATAACTTTTTGAAGCCTCATTTTTTCCAAGTACGATTGTAGTTTTTCCTATTTTCAACAAATAAGCAAATAAGCTTTCAGCAAAAACCTAATTCAAACGCACATCTTGTTTTCTATTTTCTTGTGTCAGTCTTTTGAAACTTCATTCTCACAGAATGCTGGATCTTGTTTGTCAGAGAGTTACATCTGGTGATTTGGATAACATGAACATAGAGCTGAGTTAGATCTGGTTTTGAGGGAAGGGTGCTTTGTGCTTGGGCTGAATGGGTATTGCTGATTTTTGGTTTTGAGGCAAGGTTAGTGATTTGGTTGGTTTATTTGGCTGAATGGTTGAGTTGGTTTGAAGATTAGTTGATTATTGTGGTGCAATAGCTGATTCTGGCCATTTTCTGGGCACTGGGATGGGGTGGCACAGGGAAAGGAGTTAACGGAGATGGGCACATATGGGAATTGAGCAAAAGGGGAGTAGTGGGTGAGGGTAGAGGTATGAATAAGGATGGGATTCGTGTTGGAAATTGTTGACATGGTATCTGGTGAAATGGTATCAATGCTAATGGCGGTGGTGATAGGAGTGGTGGGAAAGTTGGTGGTGGTAAGGCGTTGATAGTGGGGTTAGAGGGGTGGGGATGGGGGATTAGACATCCTTCCTACAAAGAGACCTCTCCTTCAAATCTAATATCCTGTCACCATAGAGCCTTTTTTTAAGCAGTAAATTATTTGGTTTAAGGATTATTGGATTTTTTTTTTTTTAGCCATTGGAATTCGCTATTAGATATAAAAAATATAAATAAAAATAAAAGAAGAAGAAAAGAATATTTGTATGGGACCCATATAGAACTGATACCATCCTTACAAGACTTTAATCTCAGAGCAGGACTCTTTGATAGTGTTTTTTACGCATCTCCTGTGTTCCTTTTCTTCACAAATGAACAAAACTTATGTAGGTCATATCTTTCTGGTTGGTTTGTCTTGCTTTTCCATTACTTCTTAGAAGTCAGTTTAGTAACAACATACATAATCTCCTGTATGTTCATATTATTGCAGGCTATCAATGGGAGAGAGTCTTGAGGGCATCAAGGGTTCCTTTGACTATTAAAGTTACGTTAATCGGCAGCATTCTGACATGGAGCATATTCTCTGCCCCTGCCCCTACCCCTACCATTGCTCCCCCCTCCCTTAAAATGATCCCCAAGAAAAAGAAAAAGAAAAAGAAAAAGAAAAATTGTAACTAAATATTTAAGCATTTAAGTTTATTTTGGTCGCTCTATTTTTGACAATTGACATTTATGGCGTTTTATGGTGATTTTTAACATAGTGATTACATGCTTTAAAAAAAAAAGTTGGGGTAAACAAAAAAAAACCCTCTAAGAATTTGGTTTTGAAATGGGCCACAAGTATACCAGGTGTCACGTGTGCTTTGTCGCCTTTGATAGTATAGAGGAGCAAACTTTGTGTCATATCATATGAGAGACGTGAGATGTGCTGAAATTAAAGCGTTTTTATAATGAAGGGATAAAGTTGGGTTTTACTTTAAAAATTGACTAAAAATTGAGGGTAATTTTAGGAGAAGTGAACACTTTTCCTATGATAATATTTGGTTTCAGCTCATGCAATTCTTGCTTTTTGCAATTGTACTTCAGCGGGTGCACTGCAAAAACGTGAGAACCCACATTTTAGAGACTAATAAAATATGCGTTTAAAATTTTTACCAAACATAATTTTGCTTTTTGGGTTGGCTAACGAGCTATTTTTGGGCCCAAAAAGCTAAACCAAGCGGGAACTTAGTAATTATTAAGACAAATAATAATAATAATAACAAGAAGAAGAAGAAGAAGACGAAGAAGGTGAAACTAGAAGTATATAATTTCCTTACATATCAAACATCCACTTTTATAAGTGCTAGTTAAACATTCAGTTTTTTCAACAAGAATATTTTTACAGTTTTTATCAAACTCTCTATTGAATAACACCTATTTAATTTCTATTGTACATCCAAAGACAAAATAAATAAATAATATTAAAAACAATATATCAAAAATAAATCCAATTTTAAGTTTTTAACCCCTGAACAGTGAAACAAATTAAAAGACACTACTGAATTTGTAACACAGACCATATATAACTTCCCAAAAACGTTTGACACCTTTCACAGTTTCTTTTTCGTAGCCCACAGAAATTGCTTTCGGCTTGACCAGTATTTACACCTCACAAACCACCCAAAATTTGAAAAACATTTTCAAGAAAATGTTTTTTGTCAAAAGAAATGCGGCTTGGTGCTGCCTTTGTTGTGGAGTGGAGATAGTAACCCTAGAACACTTTTTTTTCCTGTCATATATCAATCATTGTATATCTAACTCTATTTAGAGCCTCTAAAATTTCGATACAGGATTTCTGAATCAAATCCTGGTTGGGTTACAATAATTTATTTTCCTGCTCTTGGGATTTGATAAAAAACAGGATTTCATAATGCTCGCCATTACCACTCTTGAGTCTTGACAATCTATGGATTGAATTATTGGTTTTTTTACTTTTTATTCAAGATAATGATACTGTGATTTCTATGTTACAAATAGTTGAAAGCGTGGAACAAAAGATAAAGATTTTTGGTAAACATTTTTAGGATCCGATTAATAGGTGGTCTTAGAACATTTATTAATAGATTATTTTATGAAAGTTTTAATACCAAATTTATTATTTTATAAGAATTATAAAACACTGTTAACAAACTGACTACTTTTTTCTTTCCTTATAAATATTTTTAAAAATATTTCTTATACTAATGTTCTTAAGCATAGTTAACAACATTTTCCCATATTTTTATCTTTACAAACATATGATAAGGGCATTTTCGTAACACATTAGTAAACTGTCTTTGCAGGATAACTCTGTCACCACATTGATTTTTTTTTTTTTTTTACTAAACTCACTGCACTGGTTTGAATGATAGAAAACATTTGTTATTATTATTATCGTGTATAGTTTTTTTTTTTTTTTTTTTTTTTTCTTGAGAAATGTGTAAGAAGATGTTATGTGGTCCATATTTGAAACTTTGTCATTAATTACAATTATAAAGATGACCGAAAGTTATCAACAATCATTTAGGGGGTTAATTTACAGCAAGCGGTAGTGCTTTATTATGGACAATGGGACAGCACATCAAGACAGCTTTTTTTTTTTTTGGGTAGAAAACCCAATTCCACATATAAAATTTTATATCTCTCTATAGAAAATCTTGTTTTAAATAATTAAATCTTCAAACGATTTTATTAAAGGTTCATTGGTATCATATGTCTGTTGCAAGTGGGTGAATGTATGATGGCAGTTACTTTAAAGAAAATTCTGAGTTTCTCAATTTTAAAGCTATGAATAAATATATGCCTGGAATAGTACTTTTCATTTTTATTTTATTTTTTAAAGAGAGTTTTAACTTATAACGTCTAATGATAGCTCTTTATCATCAGATTAAGACACTAATCAGTTTTTAGTGTAGGCGGGGGATTGAACCTCAGATCTCTTATTCAACCGTAAAAAACTTTACCGATTGAGCTAATTGGAACCTACTAAGCACACCAAACAAAATTGAAGAAAAATTAATATGAAGTAAAATTCAATTAATGGCTTACCATTATAGAACTTTGTTTGTAGTAGGCTTTCATAAATAATAATAATAATAATAATAATAATAATAATAATAATAATAATAGCTATTTATCATCAAATTAAAACACTAATCAGTTTTTAGTGTAAGCGGAGATTGAGTCCCAGATCTCTTATTCAACCATCAAAAACTTTATTGGTTGAGCTAATTGAACTCACTAAGCATACCAAACATAATTAAAGAACAACTAATATGAAGTAAAATTCAATTAATGGCTTAGCATTATAGAACTTCATATGTAGTAGGCTTTCATAAATAATAATAATAATAATAATAATAATAATAATAATAATAATAATAATAAAGAAGAGGAACTAGGCTTGTAGCTTTCTTTTGAGTGAATAGATAAAAGCGTCTTATTGTAAGCAACATATTTAGTTTTTTACTGAAAATATTATAAATAAAAACTAAAAGCTAAATAAAATAAGTTGATTATTAATTTTTTTTCCTAAAGGTATTGTCGAATAAAAAAAAAAAAAAAAAAAAAACCTAATGTTACCATTGCGAGAGACTATAATGTTATCGTTGCCTACCATAGTTTTTGAGTGGAGTTGTGGTGTGTCTTTATATTAGACATTGGCGGAGCCATGAATTTATCTTTGGAGGGCCATATATAATTTTTTTTGTGTATTAAATTAATCTAAAATAGTAACAAACAATCAAAGGAGTCAATTTTATACTGGAGGTTGTTTCGGCTTAGTTAAAGGAATGATATGTTTCGGTATCAGTCAATACCGGTGTATCGTTTCGAAAGTACCGCTATATATATATATATATATATATATATATATTCAATTTGAAAATCATAATAAATTATTAGGAGTTTTTAAAAATATAAACTGACAAGTAGCATATAAACGGTCGTCATTTACTTGCAAATCGTCACTGACAGTGACGAGTAGGCGTATGGACGAGCATATGTGCATTAACTCCAGGTAGCAATCAATAACTGAGTAATGAATAGCACAAAACCGTTACCGTCGTCCAATAATGCAGAATTAAGGACTGGTTACGAACAAAAAACGATGGAGTTAAATTGCAATCATTAAGCATTGATTACCCAGCTGCAACATAACAATTTACTGAGTATTAACTCAGCCTAAGGCTATATAAAGCTTGGAAAAACAGGTAAAAGGACACGAACACACACTGCTATACAAGTTATAATTTTTCTAGAGAGATCAAGCTAATTTAAGCATCGAAGGGTCCTTGGCAGGCCCCAAACTGGTGCCTTTATCTATTGAGTGCTTTTTGTGAAATAGGTTTTTCAAGTCATTCATCATACTGACGAGGAACATACTAACGAGGCATATTCTTGCGTCATCAGTTTGGCACCTTCTATGAGAAATGATTGAGTTGTAATTCTCTCAGGCAAGTCATCATCGTATATCTACCAACAAAGTTCCTCGAGACACACGAACACTTCCACTTCATCACCTCCTACGGACCCAACCGTAATGGCTCAACAGATTCAAGCACTCACTGCTAATGTGCAAAAGTTGATGAAATAGAATAAAGGATTGAAGCGGAAGGCACACCCTTAGACTTTAACTATGTCGTAGTCTCGACGCAATCGCAATGATAACGATGACGAGGTCCATAGTCCAGAGAATAGTAGAAGGGATACTTCAGAGCATATCGCACAGTTAACTTGTGGTAGTGACCAAATGATGAAAAACATGAGGAATGAGTTAGACGAGGTCAAGAACGCCATGAAAGGGAAAACAAAAATAAACTTGGAAGGCATGATCAAGAGGACTGAGTCACCCTTCATAGCTAGCATTCTAGTCATAGCTAGCATTTTGGAGTGCCCTTTGCCTCCCAAATTCCGTCTTCCTCGACTAGAGGTCTATGATGGTACTAAAGACCCTCTGGACCATATAGGAGCATTCAAAACACTTCTGAGCCTCCAGCAGACCCTAGATGAAGTTATCTGCAGGACATTTCCAGCAACCCTTAGGGGAGCAGCATGGGTATGGTTCAGTAAACTACCCGTAGCGTCCATTGCGAACTTTGACCAGCTAAGTGACTCATTTGTCCGTCACTTCATTGGAGGCCAACGCCATAAGAGGCCTACCTCCTACCTGCTAACTGTGAAATAGCAAGAACGAGAGACCCTAAGGGAATATGTGAAGCGATTCAACAAAGCAGTCCTGGAAATTGATGAGGCTAACGAGCAGGTGATAATGACAACCTTCCAGGCAAGGCTGAACAACCCTAGCCTTGTTTTCTCCTTGGGGAAAAATCCTCCAACCTTGATGACAGATCTGCTGTTTAAAGCACAAAAATACATGAATGGGGAAGATGAACTGACGGCAAAGGGACTAGTGGGTAAACAAAAGAAAGACAACGACACAGAGTCACAAAGCAAGAAGAAGGAGCGCAAAGATAGCCTTACGGAAGCTAAAACTAGCAAAAGTAGTCTAGAGGCAGCATCAAAGAAGAAGTTGAATTTCACCCCTTTGATAATGCCTGTGGACAAGATCCTCACGCAGATAAAAGACGACCCTGCCTTGAAATGGCCTAAGCCATTGAGCTCGTCGTCAAAGCAAAAAGATCCGAAGAAGTACTGCCGCTTCCACAAGGACCATGGTCATTATACAGATGAATGTCGGGATTTGAAAGAACAAATAGAGGAGTTGATCCAGAGGGGAAGACTCCAAATGTTTGTTAAGAAGGACTACCAAGTTCATCAGCGAACTGAGGAGAAACCCAATGACAACCAAAGAGAGGAAGATCGGGACAATCTCAAACCCATCGTAGTAGAGATAAGGACGATCAATGGGGGTTCAATCGTTAGAGGATCATACAAGTCTTTGAGGCAGGTGAATAGTGTCCATGTCAATCACCCAATGGCAAAACATCGACGTACTGGGAATGACGACATTGTCTTCTCTGAGCAAGATGTGAAAGGGATCAAGCAGCCCTATGATGATCCCTTAGTCATTATGTTGGCCATTGAAGGGTTCAACACCTGAAAAGTTTTGGTGACTAACAGAAGCTTGGTAGATGTAATGTACATAACGGCCTTCCAGCAGATGAAGTTGGATCCAAAGCACCTCAAGCCTTTTGGATCTCCGTTAGTCAGCTTCACCGGAGATCATGTTTATCTGAAAGGCATCTACAGATTAGGCAGGGAACTACCCTGCTCAAGTGACGAGGATGGTAGACTTCTTGATCGTCGATTGCCCTTTATCTTATAATGTGATTCTTGGGTGACCAACCCTTAAATCACCTTAAGGCAATAACTTCCACATATTACCTGAAAGTGAAATTCCCGACCCCTCATGGAGTTGGAGAAATCATAGGGGGTCAACTTTTGGTTCAGGAATGTTACCAAATAGTCTCGGCGTCTAGGAAAAATCACACTTGGATGGTAGAAGAAGAACCACCCAAACCCATGGAGAAGGCGAAAAATGTAGTGCTAGTAGAAGGAGACCCGTCCAAAACCACCAAGGTAGGAAAGGAGCTTCAACAGACTTTAAAGGACGAATTGGTCAAGTTTTTGAAACAGAGCTTGGATGTCCTTGCATGAAGCCATGAGAACATGCCGGGGGTCGACAGACGAGTGATAGAGCATAGTCTTAACGTCGACCCAACAAAGAAACCCGTCCAATAGAAGAGACGAGTGTTTGCTCCAAATCAAAACAAAGCAATCATGGAAGAGGTGGAAAAACTTTTAACTGTTGGATTCATTAGGGAAGTCCACTATCCAAAATGGCTTACAAACGTGGTTATGGTAAAGAAGTCCAATGGAAAGTGAAGAATGTGTGTGGACTTCACTGATTTGTACAATGCATGTCCCAAAGACAGTTTTCCCCTTCGCAGAATTGACCAGCTTGTTGATTCAATGGCTGGCCATGAACTACTAACCTTTATGGATGCTTTTTCAGGTTATAACCAAATCCTAATGAAGGAAAAAGATCAGGAGAAAACTGCATTCGTCACTAGCCAAGGCCTATATTGCTACAAAGTTATGCCGTTCAGACTGAAGAACGCAGGAGCACCTATCAAAGGTTGGTGAATCAGATGTTTAGCAAGCAAATAGGAAGGAATATGAAAGTCTATGTAGACGATATACTCATAAAAAGCAGGGAAGCTAAAACCCATCTTGCAGACCTTCAAGAGGTATAAGATGAAGCTTAACCCTGTGAAGTGCCTCTTTGGAGTCTCATCAAGAAAATTCCTAGGCTTCATGGTGTCTTAGCGAGGAATTGAGGTGAACCTAGAGAAGGTTAAAGCCATACTTGACATGGTTTCTCCCAAGACAGTCAAGGAGGTGCAAAGACTGACAGGGCGAGTAGCAGCATTAGACAAGTTTGTCTCAAAGGCCACTAACAAGTGTCTTCTCTTCTTTAAAGTTCTTTAGCAGGCTTTTCAGTGGACAGACAAGTGTGAGGCCGCCTTTCAGAGCCTCAAGAAGTATTTGGCCAAGCCTCCATTACTAAGCTCGTCAGTTGAAGGAGAAGATCTGTTTTTATACTTGGTTGTATCACCAACGGCCGTCAGTTCTGCTCTGATCTGCGAGGAATCCAAGATACAAAGGCCAGTGTATTACACTAGTCAGGCTTTTCAAGGTGCCGAAGCTAAGTATCCATGCATGGAGAAGATGGCCTCCTCATTAATCGTGGCTTTGAGAAAGTTTTATCTATACTTCCAGGCTCATACCATTATAGTTATGACAGACTAGCCAATCCAAAAAGCTATGAGCAAACTGAATGCTACAGGTTGCATGGTCCAGTGGGCAGTTAAGCTAAGCCAATTTGACATCGAGTACAAGCCAAGATCAGTGATCAAAGCATAAGCTCTAGTAGATTTCATTGTGGAAATTACTCTTCTAGACTGATCAGGAAGTAGAATGTTAGAAAAATTGTTCAAATGGCTCGTCTGTAACAGGACTCAGCGGTGTCGGTGTCGTAATGACGTCATTAGAGAATGACATCCTTAAATATGGGGTTCAACTCCAGTTATCAACAACAAACAACGAGGCTGAGTATGAAGTAGTCCTTGCCAGCTTAAAGGTTACAAGAGCCTTGGGAGTTAAGAATGTGAGATTGAGGTCTGATTCCAAACTGATTGTTGGAAAAATAACCAACGAATATGAATCAAATAAGGAAAGAATGAAGAAATACCTACGGCTGACGAGCCAACTCATTGATGATTTTAATAATGTTAAACTCGAGCTAATCCCAAGGGAAGAAAACTCTGCTGCTAACGAGATTGCTAGACTTGCCTCAACCGAAGATGCTTCAGCAATGGAAGGCTTGCTTATGGAGGTTCAGACAATCCTTAGTATTGACGGACTGCAGGCCCTTTCGATCTAGCAACAAAATAATTGGATGGAATCCTACACTAAAGATAGCTAGCTCCCATCTGACCCATCAGAGGCAAAGAAGGTTAGAGTTCAAGTAGCTAGGTTCACTGTTTTGAATAGAGAACTTTACAAAAGAGGATTCTCGATGCCATACTTAAAGTGCTTGACCCCTGACGAAGCGACGTATGTGCTACCAGAAATACACGAAGGTGTCTATGGTAACCATTCTAGACCTCGATCTCTAGTGGGAAAGACGATTAGGGCAGGCCACTTTTGGCCAACTATGCAGAAGGATGCAACTGAACTTGTAAAGAAATGTGATAAATGTCAGCGGTTTGGCAATGTGCAGCATATACCTGGGGAGTTACTGATAAGCATCTCCTCACCCTGGCCATTTTCTATGTGGGGAGTAGACATCGTCGGTCCACTCCCTTTGGGAAAAAGGTAAGTGAATTTCCAGCTCATAGCCATTGACTACTTCACCAAATGTGTCGAAGCAAAACCACTAGGGCGATCATATCTGATAATGGTCGTCAGTTTGGGATCATATCACCGAAGATAAGATACAGGCCTTTGTTTGGAAAAACATCATCTGTAGGTTTGGGATCCCTAGGGCGATCATATCTGATAATGGTTGTCAATTTGATAGTCAAAAATTCAAGGAGTTTTACGCAGAGCTAGGGATACCAAATCACTACTCGTCACCTGGGCATCCACAAGCTAATGGGCAGATGGAAGTAACAAATCGTACTTTGCTTAAACTCATCAAAGCACGACTCGAGGGGGCAAAGGGCGCATGGCCTGAAGAGTTGCTTGGGTATTATAGGCTTTCAGGACAACAGCGAGAACACCAACAGGAGAAACACCATTCAAGTTGGCCTTCGGCACTGAAGCAGTTATTCCAGCCGAGATAGGAGCCTCTAGTCTTAGGCAGGCTCATTACGACAAGGGTACAAATAATGACTAACTGAGACTCAGCTTGGATTGTTTGGCTGAAGTCAGAGATGTGGCAGCCTTGAGAATGGCTTGGTACCAACAAAAAATGTAGAAGTACTACAATCAGAGGGTAAAACTTAGAAGGTTCAACCCCAACGACATACTGCTACAGAAAGTCTCCCAAGTTATTAGGGATCCAGTGCAAGGGAAGTTAGGGCCTACTTAGGAAGGTCTATACAGGGTCGTCCGTTACTCTAGATGGGGAACCTATTATTTGAAGGATTTGGAAGGAAATCCACTTCCTCGTCCTTGGAACATGGAACACCTCAGGAAATACTATCAGTAAAAGCTACTGCTTGGTCTAATAAGCTCTATTTGTAAGAGCACCCCGCCTGACGACATATCAGATAAGTAAGATTTAATTATTTTTTCTAAGTATTTATTTTCTTTCAAGTATTTTGTTAAAGCTATTTTCAGTTTGTTGTTTTCCTTGTAATCCCCTCGTATATGAGGAATGCATAAAATAATAAGGCTTGTTCAGCCATCCTTTTTTTTCAATAAAGTTTGACAGAACGTCAAAGCTAAATACAATGATGAAAAGGAAGTAACTGAAATCTAGCAACAAGCTCAGATCACAAACGAGAAAAGCTCGAATGACGAGTGAGAATTGTAAGTGTGGTAAAAACTCAAAAAAAAAAAGGGAGTTAAAATCACAAAATATGGTAAAGACTCAAAATGACAAGTTAAAATCATAAATGTGGTAAAAACTTACAAGATAAGTTAAAATTACAGGCTAAAATCACAAATGTGGTAAAAGCTCACAAGATGAGTTAAGCTAAAATCACAAGTTAAAATCACAAATGTGGTAAAAACTCGTAAGATGAGTTAAAATTGCAGCAGATGGTAAAAGCTCCAAATGACGAGTTGAAAATCATAGACGTGGTAATGGCTCTAACAATGAGCTGAAATCACAGAACAAGGGGAAAACTCAAAAGACGAGCTAAATTATTAAGTAGGGTAATAAAAGAGCAAGCATGAGTCATAGGAACTTTAAAGTTCTAAACAAGATAAATGCATTTTTTCCAAAATAGAAGCCTCAAAATAGGAGGCACCCATTGTTTCTAAATTTAAAGCCTCAAAATAGGAGGCATCCATTGTCTTCAACATGGAACAAAAAAAATACTTAAATATTTGCTTCAAGAAGCACTAACGACCTCCTCAACACGGCCGGCCTCTGTTTGAGTCTCGTTATTAGCTCTTTCCGTAGCAACACCCTCTCCTTCAACAACCTCAGTAGCTTTAACAATGGTTTCACCTTCTTTCTCATCGGCCTCGTCAGCAAGGATCTCAATATCAATAGCTTCAAAGTCCAGATTTGTAAAATTAGCTACATGGTTATGGTGCTTCATTATCCAATGACGAAGAAGCTCGAAGTCCTTGAAATACTACTCGAATTGCATGTCAGAGAAGTGATCAGACTTCAGGAACCTAGCAATCACCTTCTCATGCTCCTCATCCATTCTCAAGAGGGCAGCTTGGACTTCCTCATCTTTCTTAATGAAGAGCTTTTTCTCAACCTTTAGTGCTTCCTTCAGTTCTTTCACCTTCTCTTTGGCCTTAGTTGATTGGCCCATAGCTTCAATCAAATCCTTCTTTAACCTTGAACTTTCGACCTCAATAGAATCAACCTTGGAGTTGGCAAGTACTACCTTCTCTTCGGTGCTCAAGTAGTCTGTCGTTAAGTGAAGTGACTTACCAAGAACCTGAAAAAATAAAAGTATTAATAATTTTTAACAGGTATAACTGCTTGATGAGTGATGAAGAAATGTTGAATGAAATACCTGCACTAGTTTGTTAATATGACAGCTGGCCAACGCATAAGAGGGGATAGATGAGAGACCCTTAAGCTCGTTGTCAATGATAACATTATGAGCTCGTCTAAGAGCAGTAACAAGGTCGTCCCAAACACTCTTGCCAACCTTGGCCTTTCCTTTAGAGCGTGTGGTCAAAGAACTAAATGTCATCATCTCGAAGGAAGGTGTGGGAGAAGAAGGAGTACCAAATAGTGACTAGAGGGCAGGAGTCTCGTCCTTCCCTTCATCCAACTTGCGTTTCTTTGATCTAGGGGTAATGTGAGATAGGGGTTCATTCTTCAAGCTCTTAACATGAGCATACTTGTCTTTGCTATACCTAGTGGCCATTTCTACAAAAAGAAGGATAGTAGAGTGAAAATCTATAAAAGAATGAAGGATTGAAAACCTACTCTTCTCTTCCTGGGCAACTTTTTTCAAAACATAAGTAGAAGGCTCGGGTCCAAGACAACACTCATACAGACAACAAGGATCAACCAGTTCGTCGAAATCGTCAACTGTGAGGGCAAACTCAAGGGCAGCCTTAATTCGTCCGTGGTAGTGTTCCTCCAACAAAGGACGATCAGTAACTGCAAAAAAGGGGGCAAAAAAAAAAAAAAGATCAAGTAAGCAGTAAAACTTAAAACAATCTATTTAATGAAGAGGAAAAGAGAGATGCACCAAGAGAAGGGATTTCGCATTTCCGTAGCAACCACAGGACCTCACCCCACAGGTCGTCAGACATGGTTTCCCATCCAGATCCAGAAAAGAAGAAATATCATGACTTCCAATCACAAAAGAAAGTAGGGAATCTAAAGACGATTCTAAACTCCCTATTCCAAGGCAAAAGTTCAAAATACCCATAATGGGTGGAATGCTTCAAGTGGTACAGATAAAGAAACTCACTCAGGGTAATCATGTCCCTATTATGGACAGACACCCAGATCGACATACAACCAAGGATCGTCTTCCATGTGTTAGGGACGAGTTGACCAGGTGCAACATTCAAAGCAAAAAGAAGTTGCATAATAAAGGGATGAACTGTAAAACGAAGGCCACACGAGAAAGTAGCCTCGTAAAAGCTCACCTCACCATGGGCAAAGGTGCATACTTTCTCATTAGGACAAGGTAAACTTATAGATACCCCCTCAGGGAATTGAAACCTCTTATGGATAGATTTCAAATGTTTCGACTCTAAAAGGTAAGACTCAGAGAGCGCATGAAAGGGGATTGAAGATGAAGGAGCTTTAGAAGAAGAGGGTTTTGAAGATGATGAAGGTTTTGACACTACGATTTTAAAATCTTTATCAGAGGACTCACCACTTGACAACAAACCAGTTTCTAACTCACTGGACCTAACGTCGTCGTCCCTATACTCTATGGCAGTCATCTCTAGATGATGGGCAATTAGAGAACGACGAAGCAAGGGGTAAAGGCCAATCAAAACAGGCCTGAAAGCCCCACAGTCTCAAGGAACAAATAAACCTATGTGGGGACGACGTCCACCAGAAGACTTAAGAAACACTCCTAACCTAGCAAAGAAGAACGAAACAGAGGGAGTTTCCTTCCTAATAAAATCAAAATCAACCATTAACGGAGAAAAATGAGTCTTACTGTACAGAAGGTGCAGGAACTCTTTTTTAGTTTCAGACTCCAAACTTGGTGTACAACAAAGAAGAAGAATATGAGAAGGCTTTTTGATAAAAAAAAAAAGGGGGGGGGGGGGAAATGAATCCAATGTGCAAGAACCTCAAGGAAAACACACACGTGCGGCCAACACAAACATGGAACGTGGCGATCAGCTGACGAAAATATTGCCCCACAATAAATATGATGGGACGAGGATCTCGGGGCACATACAAAGTGATCCGCCCAAAACGGACTTTCCATATTCCTTAGCTCGTCCAGACAATAGACGACAAAGGAATAAGGGGAACAATTGACGAGTAGCATATAAAAGGTCGTCATTTACTTGCAAACCTTCACTGACAGTGACGAGTAAAGGTATGGACGAGTATGTGCATTAACTCCAGGCAGCAATCAATATTTGAGCAATAAATAGCACAAAACCGTTATCGTCGTCCAATAATGCAGAATTAAGGATCGGTTACAAACAGAAAACATTGGAGTTAAATTGCAATCATTAAGCATTGATTACCCAGCTGCAACATAACGATTTACTTAGTATTAAGTCAGCCTAAGGCTATATAAAACCAGGAAAAACAGGTAAAAGGACACGAACACACACTGCTATACAAGTTACAGTTTTTCCAGAGAGATCAAGCTAACGTAAGCATCGAAGGGTCTTTGGCAAGCCCCAAACTAATGCCCTTATCTATTGAGTGCTTTTTGTGAAACAAGTTTTACAAGTTGTCCATCATACTGACGAGGAACATACTGACAAGGTAGATTCTTGCGTCATCATAAACTCCTTATTATTTTTTTTAATGTGAATAAACCCTTAATTACTTCTTAATACTATCTTAATCATATTTAAAAAAAAACTACATACACTGACCCATTAATCTAACAAATAAAAATAATAATGAATATAGTTTAAAAACATCACCAAAATAAGCATGAATTAAAGAATAAAATATTACACGTACTAGTGTACACTTTAGAACCATAAAAAGATGGGTTAAAAAGTAAAAATTGTACTAAAAAAACTCTTTACACGTAATTACTTACACCTATGACCTACCCATCTTATCTGGTTGACACAAGCAAACAAAAGAAGCAAAGGGACATAAAAAAAAGTAAGAAGTGTCATTCAAAGGTGCCGGAACAAAGACAATGTTTGGAAACAAAAATTTAAAAGTTAAAGCTTGATAAAATAAAAAGAAGAAGAAGCAGTAGCACTAGCAGATCACGAAGAAGATGATCTGTAGTTAACAAAGAAATAGCAATAGTGGTCGACCAAGAAGTCACAGTAAAGGCCGACCAAGAAGAAACAACCATGGTTGATGAACAAGACACAGCAGTGACAGATGAAACACGCTATTTTTTCAAAAATTTGGGGAGGGGGGATCAAGGCCCCCTTTGATCCTGATGTGGCTCTACCACTGGTGTTAGAACTCTTTTCTCTTCCCTTGTTTCTCAAAAATAAATAAATAAATAAATAAAGTTATCGTTGTGTTGACTTAGTGTGCGTTTGGCTCCAAATTAAAAAGTCAACTTATTTTACAATTCAGCTTATATTTACTACTATTTATAGGCCCCACTACACTTTTTGTTACTATTCATTAGTCCCACTGTACTATTTCAGCAAACTTTTACTTTTATTTACAGTATTTTCATCAAAAAATTTTCGATTTCAGCAATATAAGCGGATTTCAAATATATATATAAAAAAAAAAAAAAAACAAAACAAAATGCTAGCTAAGGAAGTGGATCACAAACGCACACTAATAAGTTCCTCAAAGGTTGATAAGTGTGAGTGTTTTGTTTTGTTCATGTACATGTACATTTTAAATGAAGAAAGGGAATATATTAGGAAATAACATTTTGCCTAAAAAAATATTAACTAAAAGTCGAAATGTGTTAGCATATCTCATATTTTGCATAATATTTTACACATGTTTCGTAGTGTCCTTAATTGTGTGTAAATCCACTTCTGTAATTTATGTTTTGTCATAGGGTTGATATTGTGATGGATTAGTATGTAGTCGTTTTAATTCTCCCTTGAGAGATTGAGGTTATCTCCCAGCATAAATATTCCATGTAATTTTTTTTCTTAATAATAAGTTTATGGCGATTTCAGTCAAAGAAAAAAAATTATGACTTGACATACAATTTTTCTTAATTAAAATTTAATAAAGAACTTGACAAGTCCACTATTTTCTTATATTTAAAAAAAAAATTTGAATGTTCAATTAGCGTGTAAAACACTAATGAATGTTTAGACCTGCAATTTTAATTTAAACCAACACAAGCTTATACCCACACAATAGATGTGCAGAATAATAGGTACAAGCAAAAACCTAAACAAGCAAACAACTCTACACCATAATTAATCACAACATAGTAGCAATTAAAGTTAGAGAGTAAGGGTTAGAGAGATGCAAACACAAAAATAATACTGGCACGTGTTATCAAAGAGAAAACTGAAGAACTCAGCGAAAAATCTCTCCGCCGCCTTCCACGCGGTCAAATGATCCACTAAAAAATAAAGTTGGGATACACGAATAGTAGTAGACCCTCCAAGCCTAATCTATCCAATGCACCTAAGGCCTTCAACCTTCTTGCTCTAACAAGGTTAAGCCTAACCGTGTCTTCTTTAGCTTCCCAGATCCCGCAATAAGCCCATTGCATCAACCAAGTGAATTAGTCATCTCCGAATTGCTTCCCAAGCACCAAAATACCTCCTCACTAATATTGGTATGGTGAGATAAGGATTGGCAAATGTACCTCTCAAGGATATGTCAATGGAGAGGGTGAGAGTAGAGGAATTTGGAGAATCAAATGTCTAAGATTGTGGATGAATCAATCTTAGTTTTCTCTAGGGTTTCTCTCTCAATATTCTCTTTGGAAGCTCTTTACATTTTGTGGGTATAAGGGTATTTATAGTAGTGTACATGAGGAACGTGAAAAGTCAGTTTTTTGCAAAACACGGCATTCTGGCAACTCAATCTCGCGAGTGGGATGAGTCTTGAGTTTGAGTCGCGGGATAACTGCTAGGCCAAACTGCACTTTTTGTCATATAATGCTCCAGCTGTCGTGACCCTTTAGCTTCCTGGATGCTTCACAGGTGTGGCATTTTGACGAGTTGCCAGTCGCAAGTCACTCGCGAGATCCAGTCGTGAGAATCCTCCAATGCACACATTCTTGAATTTCTTCACACTCTCTCACACACAATCCTTACATAATTCCCACTTGAATATAGGGTATCTAATTGCGAAATTACAAAAAAATTTGGCACGGAATAAAGCCAACACATGATTAAATAAATTCAACCTTACAATCTCCCCCTTTGGCTATTCTGTGACAAAACCCTAAAACAGACTTTAGACTTAAAATGTGAGTTGGGAAAAGTTGCCAAAACTCACTCACACCTAATTCTAAATTCTGTGAAGCTCTTGAACCATACAGACAAGTTTCTTGAAAACAAGAAGATAATTGTAAGCAGGAATCTTGAAATGCATATGGAGTAAGCACAATGCAATCAAGCAACAAAGAATATAGCAATAAAGCATGGCCTGACCAAACATGAACATTCACTATAAATAGTGATCGCAATGATCATTCACACAAGGAATGAACATCCAGACATGCAAGCTAATAATCTCAATGCAAAGTATTATTTGCATGTCCAACACTCAACCGATATAAAAACACTAAGGTAGCTGCATTAAGGATACAAGATCCAACAAGGGCATAAGAGTAGAGTACTTAATATAAAGCATACATAATCTAAAAGTACTAAAAAGCTACAAAGCACAGGTACATAATTAAGTATAGTTTAAATAGATAAAACATTCAAGCATTCATAACACACCATGTCCAAATATTTTTTAAAACCAAGTTCTAAAGTTATAGAGTACTTAAAAAACAAACCAAAGTACTAATATAAGTGCTATGAAAACCCATAGTAAACACTAAAAACAAAGTTAAATCATAAAAGCTATAAAAACTTATAAAAGTTCTCCCCCTCAAGGTCAGACTCCCCCTCAGGAGCTACTCCAATCTACTCCCCCTTTTTGACAGGAATGGCCAAAGGGCTAAGGTTGGTCAATAAAGCTATCAAACTTGGCTGCAAGCAAGTTTATCTATTCTTGAATGGTAGTCAGCCTGTCAGAGTGCTCATTTTGGACTTCTCGTAAGCCGTCAATCCTCTCAAGAATGATCTGAAAAGCATCTAGAGGCATTGTTGAAGATGATGACACTCTGCTCCTTAATCTACCACCAACCCTTTAGGATGAAGATGGTTGTCCTTCCGCTTCAGTCTTGGTGTCCATAGGTTGTTCTTGTGAAAGATCAACCTCCTCCTCATCACCTGGAAGACGAACTTTGCTCCTTGTGATTGTTAGAGCATTGATAGCAGGAGGTGTAGACATGAGGTTAATGTCTTGGGGGGTCTCCACATCTTTTTCATGAAGGATCCTCGTGATTAGACTAAGGAGGATAAGCTTAGGTCTTGAGGTTGTCCTTATTTCATTGGCAAGAATGCAGACTAGATGGGCACTGATGTCAATGTAGGTATTTTCCCGAAATGCCATAAGGAAGATGGCTCTTGCATTGGTGATGGTGGTAATCTTCCTTACCGAATATAGGTTGAACACCATGATGTAGGTAAGACATCAAAGATCCAGTGGGAATGTAGTTATGTTTAGGGATGGCAATTTTTGCCCGACCCGTGGGTACCCGGCCCGATTCAACCCTAATGGGCCGGGTTTTACCCGGTCCGATTAAGAATAGGGTCGGGTATGGGTTTAAAAAAAAAACCCGAAACCCGGCCCGGATATAACCCGGTTAAATTGAAATTACAAAAAAACCCCCTCTATATATATATATATATATAGCTATAACTAACCCTAACCCTAAGTCCCTCATTTTTTCAGCAGCACCTCACGCCTCCCTCAGTCCCTCCTCACCCTTACTCCCTCATTTCAGCTCACGCAGTCATGCCTCGCCTCCTCAACCTCACTGCCTCACAAAAGCACATGGCCTCACTCACTCGAGTCACTCTCAGTCACTGCCTCACGCACACGGCCTCACTCACGTAGTCACGCCTCGCCTCCTCACCCTCACGGCCTCACAAAAGCGCACAGCCATTTGCTACAGCCACGCTCTTCCTCAGGTACACCTTAAGCTTTTTCTATAACTGATTAACTGTGTGCATTCTGTGGGCTATAGTGACCACTGTCTGATTTTTGAACTCTTGACTAATGATCTCACTCCATCAGTTACAGAATCAACTGAGGCTATCGCTTCATCTATTTATATACATTGATGACCAAATCCTCTTCTTTCTCTCTTCAGAATTTTTGGATATAATTTTTCTCTTCACCGTACACTGTACTCCTCTTCTCTACTTAAATTTTTTCATTTTTTATGCTATTTTCCTCATTTTTGTTGGAGGGATGGTGTAAGCCATAGGTGAAAGGATATTTATATGTGAAATGGGTATATGGGTTTACTTGAAATTGTTCTAGAATTTGATAGTATATAATTGTAGAAGAATGTAATATGGAAATTTTGAAAATTGTTTATTAAGAAATGTTACTGGCTATTGGTAAATAGGAAGATCATTTGATAGTATATAATTTTACTGTTTATTAAGAAATGTTACTGGTTACTAGTCATTGCATTGTTTATTAAGAATTTGATAGTATATAATTTTACTGTTTATTAAGAAATGTTACTGGTTACTGGTCATTGCATTGTTTATTAAGAATTTGATAGTATATAATTTCAAGTTTATGAAATGATCATTGCATTGTTCTAGTTTACTAAGTACAAAATAATTTTCCTTTAGATAGGTTTGTACATCAGTACATTATTGCCAAATGCAGATATGATAGTGTCAATTACAAGGTGAGAACTTGAAATTTTGTTGTAAAAATGAGAGCTTGTACATTCTGTTCCCCTATTCTTTCCCTTCATATTTGCATAGTTTGTTTAATGGAAGAAATTATTGATTGTTTTTTGTGTTTGGTGGGAATGCAGAGCCTAAAACAGAGATAGAAGACACAAACAAATCTTGATGATGGGGAGCCTAATGAAGAGGATGGGATTTATTTAGTAGGATTAAACATTTTGTATTAATTTAGTAGCCTTTTTAATTTTTTAGACTTGTTGGATTAATTTGTTGGTTTGTAATTATTTTAAACTTATGGGATTTATTTTGTAGCTTTTTAATTTCTTAGACTCGTTGGACTTGTGATACTTATTTTTTGGACTTGTTGGATTTATTTTATTTTTATGTTTAGCTGGTGATTTTAGTTGTGATTTTGTTGATTAATGATTAAATGATTTGGACTGATTTGGCATTTAGGCCACGTTATCTAGGCTTGAATTAGAATATACACGCTTGAATGTAGGCAAAAATAAATTTGGGCTTCAAATTTTTTTTTTTTAGTTGGGCCACAATTTGGGCCGCAGATGGGCCCAAATTTGGCAAGGCTTAACGGGGCCTGCGGGGCCCGTGGGGCCCAGCTGGGGCGGGTCCGGGCCCTAGGAAAAAAACCCGCTTAGTAAACGGGTCGGGTCCGGGTCACGGGTCTTGGCCTGCGGGTCGGGTCCGGGTATGAAAAAACCCGGCCCGAACCCGACCCGTTGCCATTCCTAGTTATGTTGAGACATCTCCCTTTCTAACACTGCCAATATGGGATTGAACCGTTTCTATGGAGAGCATTCTGTCCTTGAAGTGAGTGAAGTCGTGTTCAACTTCTCCAAATTCGAGAATCTCATCAATATCCTCCACTTCAATGGTGAATTCATGGCCTCTAACCCAACAGTTTATGACATCCTCTCGTAGGATGGCATTGGCGTTAAATTCTTGAATCAATGGTTCATAAACCCTTGAGAGATCACTCAATAGCTTTTCCCAACCTCTTTCCGCAAAATAGCTTGAGAGCAACAAGATCCACAAAATGCTCTGGAATGATTGGAGCTTTCACAAAGTGCTGGTTGTATTACTTAAAGTGTTGGGTGGAGCAAAATAGAGACGCATCCATGCGTTTCCTCTTGTCAGCACGCTGAGCGGAGGTTTTCCTTAAAGCCATCTATAAAATAGGGCAACAAAGACCATAAAATAGAGCACAAAATATGGTAACAAACTTAATTAGTAACAAGTTAGTACCAACACAATAGACTTTGAATTAAAACCCTAAAAATGAATTTAAAGCAGTAAGTTGAATAAAATGACATGTGAAGACATAAATCATCAAAGCATGATAGAATCATGTCATTAAGCACTCAACCATGTCAAAGTGTGCGTGTGTGTGATTCAAATGCAAAAAGTGTGCAAACTAGGGCAAAGTGTAAAAACACATAATCATACAATGTTTCAAAATCAAAGAAACATTATTATCCCTACAACTTTGTATTCCATAGAATCCAAAAAGATACACAAAAATATCTAAGAGACATTTTATCATGAACATGATATGTACAACACAACACAAAACATGGTACAATGCATAGAAATGAAGCACAAACATGTAAAACATGTAGAATAGGCATTATACTAACAAAATCAACAAAACCCATAAATCAAACTCAACAAAACATCATCAAAACCATATTCAATCATCATATTTTCATATTTCATCATAAACACAAAATCCAAGAAAACTAGGGCTAGAAACTTGAAATACTTTGAGAATAGGAGAAAACCCATACCTTTTCTTGAAGATTGATGAATGATTGATGAAGAAAATGGAGGTTTTGTGAGAGAAAATGGAGGTTTTGGAAGAGGGAGAGGCGGACATGACAAAGTGTGTGCACGTGATGCGAGGGAAAAATGAAAAGTTTTTGAAAACTGTCATGGATTTAACCCCATTTGTGCAAAACATGCGATTTTCGCGATTGGAATGAGTTGCGAGCAAGTCACCAAAACGAGTTGCCAAAATCCCTTGAAAAAATTTTTGAGAAATTTTTCTAAGTGATTTTCGCGACTAGAAAGTCCACTCGCGAGCAAGTCGCGAATCATTTTGAGTAAGCTCACGATTAGAGCTTCTGCTCACGATTAGAGCTTCCGCTCACGATTAGAGCTTCCACTCACGATTAGAGCTTCCACTCACGATTAGAGCTTCCACTTGAAATTTTTCTAAGCCTTTTTTGCGACTGGGGGATTGACTCACTAGGGAGTCGCGAGAGCTTTTGAGTAAGCTCACGACTGGAATCTTGCGACTAGCTTGACCCACAAGAGTGAGTCACCAAAACAGAGTTGCACATATTTTGGATTTTCTGATATTTTTCAAAAACAAAACACTTTCCAAAACAACTAAAAATACTCAAAAATATTTTTGCATTTGATCAACATATGATTGCGTATGTACTAAACATTTAATCAAGTACAAACACAGAAATGAATAAGGCATTCATTGAACATAGACATGTATGATGTGTGTGGGTACCAAAATGAGATAGTCCTTAGTCCAATGTGAAGTTTCAATGATTAATTCAACCAAGACATACACAATTCGCATTAGGAAGAGTGACCAATCTCAATTATAGAAGTATGCATATATGACCTCCCACAAAAGTTGATTATATAACTTTGAAGCGTTTCATTTGGCTTCTTACATTTCATAACATTTGATCATTTACGAACAAAAACATCTCATTTTTAGATTGATACCTGAAATTTTTGATATTTCAATTAGAAGAATAAGCCTTTAGCTTTTGGGCACCATACAATCTCATTACAAGTCGCTTTCGCTTTTACCTAGTCGAATACTAGTATGTGCGATGGCTTTTGCAGCTCATTATCTATTTTAGAGATTCAACATTGATTGAGTACTTTAAGCAAAAACATAAAAGAGTGGAAAGATATATAGGCACAAGTCTATGCATGTCTCAAGATCAACAAAACCATTGGCTAATCATTCATGACAAGTTTGAAGATCTATTTACAACAATCACATAGATATCAAGATTTTTCCCACAATGATATGAGTGTATAGAGAACAAGCTATGCTTGTAAATGCATAAAGTCATTTGTACGAAGGTACAAGGCAAAAACATGCGTGTGACAAAACACAATAATGCCGATCAAACTTTTTGGATTTTCCACTTTTTATGTGTTTTTGTATTTTTGACACAAAAGTAAGAAAATATTAATCAAAAAGAAAGTGCAAACATTCAAAGCTTGAAAAAAAAAAACAAAACAAAAGCAGTAAAAACATGTTACCATCAAAGTAGTGTGTGCTAAATACAAGTGAAATCAAATCAAGATAGATAAGTGAAGCACACATCACACATGAGATTTAAGGATTTGTACCAATGTCGATGGTCTTACAAAGTGATTCAAACCGTGGACCATTGAGAGGTTTGGTGAAGATGTCCGCCTTTTGGTTGTCCGTATGTATGAATTCAAGACACACGACTTTATCTTCCACCAAATCTTGGATGAAGTGGTAACACATCTCTATGTGCTTCAACTTTGAATGCTGAACCGGATTCTTAGAGAGGTTTATAGCATTTGTGTTACCACAAAATACACGCATTGTATCTTGAGGAATCCCGTAGTCGTGAAGCAGCTTCTTCATCCAAAGAAGTTGTGTGCAGCAGCTCCTAACAGCTATGTATTCTACTTCCGCCGTAGAGAGGGACACTGAATTTTGTTTCTTGCTCATCCAAGAGACAAGGTTATTACCAAGGTAGAAACAGCCACCTGAAGTGCTCTTCTGATCATCCACACTCCCAGCCCAATTTGCATTTGAATAACCCGCAAGGCAAGCATTGGAATTCCTTAAGTACCACAAGCCATAATCCAGTGTGCCATTGATATATCGTATGATTCGCTTCATAATAGTCAAGTGGGATTCCTTTGGAATGGCTTAATATCGAGCACAAACTCATAAGCTAAAAGCAATATCCGGTTTACTTGCCGTAAGATAGAGTAAACTCTCAATGATGCTCCTATACAAAATTGGACTCATTTCTACCCTAGAAGGATCAAGACTAAGCTTGGTAGATGAACTGATAGGAGTGGAGGAATGCTTTTTGGAATCTAGTCCAAACTTCTTGACAAGATTTCTAGCATATTTTTCTTGTGAAATGAATATTCCCTCCTTCTTTTGTTTGACTTGAAGGCCCAAGAAAAATGTAAGCTCCCCCACCATACTCATCTCAAATTCTTTCTTCATCTCCTTAAAGAACTCTATAGCACGAGCAGTAGTGGTAGCTCCAAATACTATTTCATCAACATATACTTGAACTATGAGAAGGTAGTTCTCATCATTCTTGACAAATAGAGTCCAATTAGCATATCCTCTTTTGAATCCTCTATCCAAGAGGTAATGTGTAAGCCGATCATACCAAGCTCTAGGAGTTTGTTTCAAGCCATAAAGAGCCTTTTTCAATCTCAACACATGATCCGGGAAGTGAGGATCTTGAAAACATTTGGGTTGTTCGACAAAAACTTCTTCATTAAGGTATCTATTGAGAAATGCACATTTCACATCCATTTGATAGAGTTTGAAGTCCATAGTGCATGCAATTGACAAAAGGATGCAGATAGACTCAAGTCTAGCTACGAGAGCAAAGATTCATCAAAATCTACTCCTTCTACTTGAGTGTAGCCTTGAGCCTCTAATCGAGACTTATTCCGTATAATCTTGCCATCTTCATTGGTCTTGTTTTTGAAAATCCATTTGGTGCCGATGACATGAGCATTTTTGGGCCTTGGAACAAGTTCCCATACATCATTTCTCACTAATTGGTTCAGCTCTTCATGCATTGAGTCCACCTAATTCTCATCTTGAAGGGGTTCATCTACCTTTTTTGGCTTAAATTGGGCAAGGTAGCAATGGTACATTACATGATTGGCAATAAGTGTGTTTCCCTTTCTAAGACGAAAACCTTCATCTAGAGACCCAATAATGTTACTTTTCGGATGGTTTTTATTCACTCTTGATGATGGCTTCTTTGAGGTGGACACTTCATCATTTTAGGAGATAGGAGGATAAACTTCTAGAGGGGTGAGAGGACTTGATGATCTAGACATTGACCTTGTCTCCATTCTAGAGTTCATGGGAGTCAATTCCTTTTCTGGTGTAATTCCTTTCATTTCAATACCTTGGGCTTTAGTCTCAACGGTGGGTTCTTTGGAGCTTGGTCCTTCTTCATCGTCATCAATTTCTACCCTTGTTATGGCATCGTCAATCACCACGTTGATGGACTCCATCACCGTCTTTGTTCTCTTGTTGAAGACTTGATATGCTCGGCTAGTGGTAGAATAACCAAGGAAGATGCCTTCGTCACTTTTTGCATCGAAATTTTTAAGGTTCTCCCGATCATTTAAAATGTAACACTTGCTTCCGAAGACTCGGAAGTACTTCACTTTAGGCTTCTTTCCATTCCAAATTCCATATGTGGTTTTCTTTGTTCCCGCTCAAAAGAATATTCTATTACCAATATGACAAGAGGTGTTCACGGCCTCTCTCCAAAACTTTTGAGGAATTTTCTTCTTAAGTAGCATAACTCTTGCCATTTCTTGAATCACCCTGTTAGATTCTAAGGAATTAGGAACTAATGTATTAGAATTTCAATTTATAATGTTGGCAAATCATGATCAAAACAATCTTTAGTCTTGTTTTTAGACTTGCTCAAAGTATTTCTTATTGTGTAAAGTTGGAATCGAGTTACTGTAGAATTCACTGTGCAGATCATTCAGGCTCGATCGATCGAGAATTAGACTCGATCGATCGAAAGTCGTGCAAATCATTTTTCTGTAGAATTTTCCAACTCAGCCCTAGCCCATTTAACATGTAGGGTTTTATATTTTGCCCTAAGTATATAAGAGAAAACCCTAGCCACGCTTTTTTTAGAGTTCTGATTGCTGTGTTTGTGAATCTAATTGTTAGATCTAGAGGTGTTTACCTTCACATACACTTAGGGTTTCCAAACTCTAGATTCATGTCAAGAGATTGGTAATCATACAGTTGCAGAATAAAAGAGCTTCAAGATATACAAGCAGGTGTTCTTGTGCTTTGTTGAGAATTCAAGGAAAGAAGAAGTCCGTGGTCTTGGAGCTATCACGTGGTCGTGGTAGTAAGTTTTCTACAAGTAAGTAGCAATAGGATGTTAGCAGTCTAAGTCTCTATTGTATAAACTTCAATTCTTTCATAGTGAATTCGTTTTACCTTGAGGATAGCTAGGTTAAATCTTCCCCAGGTTTTTTACTAGTTTGGTTTCCTAGGTCATCATATCATGTGTTCTTTATTATTCCGCACTTTTGCAAGATATGATATATTTGTGTTAACCTAGATTTGTTTAATTTACCTAAGTTAATCACTTGGCTAATTATCTAGGTTAATCTGTTTGGGTGTAAGGGGTCTAAACTTCTTACAAGTGGTATCAGAGCGGGTAGCTTTTTGTTTTTGATCTTTTGATCTTTGAGCTGATCCTTGACCCCTGTTGTCATGGAACATGGACACTTTCTTATTGTTCTACCTCATTTTGATGGGAACAATTATGCTTATTGGAAAGTAAGGATGAAAGCATTCCTGAAATCTATTGGTGAGAGAGTCTGGAACTCTTTTGAATATCGATGGGAGAAACCCACTACTCCTGTGAGTGAGTGGCAAACTTCTCAAAAAGAGGCAGCTGCTTTCAATAGCAAAGTTATGAATGCTATTTTCAATGCTGTCTCTATGGAGGAATTTAAGAGAATCTCTAATGTTGAGGTTGCTCATACTGCTTGAAATATCTTCAAGACTGTGCATGAAGGCACAAAGACAGTTAAGATTAATAAGTTGCAGCAATTGACTACTAGATTTGAAGGCATTAGAATGAATGATGATGAATCTTTTGATGAGTTCTATGCTAAACTGAATGATATTGTTAATTCTGCATATAATTTGGATGAAATCTATGATCAACCTAAAATTGTTAGGAAGATTCTTAAATCTTTGGCTGAGGATTTTAGACCCAAAGTGACTGCCATCATTGAAAGCAAGGATGTGGACTCCATCCCTGTTGATGAACTTGTAAAATCTCTTCAATCCTATGAGCTGGACCTACCCAAGACTAACAAATCCAAATCAATGGCTCTTAAGTCTATTGATGATGTTGAGGATGGTGGATTTGATAATAAACTCTCTGCAACAGAGATTGCCTATCTTGCCAAGAACTTAGAAATTTTCTTAGGAACAATAATAAAAGGACAAGAGGCAAGAACACTGCTGAACTTAAAAATTTTAGGAGGAATGATCACACTAAGGTTAATAACACTGAAAAACCTAAAGAGAGAGTTGGTCAACCCTCTAATAATTCTATGGGACAACAATGTTATGGATTTCAAGGGTATAGTCATATGAATCTGAATATCCTACATACTTGAAGTCTAAGGGTAAGGCTATGGCTATGACCTTTAGTGATAACAATGAATCCGCTAGTGATGAGGATGAAAACTTCATTGCTTTCACTGCTACTACTGTAGTTAATGAAAGCGTGTCTGTTGAAGAAAACCCTTCTGATGGGGAACTCTCTGAAGATGCAGATTTATAGGAAGCCTTTAATAAACTTTGTAAAGTTGCTACAAAGGATGCTATGCATATGGATTTAGGCTTAAAGAAAATTGCATCTCTTGAACTTGATAAGAAGAATTTGCTTGTGAAATTGTTTGATGCTAATGAGCTTTTGAATAATGTGAAAACTGAGAACATGCTTTTACTTGATAAAGTTAAAAATTTGGAACTTGAATTATCTGTTGCTAGAGAACAATCTAATAGGTCTGCAAGCTCCAACTTGATCACATGTTGAGTGTTCAAAAGTATCCTTCTAACAAAACTGGTTTAGGTTTTGTGGAAAGCATCTCTGTGCTTGAATCTCATTCCACAAACTTTGTTCCCTCTACTGAACCTCCTAAGAGTGAGATTGTCAAACCTTTGGTGAGTGAACCTGTTAAATCTGTAGATGTTACTCCACCTAGGAAGATTAGGGTTGATCTTCAAGAGTCTCATTCTAGAGCTTCTAATTCTTCTAAGGGCAAATTGCTTGTTAAGCCTGCATGAGTTTGTCATTTTTGTGGAAATTTTGGACACATTCGTCCAAATTGTTTCAAGTTGCAAGCTGCAAAGCGAGCAAATAAATCTAAAATACCTGTGTCTCAAGCACAAGATCCTATGGTACTTATTGATGAATTAGTAAAGGCGTTAAACCTTTATTTCAATCCTAGAGTTGCTTAGAAGTATAATGTGAATCATAACTCCAATACAAGAGTTGCATCTAAAAGGTTTTGGATGCAAAAGGCTCGATCTAATTGAGTCTGTCTGACATGGTCCTTGTGCTTCATTATTCTATCTTTTGTGACCATTTTTTTTAGGATTTGCTTTGCATAACATTCATGCATTTCATTCTAGGTTGTTTATTTCCTTTATATATAAAAAAAATGTGTATAAAATGTGTTTTTGCTATACTTTTCTTGAATTTGAAGACAAGGTTGGTCAATCTATTTTACATAACATGTCTATGTACTTTGTTTAGCTTAGATGAGCTTATTTTATTGCACTTTGCTAGTTTGAGTTTTGTAGTGCATGTTGTGTGGGAAGATGTTATAGTTGTTGATCACATGATATTGATTTTGAAGTCAAATGTCTTTGATTGTCGGACTTGAACTTTTTGAGAAAGGCATAAATAACCCATCTCACCAATGTTTTTTAGTCAATCATGAACACCTTAGTGCATATCGTAAGATTTTGTGCTCGAGAAAGTGTAGCACATGCACAACAAGAACATAAGGTGTAGCTTCTATTAAAATGCTAAAATTGGTGTGTACATTATTGGGCTATAATAAATTCACAATTCAAATAAAATTGGTGTATACATTATCCCGGCTTTGTTAATAAGTTTCTGATCAATTAAAATTGATATTAATTATGAGGCAAATCAAGAAACTTACATGATTGCAAGCTTTTTTTCTAGGAGATGTGAGAGTTATATAATATAACTTTTTAAGTTGTAGTCTCTTTCAAATTCATATGATGAATTTTGTAGAAATTGTGATTGATCACTATGTGCATATCACCTCACATGTTTCTCAATCTTTTGCTAGTTGCACACACTACACAAGTTATTCTCTACTGAACTATGTACATGTTATTGTGTGTATTTTTGATCTGACCAACCAAGTTTGAAAATTTCTTGAAATTGATGCAGAACATGTTTGCTGCTTGAGTTCTTAAGGGAAATTAAGAGAAAATCTTGTTTTGGGGGATCTGGGATAACTACATGTGTTTTTGAAAAACATTTCATCTCATATTCATGCATTTTATTCATAAAATCTAATGTTTTGAGGAGTTTTTGCACTAAAAATGCTTCGTTTTTCAAAATTTTATTTTTTCCAGAATTTCGATCGATCGAATCTGTTTTTCGACCGATCGAAATTGTTTAAAAAATCCTGAAAAGTTTCTGTGTATTTCGATCGGTACTCGATTGGTTTTGGATCAATCGAAGGATTTTCAACCGATCGAATCTAATTTTCGATCGATCGAAAATCGGGCTGATGGTTTTTAGAAAAGGGATTTGTTTTCTTATGTTCATCACGTGTTCAAACTTTTCAAAATTTTTTTCCTTCTCTCACCAACTGGTCAAGCAACTTTCTGTTATTTTTGTCGTTTTCCTCCATTCTTTTTGCAAAGAATCTCTCTCCCAAGGCCGGTAAGACTCTTTTACCCCTCTTTTTGGTTTTATTTTCAGTTTTTCATGCAAAATTTCATGCATTTCATTGGGTATTTTCGGGTTTTTTCTTTTTTGAATTTATGATGATTCTGATTGTTTTCTATCACAATAAATCAATGGGTTTTTGTGGGGACACCATATACAAGTATTATAAGTGGTTTAATTTGGTTAATTTGGTGTTTTATGGAAAATTTGAAAATCTAGGGCTTGAAATTGCTGAATTTGGGGTTTCTGTTCAATTTGATATAAATTGATGAAATTGGCTTGTTAGATTGATTAATTTGATCATTATATTGTGTTTTCTATCTGTTGTGATGATCAATTTCTCAATTTGTTGAGTTTCGTGAAATTGGGTTTTTCTAAATTGGGAATTTTTGATATAAATTTCATGCTCAAGCCAATTTTGTGAATTTGAATTATATTTGAACTATGTCACTGCATTAGTTCATGCATCATTTGATTATCTTTCTCATGCATCATATAGATTGTTATTTCTATATTTTTTTTTTGTTGTGCTAACTTGTAGTCTGCCCTTGGTTTTTTTGTTTTTGTCCTTTTCTATCTGTGTCTCTCAATTCTGTCCTTAGCATCATGCCTAGGAAAACCAGAGCCCATAGGACTTCTGTTCTTTCACCTTCCTTTGATAGCGATAGGTTTCCTAGTGAGAAGAATCAGGAGACATATGAGACCCTTAACCTTAGACGTCACATTTGGGGTGAGCATAGGGTCATTTTAGATGAGGTTGATGATGAGGTGAGGCGTAATTTTGAGCGTAAGGGCTGGTTACCGTTGTTAGACATCGTTCATCCGCCTCTTGCTACCCTGATTAGAGAGTTCTACTCGAACCTCTCTATCCACATCTATGATGCCAACACTCTTGTTAAGAGTTGGATACGAGATGTGGAGTATCACATTATCCTTTCGGTAGTGTCTGATGCTCTTGGGGTGCCTGTGGTTGATCATCCAGTCTTTCCCTATGATGAGTCTCCTCCCCTTGATGACGTGATGTCTTACATCACTGGGTCTTCTATCTAGTGGGGTTCTGATCCTCGGATCACGTCTGCTGAGCTTTCTGAGATCCATTAACTTTTCTTTAGGATTGCATGTCATTCCTTGTGGCCCCATTTCTCATCTTCACACTATCCCGATTGAGCGATGTGTGTTTCTGTATGCTCTTGTCACTGATGCTCCTATCAGTTTTCCTCATCTGTTTCTTCGTTCTTTGAACGAAGTGCATCAGAGTAGTTCTACGGCTCATGCTTTATTCTTTCCTGTCTTTATTCATAGGATTCTTCTTCATCTAGGTTTAGGTGATTTCCCTGCTTCTGAGCCCGTTCACATTATTGCTCCTATTGGTGCTACCTTTTTGAGGCAAAGGGATGCTCAACTTCGAGCTAGCTCTAAGCGTCCTAGGGTAGAGCCTTCTGGTGTCACTCCACCTCCTTCTTCTTCTATAGATGCTACTGCAGCTGAGACGTCTACTGATCCTACTGTTGCTGCTGATGTTCCTCCATCATCTCCTTCTGATGTTTCTGATATTTGTCGGACTTTGGACACTGTCATGACCGTTCAGGCGGCTCATGGTCAGCTTCTGGTGGATGTACTTGATGAGCTTTGAGCTTTGAAAGTAGATTTGGCGAGTTTTCGTCGTTCTCCTCCGCCGCTTCCTTTTGATGATGAGTAAGTGCCCTTTGGCAATTCGTCACAAAAAAGAGAAGTACATTCAATTGTGGAGTACATATCTTGTAGGGGAGATTTTTGTCTTAGGGGGAGTTTTTGTATTTTTTTGTGATACTGAGGAGCTTGTGGAGTTTTTTGGACTGTATCTAGGTACTTCACTGTGTATTTTCATTTTTGGCTCATGATAGGGGAGATATATTTGAGATACATTTTTATGTATATGTTTCTTATTTCACTATGCTACATTGCTTATCGATTTATATTTATGATGTTATTTATGATATATGTTTTTATTTTGTGTTATGTGAAATCAAGAAGTTTTTTTATGTTACTTGTATTTTTCACACAAGTGTTTATGTCTTTGTTAAGTGTTACAGGAATATACACGTTGATTCAGTCGTGCTGCTGTCTACTTTTACAACTGATAGATAGTAGTTAGGTTGAATTTGTTAGTAGGGCTTTTTGTTTTGTAATGGGCTGTTTATTTTGTGAACTTTGAGCTTTTTGTTAAGTCTGTGTTTTGTCACGGATTGCCAAAGGGGGAGTTTGTTAGATTCTAAGGAATTAAGAACTAATGTATTAGAACTTCAATTTGTAATGTTAGCATACCATGATCAAAACAATCTTTAGTCTTGTTTTTAGACTTGCTCAAAGTATGTTTTATTATGTAAAGTTGGAATCGAGTTACTGCATAATTCACTGTGTAGATCTGTCAGGCTTGATCGATCGAGAATTAGACTCGATCGATCGAAAGTCATGCAGATCTTTTTTCTGTAGAATTTTCCAACTCAGCCCTAGCCCATTTAATGTGTAGGGTTTTATGTTTTTCCTAAGTATATAAGGGAAAACCCTAGCCACGTTTTTTTTAGAGTTCTGATTGCTGTGTTTGTGAATCTAATTGTTAGATCTAGAGGTGTTTACCTTCACATACACTTAGGGTTTCCAAACTCTAGATTCATGCCAAGAGATTGGTAATCATACAGTTGCAAAATAAAAGAGTTTCAAGATATACAAGCAGGTGTGCTTGTGCTTTGCTAAGAATTCAAGGAAAGAAGGAGTCCGTGGTCTTGGAGCTGTCACGTGGTCGTGGTAGTAAGTTTTCTACAGGCAGGTAGCAATAGGATGTTAGTGGTCTAAGTCTCTATTGTGTAAACTTCAATTCTTTCATAGTGAATTTGTTTTACCTTGAGGATAGCTAGGTTAAATCCTCTTTAGGTTTTTTACCAGTTTGGTTTCCTAGGTCATCATATCATGTGTTCTTTATTATTCCACACTTTTGCATAATATGATATATTTGTGTTAACATAGATTTTTTTAATTTACCTAAGTTAATCACTTGGCTAATTATCTAGGTTAATCTATTTGGGTTTAAGGGGTCTAAACTTCTTACACACCCGATCCTTCCACTTAACTACCCCATTTTGTTGAGGAGTTTTAAGAGTTGAAAATTATTTCTTTATCCCATTCTTCGCACAAAAAGACTCAAATCTTGCATTCTCAAACTCCTTGTCATGATCACTTCTTATCTTGACAATAGGAACCCCTTTCTCATTTTGAAGTTGAGCACAGAATTTCCATCTTCTCACATGCTTCTGATTTCTCTCTAAGAAATTCCACTCAAGTGTATCTTAAGAAATGATCAACATTGACCATGATATACCTTTTTCCTCCTAGGCTTTTAGTGCTCGTGGGCCCCATTAGATCAACATGAAGAAGCTCTAAACAGCATGAGGTAGAGACCATATTCACCTTGTGATGATTTGACCTTGTTTACTTCCCCATTTGGCATGCACCACAAATGGTCTTCTCCACCTTCCCAAATTTTGGAAGTCCCATAACAGCTTCAAGTTTGGACACTTTAGCTACTTGTTTGAGGTTAGCATGCCCAAATCTTTGATGCCAAAGTTCCAACATGTCAACACGAGCACTTCTACAAGAAATCTTTGGTGTAGGCACTACTCTGTAGCAATTGTTAGTAGTCCTATTTCCCTCCAATACTTGAATCCCTTCTTCATCAATAAATACACACTCCTTCTTTAAGAATAGGACAAGGAAGTCCTCATCACATATTTGTGTGATGCTTAAGAGATTCTCCTTAAGCCCTTTGATGTATAAAACATCCTTCAATAGAGGTAGCCCCGGTATCTCAACAATCCCTTTGCCAAGTACTTGAGCATGGCTTCTATCGCCAAATGTCACATAGTTACCAACCTTCTCTTTGAATGACTTAAATAATGATTTATCTCTTGTCATATGGCGAGAGCAACCACTATCAAGATATCATAAACAAGAAGTAAATACCTTCAAATAGGTGTGCACAAATAAGCAAGCATGGGACAAACACTCTTAACCATTAAACATAAAATTATCTTCATTTTCCACTCTCTTGTTAGATTGAATTTTCTTTTTAAGATCATCAACCTTATCACACAATATTCTATCCCTTCTTTTATACTTCTTAATCAAGGAATTTGACTCACATAGACTATTGTGTGGGATATGGTTCTCATTTTCAAAATATTTCAGCATGTGAACAAACATTCTAGCATGTTTCTTTGTTTTTAGTAACTCTAGGAGTTCATTGTTCGGACAATCTTCAAACATACTCATAGAGTCATTATCACAAACATTTAAACCACAATTCAACATAGCATTTTCCATAGTTTCATTCATAGCTAAAGGGTCTAGGATCACACTTAGATAATGAAACCATAGTAAGTGCACCCGCTTTGATGCCAATTGAATATTCAATTAGTGTGTGAAATACTAATGAATATTTAGACCCGTAATTTCAATTTAAACCAACACAAGCTTATACCCAAACAATAGATGTGCAGAATAATAGGTACAAGCAAAAACCCAAACAAACAAACAACTCTACACCATAATTAATCACAGCACAACAGCAATTAAAGGTAGAGAGTAAGGGTTAAAGAGATACAAACATAAAGATAACACCAGCACATGTTATCGAAGAGAAAACCAAAAAACTCGGTGAAAAACCTCTCTGCCGCCCTCCAAGAGATCAAATGATCTACTATAAAATAAATTTAGGATACACGAATAGCAATAAACCCTCCAAGCCTAATATACCCAATGCACCTAAGCCTTCTAAGTTTCTTGCTCCAACAAGATTAAGCCTAACCGTGTCTTCTTTAGCTTCCCGGATCCCGCAATAAGCCCATTGCATCAACCAAGTGAATTGGTCATCTTTGAACTGCTTCCTAAGCACCAAAATACCTCCTCACTGATATAAGTATGGTGAGATAAGGATTTAGCAAATGTACCTCTCAAGGATATGTCAATGAAAAGGGTGAGAGTAGAGAAATTTGAAGAATCAAATGTCTAAGATTCTGGATGAATCAATCTTGGTTTTCTCTAGGGTTTCTCTCTCATATTCTCTTTGGAAGCTAGTCTAGAAGGCAGTAAATATGTAGCGATCTCCACAAGAGAATTTTGAGTCTCATGTAACTTAGATTTTGTTCTTTAGCTAGTCTTCATTCTCCCTACTTGCCTTTTATGGCAACCTTGTATGCTAGGCACACATCATTTTCTATTTTGACCCAAACTCATATATCTGCTTGATCAGATATATGAGTTTATGTAGCTTAAAGGTTGTCATAGTATAAGGTGGGTTGTGGCTAATGCTACCAACTTTATTAGCGTTACTCTTTCCGTCCAAGAGAGATTTTTGCTTTTCTATTTGGCGATTCTTGCTTCTAACCTTTCTTTGACAAATTCAAAATCTTTGAATTTATTAGTTGTGAGGAACAATGGAACTCCCAAGTATTTCACCCCTTGTTGGAGCTTTTTGAATCCAAAATTATCTCCCTTGCCTAAAGAATTGGGCATGAACTCCTTTTGAACCGAATACTCCAAATTTTTCCACAATAAAGCACTGCCCGGACCACTCACAATATGTATTATGACAATTCATTAGTGCCCGTACCCCAGTCATTCTAGCATTACAAAATAACATCACATCATCCACATAGAAAAGCTTAGAAATTGTTGGAGCACAATTGGCCACTTTCACGTCCCTTACCACTTACCATGCCTCTTTTAACCTCTTTGTATATCAACCTAGCCAATACCTTACTGCCAATGATGAATGAGTAGGGGGATAGCGGGCCCCCCCACCTTACTTCCACTCAACAATAAAGTGCATTTAACAGTAGTGACGCACTGTTGATTTCAATCTTATGAATTTCTGGCTGAATTCAAATGATGCTAGAACCACCACAAAGAAATTCCACTCAAGCCTACCGTAGGCTTTTTGGAAGTCGAACTTAAACCCGATCCATCCCTTATTCCTCTTTTAAGTCTTGAAACAGTAAATGATTTCTATTTTCTTGTTCCAGCACCGTGTTCTCTGTTTATACTTTATTTGGAGTGAATGCCACTTGTGCCTTAGCCTATTCACCAGAATATTGAAGATTAGGAGACATCAATCAATATATGTATATATAAAAGTAGAGATCTCGTATAAAAGTGTACGAAGTCTTGCAAATGACACTTTAACTTTGTACAGCCATTTCTTACCTTTTCTTATTAAGTTTTTTTTACTGTTACCAAAAAGATAATGTTAACTTATTTTTACTATTATCTCATTAATCTCTTATTAATTACATAAACTTACACCACACATTTATCTCTCTCTCTCTCTTTCTCTCTCTCTCTCTCTCTCTCTATATATATATATATATATATACAAAAGCAAAGATCTCATGTGGGATTGGGATTGCATGAGATCCTACCATGTGGCATTATAATTTTACACAGCCATTTTTATTAAGTTTTTTTAACTGTTACCAAAAAGATAAGAGAAATGTTACGTCCACAACATTTCTCATAACATTCTCACAACAAATCCTAGTTGGCAGGTTGTTACAGGTTTTAAATTTAAATCTAACACTGAAATTACTTTCTTACTCACTAGTAATAGCAAATAACAACCTGCCAACTAGGATTTGTTGTGAGAAATGTTGTGGACGAAGCATTTCTCAAAAGATAATGTTAACTTATTTTTACCATTATCTCGTTAATCTCTCATTAATTACCTAAACTTACACCACACTTTTATCTCTTCTTCATGTCGCTTACCTTTTTATCAAAAAAAAAAAAAAAAAAAAAAAAAACTCTTCTTTATGTCTTTTAACATACCCACATTTTAGTATTAAAAACTAAAGAAAAAAAAATTAAGGACTAATATAACTAACCAAATAAGGCTTTGAAGTGAGATAGAGAGACACGAAAAAATTGTGGATTGTTAAATGAAATGCACTGTTTCATTATTGCCAAAATAAAAGACCTAAAATTGAAAAAAACATTTGTAAGAGAAGGAAAAAAGAAAAATCTGAGGGGTCGTAACCATTGTCATGCTGGCATCCCACCATCGTTAAGTTGCCGAAACTCCTACAAGTAATTTTTTATTTTATTTGTTGTTGCTTCTTACAATGAACTCAATACTAATAAAATTATGCTATAATCTATGTGCAACGTTCTCTAAAACCATCTTACATAAAATATTACAATATTATCTACATTGCACAGACAACTTAATAGTTAGCTAATAATTTCTATAGAACAGCCTAGGCATTCCATCTGGGTCAAGGGATGTGATCGGGTTTATCTCAAATACCACATTTCTAATTTCATCTTCTGTTGGAACTCTGGTGAGTTCTTTATTCTCAAGTTTTGATATACAAGGGTTAATCAAATTCTCTAGCATCGAAGCTTGAGGTGAAGAGGTACTAAACACCTCTTGGAATTTACATGTATAATAGTCCACAAATCTCCTCCCTGTTTGGTAATCTGGTCTCATTTCCTTCTCTCTAACTCTCTCTAATTTATGTTAGGTTGTTCCTTCTCCTTTGGATTAGAGTAAAAAGATGGAAGAACTTGGAATTTCAATCCTTTTTTCGTAACCATGATTCTGTTGACTTCTGCTTCCAGCACAGCTCCTCTTTTTCCAGCCAATTATCTAATTCTAGGCTGTGCTGCTTAATTTTCTCCATCTCTTGAGTGGGATCCTTGCTTTGCAAAACTTCAATATCATTCTCAAAGCTCCACGATTCTTGTTCTTTCTTTTTTTCTTTTTTTTTTTTTGAGGGAACCATGATTCTTGTTCAGGTGTACCCAAAATGGTTCTATACTGTTTGGTAGAGGAGTTTGAGTAATAGTGTTTGGGTGTTTTTGATATATATATATATATATATATATGTGTGTGTGTGTGTATGAGTGAAAAAGTGTGTAATTGTGTTTAAAATGTTCAAAAGTGTGTTTGAAATAGCGAGACCCATTCATTACTGGCTTGATCTTTGGTCCACATGGTCTCAAACCAAGAGACATGTTCCAACTACCTTGCTTTAAATGAGTTTTCAAGAGATTGGGAATGCGACTTGACATAGAAACCACCAAGTGCTTATGGAGGGACATATGTGCTAATGCAAGGGTAGCGCCACCTTAAGGCCAGGGTGGTCTCCGGACCAACCTGACCTAAAATTTTTTTTTATATAATAATTTAAAATTTTTTATTTGTCTACATTTCAAACAAAATTTGGGAAGACTCTCAATTTTTTTTATGCTAATAAAATTAAATTTTTCTCTATAATTTGTTCCACATTCGATGGATGAATAATTGCTTGGTTGTGTACATTGAAAGAGATGTATCTTGTAACATTGATAATGAGACTATCATGCACTGATTTCAAAATATAAAAACTCGTAGAAGACAATTGTAAACTCTATATATTTGCGTGTTTTTTTTTTATTGTTGTTATTGTCAATATATGAATTTCTTTTTTTATTAGATTGTATAATTTATACTTCTTAAAGAATATCATGAGAAAAATTTCTAGAGTCACCACTGTGTGAATGTCCCTCGATAAGACTTTTGAACTTCAACCAAGTGACTAATTTTAATTATAAAAAAAAAAATTGGAGTATTAAAATTAGGGTGTGGTCAATGTGTATTCTTAGGACATATATTAATTATTTATTTAAAAAAATTATGAAAAATTAGAAAAACTGTTAAAAAAATTAATCATTTTTTTTCATAATTAAAAAAAAAATGGTTTTACTAAGGGCATACGTTTGTAAATCCCTTCAAATTATAATCAAAGATTGTCATGTGCTAAATATAATATAACATATGGATATACAATATATATATATATATATATGTTAGTGTGACTGCCACCCGTATTAATTACATAAGAATCCATCATTATTTTTAATTATCTCGCTATACTTTAACTTTAACCTCGATTGATTTTTCTTTCACCATTAACATATCTCCTTAGATTATCTCCAAAAAAAAACATATCTCCTTAGAGCACTAAGGTAATTTATATAAAGTATTGATCAAAAAGAAAAGCACGTGAAAATTGAGTGTTGACATTGGTGAAGTATCTAGAAAACATAAAAGCTTAAAAAGGACAAAATATGGGCTCCTCCTTTTACGTTTCGTTTGTTCTTTTATGCTTATTATTGCCAAATGTCAAGACCACGTCATTTCACATAATTTTAGACATAACTTGTTATGAGGTGAGTTTTGAATAGTAGATGTATAGTTTCACGTGGATCTACCACTATAGTTGCAATCAAAGTTATGTGAAATAGTGTGGTCCTAACATTTCTCTATTGTCTTGCCTTTAATAATTGAGAAATACTAAATAATACTTTTAAAATATTAGTTAATAGTTCATTTTAGAAAAATTTTATCATCAATATTATGAAAAAAAAAAAGTAAAAATATTAAGTTTTTTGGTAAACACTTTCTTTAACTATATTATTAACTAATAATCTAATAACACTTATTACTGTTACTCTTAATAATTTTCCTTCCTTAGCTATAAAAAAAAAAAAGTACAAACCCTCGTTCACACGCATCTCTCTCACTCACTCTCTCAGAGAGTACTTACTCACAGTCATGGAGGTCCAAAAGAGCAAAACAGACCATGTAGTCCTCAATATAGAACACCCAGATCCCAAGCTCAAACAATCACCCCAGAAAGACTCCAATGATGATCCACTGTCCCAACCCACAACAAGAACCAAAACACTTAAGCGCTTAAACTTTTCCAAACCAAGATCACGTTTTGAAGAGATCAACTATCCTCTTCCACCAAGAACAATCCAAGAATCCGAAGAACTCCAATACTTAAACCCCCACGACGACACGTCGTCCACAGATGACGATGATGAAGAGTGGTATGAAAACGAAGAAGAAAACGAAGAAGAAGATGAAGCACAAGGCAAGTACAGAAAGAAAAGGAAAAGGAAGATAAATAAGAGAGCTGTGATTGAATGGACATTGTTTCTCATTATAATGACTTGTTTGGTATGTTCTCTCACACAACGTTCTCTTAAATATGAGAAAAAGTGGGGTTTAGAGATATGGAAATGGTGCTTAATGGTCATGGTGGTATTCTGTGGTCGCCTTTTCTCTGGTTGGGTAGTGGGGTTTCTTGTATTTCTCATTGAAAGAAACTTTATGCTTAGAGAAAAAGTACTATACTTTGTCTATGGTTTGCGTAAGAGTTTCCAAAACTGTGTTTGGCTTGGCCTTGTCTTAGTAGCATGGATGATCATGCTCCCTGATTTTCACAAACAAAACAAGTTCCTCAAGAAAGTGTTTCGAGCTCTTATAGCGGTTCTCATTGCGGCAACAATATGGTTGTTAAAGATAGTGTTTGTAAAAGTCCTTGCTTCATCTTTTCATGTTGCTACGTTCTTTGATCGAATGAAAGAAAGTGTGTTTAATCACTATATATTGGAAACTCTATCTGGGCCTCCATTGGATGAGGAAGAGAGGGACTTGCCTCGTCGAAGATTACAGGCGTCGAAGACATTGCCGGCGAGGCTGAGGGATAAGACGTATCCATTCACAAGGTCGAAGAAGTATGGGTCGAGGAGGATTGATATGGAGAGACTGAGGAAGCTTAGCTCGGAGGCTAGGCCATCCGCTTGGAGTGTGAAGAGGTTGGTGAGTTATGTGAGGTCGTCGGGTTTGTCTACTATTTCAAGGACTGTTGATGATTTTGGCAAGGCTGAGTCTGAGATTAATAGTGAATGGGAGGCTAGGAATTGTGCTCAAAGAATATTCAAGAACGTTGCAAAGTCTGATGCCAAGTGAGTTTTCTCACTCTAGTTATCAAAATTTTTTTCCTTCTAATATTGGTGTCCCAATCTCGAGTATACTTTTTGTCGCCTAAAAAATAAAATCCAAACCATAAAACAATTTTCCAAATATCATATTTTGGGTAGTTTTTCATTATTGATATTAATCTGCATCATGAAATGGACTCTCTAGTCTTCAAGTGAAATTGAGTATCATAATTTGGGTAGAAGTTCCTTAATTTATTGATGTTGTGAGGCCTAAGAAACCACTGGACCCCAACCTTTCTCTAGCCATCATTCTTCTTTTTCTTCTCTCTTATTTATTTATTTTATAGCTATCATTCATTACACGCTGGTGGTTGATCGTGCTATTGCATACACATCATATTACCTGTCCATCCCCCACTGTTCACATGATTCTCATCTGACAAATATGCAAAGATGGTGATTGCTCATTGACACATTAATGACACATTGCTCGTAATACTATGGAAAATTCATAGGTCCTTGACTAGGTAAGATTCAAATCTAGCTCCACTCCATCCACATAGTCCCTACACTTCTTTTAAATTCTTTGCCAGAGTACTCTGTACGGGCTTCTTGCCAATTGATGGCACCTATATCTACATGTTCTCCGGTGTCTACATCGGCTACATGGTACTTGTGTAATACATTACAGTTTTTCAGTTAATGTTACTGCATTAAATTTAACTATTCTGGTCAAAGCTAATACTGTTTATCCTCAACAAATTTAATTGTAAAAACATTTAATAAATGCTCATTTGCACAATATTATGCTCTTCCCAGCCTATCCAAAGAGTTGAACCAGAATTCATCTTCCAACTGATCCTCATTATAATATTGAAATATATATTTCCAAAAACAGTGATGTAAATCTATACTATACACTAACATGTTGGTGGCCAAGTGGCAAGGGTTTGGGCCAACATGCCTTCGGGCATGGGTTCAAGTTCTCCACTAGCAGCATATTATGGCTCCTTATATTTTACTTGAAAAGTTGTTCACTTAACTTATTAGCAACTGTGGTGTGGGGTGTTAAGCTGGGGAGCAATTAGAGTGGTACTATGCTTACGCTCAGATAAAAAAGCCACACTAGTTGGCCCTTCTAACAATTTAAAAAAAAAAAAATGCAGGGTTGAAAAGTAAATGAATTGTCTTTTGTGCTTTAGTACCACTGTCATTCTGTAAACATTGTGCTTGCTAGCAATATTTTTCACGTGCTTGAGTAAAAGAGATTGTCCGTTGCAATGCAACGGACCAAATGGTCCACTTAAGCATGCATTCAGTATTCACAGCTACCCTTTAACAATTTAACGGTATCTTTTGTCCCCAGGGTGTAGAAACAAAAATAAACAGAGCCAGCCCACTATGAATGGCTGAGCAGTCTTCAGTCATTATATTCACACAACATACAGGGTTTTAATTCACTCCATGGAAAATGTACAATCATTGTATGATTGAAATGCAATATGGCTAATTTTGTGAAACTATGTTGATTATTTTGTTCTTTATTTTTAATATCTTCATTCATTGTTAAATGGCTCCTCTCTTCTTCTTTCCTTTTTTTTTTTTTTTTTTTTCTGTTTTTTTTTTTTTATGAGTTAAAATGTTAGATGTTAAAAAAAAAAAAAAAAAAAAATCTTCCAATTCAGTACACTGTCATTCTGGATGTCTTAATATCTGTATGACATAATCTTATTGCTAAAATTGGTTTAGGCAGCCTTTATTAAGAGAAACTTAAAGTCAACAATTTAGCTGACGGTCCTTTTTGGCTAAACTTTGAAACTAGTCGAATTAGTTTGCACCACCAGCAACAATTAAAAATTTAACTGGGCCCCTGAAATTTTTCAGCAGGTAGAAAAGATGCACACCATATAATGTAGTACTTTTTTATTAGTTCAAATGATAAATGATAAGCCTGAATGACATGTTGTGCACTTCTCTGATTGTATAATCTAATGCTTAATTAAACCCACAAAAGCCACATAGAAAAGAAAATTGTGTTCTTACAGTTGGGTGGTTTTGTAACTTAACAGTAGCTTTTCAAAAATTTTGAGACTGTGGTTATGATTAGATTGAGAGAGAGAGAGAGAGAGAGAGAGATTCGTGGCATAATCTAACAGTACTCCATTCCTTTCCAAAATATAGTACTGCTGGTCATTTCGAAACCTTTGAATGTCTTGGCTTTTGGAATCTTTATATTGAGTTTCAATTTTCAGAAAGAGACTCATGTTGAAACTTATATGCCTTTTGATTAAAAAACTGCCTAATGTTTGAAGCTTCTGTAATTCTTTCCATGTGACCTCATGTTGAAGATATGAACGTCTACCTTGATCTTTTCTATTCTTTCCTTTGATAATAACTTGTATAGAGACGGTTGAATGCTGATCTGGAGAGGCAGAGAAATGTTCCAAGTTTAATATTATTGTTTGTGAAAAAATGAAATAAAAAAAAAAAAATCCCTTCCCTTGTGTAAGTATTATTAATTACGTTCTACAATGTTTATGCTACAATTCAGTAATTCTCCTTTTTGCATGTTTATTCATCAGTTTTTCTTTTCTATTACAGATATATAGACGAGGAAGATTTACTAAAGTTTTTGAAGAGTGAGGAGGTTCACACTATATTTCCTCTCTTTGAAGGAGCATTGGAAACTGGAAGAATCACAAAATCTTCATTTAGAAACTGGGTGGTAAGCTTCAAAATAATAATCCTGACATATATCAAGTTTACACTTTTTCCAATATATAATATCTATCAACATGTGTTTGCTTGCCTTGCTGGCTCCTTTGTTTACCTACTGAAGACAACCATATATAGCTTCGAATTACGATCTGCTCCTATTTTAGATTAGACTTTAGAGAACATGGATGGACCAATTCAATTTAAACTTGGTTGTACTGCAGAAGTAGCCACAATATTTTGTGGTTTATTGTTCAAGTGTTATACCCGCGATTTTGATGTTTCAATCTAGTATTTGCTCTAAAGCCTCTACAATGCAAATTTAGCTTTATTAATTAACTATGGCTTTTTAAGAAAATGAATGAATTCTAATTGCTTTTTTTACTATACATTTGTTTTTCTAGCTAGGAAGAAGAAATTACTCTTGAAATATTTTGCTAAGCATTTGACATTGTCAGGTCCATGCCTATGTTGAGCGTAAAGCTTTAGCTCATTCCCTGAATGATACCAAGACGGCTGTCCAGCAACTTCACAAGTTGGCAAGCGCGATTGTGACTGTAATTATAACGGTGGTGTCCCTTCTGGTAATGGGTTTGGCCACAACTAAGGTGATCTTTGTAGTTACATCTCAGCTACTGCTTGTGGGATTCATGTTCCAAAACATGTGCAAAACTATGTTTGAGTCCATCATTTTTGTGTTTGTGATGCACCCTTTTGACGTTGGTGATCGTTGTGTGGTTGATGGCATACAGGTAAAAAACTGATTAGAAAGCATACTTTATTGTGAAAATGGAAGTACGACTAATACTATTTATTATCATTATCATCACCATGATTAATTATTTTCTATGCAGATGATTGTTGAAGAGATGAATATATTGACAACAGTCTTCTTACGGTATGATAATGAGAAAATATATTACCCAAACTCTGTTCTTCTTACGAAGCCAATCAGCAATTTCAGAAGAAGTCCGGACATGGCCGATGTTATTGACTTCACCATTGATGTGTCTACTCATATTGATGATATTAATGCCCTGAAGAAGGCTATCCAAGTGTAAGTGATTTATTGCGTCTACGTTCACCAAATTGTTTTCTGCAATCACAAGTGCCTTGCTAAGTAAGGGGAAAAAATCACGAAAGTTACAAACTAAGGCTAAAGGATATCAAAATGTGTTACAAATGAACAAAAAATAAAATAAAGTAAAATAAAAACCCAAAATTCTATAAAAAAATTTAGAGAAGTGAAAAATTCTGAAGCTTGAACTATGACAACAACCTATTTTTTAATGTGCTGATATTCAAGTTCATTGAGTTTATTTGGCCCTTGAGAATGTTGAGTGCTTAATCTTTTCAATATATAATTATTGTTCATAATCATAGTTTTTACAAGTGTGATTTATCCGTGTGAAAAATGTTATTATTGAATGCAGATACCTTGAAAGTAAGCCAAAGCATTGGAGCCCGAAACATGCCGTGATAGTGAGGGAGATTGAGAATGTAGACAAGATGAAGATGGCTCTTTGTGTTCAACACACCATGAACCATCAAAATTATGGGGAAAAGAACAGTCGAAGATCAGATCTAATCTTGGAATTAAAAAGGATTTTTGAAAACCTTGGCATAAAATACAACTTTCTTCCTCAAGAGGTACATGTCACACGATTCAACGTGACCAATGGGGGAATGGCAATTCCATCTTAAACGTATGCTCAAGTCAGTGTTCTCTTGTATCCCTCTCCCTCTCTCTCTCTGCTGAGAATCATAGATGGGTTTGTATTTTGATTGATTCACTAGTTTTTTCACTCCCACCACCAACTTGCTAAACGAAGATATAAAGGTGTTTGTGCAGTGTTGTCGTATGGATTGTCGATGAGAAATGATTCATTATAAATGTGACATTGTTCTTTAATTGCAAGGGTTAGGCTTAGGTCCAGTATCCAATAATGCTGGACCCGTTGAAATGATGACATGTGTCCACTTTTAAACACATGTCACCATCTAATGCACTGAACCTAAACCAAGTCTTAATTGCAATATCTTGAAAATTTCATACTTTGACTGACATATGTAGCGCTTGACATTTGCCATTAATGGTGTGATATGTATGTTAAGAATGTATCATGTTTGTCTTGGAATGAAAACTTTAATGCAGCCTTTAACTTGATGGTTATTAGTAATTTAGCAATCTTTTGAGCAACCACTTGCTTGTAAATTTCTACATAGAAAGTTAAACCACTCTAATTGTTCCTGCGATTGGTCTCCATTAACAATTCGAGGCTAATATGATATTTTACACATTGTATCTTGACTGAATTTGAAGTGCCCAATTGATTTGTATGGAAGCGAGTGGAGGACTTGAGGGGCTATTAGTGAAAGTAATTTGAGCAATTATCTTCCCTTGTAAATCCATTTTTTAATTCCTCCAAAATTTGGAGAAATCAAAGGAAATGAAATATTTTTTTAAAAAAAATTACATTTTAAACCCTATAATTTAGTGTAGCAAACTAAACCTTGTAGTTATAAGATTAACAAATTAAACCATTGAAGTTTCAAAAATTAATAAATTAAATTTTAAAGTAACAGATTAAACTATGAGGTTCCAAAAAGTAACAAATTAAACTCCAAATAAAATATCCTTCCATTTAATTGGACTGAGGTTCAATTTTTTAATTTTATATACCTTAAGATTTAATTTGTTATTTTTGAAAATATAGGGTTTAATTTGTTACTTTTTAAAATCTTAGAGATTTACTTGTTACTGTTACTTTTAAAATTAATGGGTTTAATTTGTAATACCATTAAACAATAGGATTTACAATGAAATTTTCCAATATATTTTAATAATTTCTTTTTCCCTTAACTGCCTAACCCTATTTTTATTTAAAAATGGCATATTAGTAATGTTGTTATAAGCTGATTCATTTTAATTAAATTTCCAAACAAATTTACATTTTCATTCTATTCTTTTTGTTTCAAACTCCAGATAAGAGAGGTAATTAGTTACTTCATTTCCTTTCAATTTTACTATCTTCTCTCACATGAATGTTAGATTTAATTAATTAAATTTATGAGGAATCTACAATTCATGTAAAAAGAGAGAGTATCACATACACTTCAAATTTATCCCAATATTTTTAATTTATAAATGATAGTGTGGGGGCAAAAATATCAACAGAAATGATGGGCCTGTGTGTGGAGCCCAAATAACGAGAATCATAGGCCCGTATGTTGGACCCAAATTGCACGCCGAGGACCATGGCCCAGCCGAGGACTACCTAGTCTGATCTATAATGACCGAGATAAACGGAGGGGAATCTGAACAAGACTTGGGAGAGATCGACCGCCCGTCCGAGAATATTAACACCTCGGACGGTCGAGGCAGGAATAAACCTTGGAAACCGGCCGGTCAGAAAAGTACCCCAGGAGTCTCCACTGGCTTTATCGAATGTAGTAGATCCACACATCCAGAAAATATCCCAAAATATCAAGGAGGAAGGCTGCCAACCCCGCATTGAATGCCCCACAGCTAATCTTCTGGCCTCATTTATGTGGAGAGGACATCTGAACAGTAGCAAAGAGTCCCATCGTTTCTACGAAGCAAATTCTGGAAAAAGCTGGGGGGACAAGTGTCCAAAGAGGAAGGAAAAAATCCACACGTGGATGGCTAAGAAAGGAGGGGAGGAAGTATAAAAGGGGAGAAAAAAGGAAGAATCAGGATCTTTTCCTTTGGCTGAGAAAAAGAAAAGAACGGAGAAAGAAGAGAGTGAGCCTCGGACGTAGAAGAAAGATAACATTTTAAGTGAGGAACAGAGTTTCATCATGGTGGAGGATCTAGTCCCAACTAGTAGATAATCTAAATCATTCCTAGTCCAGTCCTTCTCAACCTACTCTCTACAAATTCATTGCTTAGGGGCCCTTTTGGGCAAATCCATCCCTCTTTGGGCCGGAAACAAGAAATTGTGTCCCTACAGATAGTATGTTTATTATATTAAAATTCTTAAAAAAAGAAATATGAAAGGGTCTTGTTCACAAGTATGCTTAATGTATTTCTGAATGGACTATTTTAGCAAAATTTTAATATTCCCTATGTAAAAAAGATATTATACAACAAGAGGATGTCTTATAATAGTTTATCCCTATTTCAAATCCAAGACAAACCAATGCAGAAGATTTCCCTTAAAGTTGTGTGAACTTTTTTCCCGTGCTCTCCAGTAGCACCCTTTCCTTAAGCAAGCCTCCAATTCCCCTTATACTACCTTAACCCATCAACCTCCACCATCTGTGCCATTTCCTTCCCATGGCCCATTCCCACCACCTTCCTCCTTAATCCAATAAAATCATAAGCACCTCTCAACCCCCAACACCATTAACACTCCACCTTATCTCCAAAGCCCAAACCTTTGTTTTAGCTGTTAGGATTAGTGCCCTTAAATCCTATTATATGATGCTATGTATGACATTATGTTAGATATTATATATAACATAATGTTGCAATTAATAAAGTTGTTTTATTATTATCTAAAATAATGGTAACATGAATATTTGACATTATCATTTAGTCTATGAGATATATAGTATGTGATTTATGTGATTTGGTTACGGAATATGTAAATCACAAGTTCTTTGTAAATTTGGAATTTTAGTTTGTAATCGGTGATGAATTTGGACATTTCATCTGCAAAGACTATAACACATCAACTAAGATGATTTGTCTTCATCATAGAAGTAGAGACTTCTAGTTGATATGTTGATATGTTTTAAGAGTTAAGACATATTGACCTGGACTGCTGTGATATTTATTATTCTCCTAACGACTGTCAAATGAATAATAAATCTCACGACTTCTATTAGATAATCAGTTATAAGGAGAGAAACATACAAAATTTAGTAAGAGAATGAAATAGTTTGTATGTGAGTGTTGGATACTTTCTTATTCTCCCTTGAATACACACATATAAACTGATTGAGAGACCACAGTTCTTGGGCACAAGTGAAATTGGAATGAAGATTAAAAGTGTTCCCAAGTACTTCTAATATTTGGTTTTGAATTTCATCGTACCAAGGTACACTCTCTTGTTCTTATATTCTAAAATTTAAATATGACATGTTATCAATTGTGAATGAAGTAGATCTGTTAATTTTTCACTGCGTATGTTTTGTATGCGATACAAACATGTATTTTTCCAACATTAGCCCCCAGCACCCGTTTTGTCGCTTTGTCCCAAATACCTAGCTTTCGCTATGGAGGTCTCAGAACTGGTAAGTCGAACAAAACAATGCTATTTCAATGACATTCACCTTAAGCTCCCTCTAAACCAAGACCCCTAATCCAACCTTGACTCCACACCAATAGGCAAACTCATATCTACAAAGCCCCTAGGCCTAAACATAGTTAAGGTGGTAGTCACCAAAGCTTGGCGACCTGTGTACCCACTAGAAGTAAGAAAGTTGGAATATAGTATCTTCCTCTTCAGATTCCAACATGAAGTAGACTCCCAAAAAGCCTTTCAAAGGCAACCTTGGTCCATCCACAGAGGTCATCTAATCCTCAAAAATGGTGCCCAAACCTCTCATGGCAGGAGATTGACTTCACAACTTCTTCCTTTTGGATACAAATCCATGGACTGCCCACCTTATGACACTCTAAAGACAACTTGAGGCAAATAGGCTCCAAGATCAGAAAGATTCTTGAAATTGACTTTACAAGTGATGGAGGTGGAGATTGGAGGAGATTTACCAGAATCAAAGTTGACATTGGCATTACCCAACCCCTCCTACCGGGCTTCTTCCTCCCTCGAGCCAATCTCAACGACCTATTGGTGGGTATTAAATACGAAAAGCTCTTAGATTTCTGTTGTACCTATGGATCATTGGCCATGATAAGAAAGAATGCAGCAAGGAGTTTTATCAGCTACAAAACCCATTTGGATCAATGTTCTATGCTACTGGGTCTTGGTTGAGAATGGAAAATGATCATATTCTGATAGGTGTGTACAACAAGCCAGATAGACCCACCATATTCCATCTCTTTTCTGTAGGCTAACATCTCGGTCTCGTCACTGCTGCTTACTAGTGGACCTTTAGCAGACATGGTTGCCATTACCTTTCCCTTATCATTTTGAAAAATTGCACCAAATCCAGAAGTTCTAGTCTCCATGAATATGGCCGCATCAAAATTCAACTTGAAAACTGATTGGGGAGGTGGTTTCCATACATCCCTACTTGACTACAAAACTTAAACAATAGCCAATTGCTCCTGTGTTTGTTGATACTCCTCCAATTATTTTGTAGCTCTTTTATTCAGCCAACCTGGATGTTGAAGCTTCCCCCTATGCAGCATTTTGTTCTGTTGATTCCAGATAATCCAAGATTGGACCAAAAACAATTCCATATCCTCTAACGAAAGTCTATCTAGTAAGTATTCAACAAGCTAGATCATGTCTGATTGTCCATGCGAGCACTTGCAGTATTATGAGGCTCCTTGCCTACACGTCATGAGCAGCATTGCAATCCCACAAGGCATGTATCACCAATTCTGGAAATCTAGTGCAATTCAGGCAAACATTTTCTTCAATAATTCGTCTCTTAGCTAGGTTCATCCGTGTTGGCAAAATTTCATGGCATGCTCTCCATCTAAAGACCTTAATCTTATTTAGAACTCGAAGTTTCCACAAAGCTGCCCATACCTATTTTCCTGCACACCCGCTAGAATTTTCAGTCTAGTCCTTACCCATCAAAACTTGTCTAGATACCTTGTATGCCGATTTGATAGAGAACAGTCCATTCCTATTATACAGCTGTAGGGACACAATTTCGTGTTTCCGGCCCAAAGATGGATGGATTTGCCCAAAAGGGCCCCTAAGCAATGAATTTGTAGAGAGTAGGTTGAGAAGGACTGGACTAGGAATGATTTAGATTATCTACTGGTTGGGACTAGATACTCTACCATGATGAAACTCTGTTCTTCACTTAAAATGTTATCTTTCTTCTACATCCGAGGCTCACTCTCTTTTTTCTCCGTTCTTTTCTTTTTCTCAACCAAAGGAAAGATCCCGATTCTTCCTTTTTTCTCCCCTTTTATACTTCCTCCCCTCCTTTCTTAGCCATCCACGTGTGGATTTTTTCCTTCCTCTTTGGACACTTGTCCCCCCAGCTTTTTCTAGAATTTGCTTCGTAGAAACGATGGGACTCTTTTCTATTGTTCAGATGTCCTCTCCACATAAATGCGGCCAGAAGATTAGTTGTGGGGCATTCAATGCGGGGTTGGCAGCCTTCCTCCTTGATATTTTGGGATATTTTCTAGATGTGTGGATCTACTACGTTCGATAAAGCCAGTGGAGACTCCTAGGGTATTTTTCTGACCGGCCGGTTTCCAAGGTTTATTCCTGCCTCGACCGTCCGAGGTGTTAATATTCTCGGACGGGCGGTCGATCTCTCCCAAGTCTTGTTCAGATTCCCCTCCGTTTATCTCGGTCATTATAGATCAGACTAGGTAGTCCTCGGCTGGGCCATGGTCCTCGGCGTGCAATTTGGGTCCAACATACGGGCCTATGATTCTCGTTATTTGGGCTCCACACACAGGCCCATCATTTCTGTTGATATTTTTGCCCCCACAATAGCCCCTCGAGATGCTTCTTTATGGGCTCTCGGACAGAAAGGAGGATCTCGATATCTTGTTGCTTGTGTCTCCAAACTTCCGGACTGCTTTGGTTAGTAGAGATGCCCTTTTGACTTCTAAGGGCGCGTTTCTGACGGTGCAGTGCTCGAGGCGCTCCTTCATTAAATATTTGCTGCTCCATGTTCCCAACGTTCGACGGTGCGATACAAATTGAACGGCCTGGATTTCAACCAAGATATGGGCGGGATTTTTACCGCTTCAGATGGTCTTTTTGATATAAATATTCTTCCATTCGATCTCTTTTCCCTTTACTTTCGTATTCGCTTAACTCCAGAGCATATTCATTGAACCTATCAGCCGTTTCGTTACCCGTGTCACTCCTAAACACCAAAGCCTGTCCGAAGAGATTTCCCTAGATTTCTGTAAGTCTTTACATCCTTATCCTTTCTCTTTTCACATTCTAGTATATATTTTCATCGGTTTTCCGTGCCCCTTTTCATCTCGTCTTCTTCTCCCCACCTTGAATATTCTGAGTTTTGTTAATATTCTTCGAGGATGGGTAGATTCAAGGAGTTAGTAGATGCTGAAGAGGGGATTGCGAGGTTTAAGAGCGATTATAAGATTCCTGCCGGAGTAGACATTATGTATTGTGAGGAGGGCGATTGGCATACGCAGAGGCGAGAGGGAGAAGTTGTGATCCCTATGATCGCATTCATAGAAGGAGGGATGAAGATCCCTATGGGTGAGGTTATGAGAAATTACCTTAGAGCTCATAGATTGGCTCCCACCCAGTGTGCTCCTAACGTATTTAGAATTTTGGGTTGTGTAGATGCGTTAAACGAAAAGTTAGGTTTGAGATTGACACATCACGATGTCAACTGGGTTTATAACCTCCACCATCTTAGGGGTCAGGGGTATTATTTAAAGTCGCGACACCCCAAAGTTAGGTTAATCCAATGTTTACCCGAATCCAACAAGGGCCTAAACAAGGATTTTCTGATTGTTTCGGCGATTGGCATGACGGCTTGCATTGCCCAACTAGGGAGGGGGAACCGGGTGGAGTTTTAGTATAGGAAGCTTTGTTTTGATTATCTGTTTAGTAGCGTTGAGTTTGATTTTAACTCTCCCTCTTGTTTTGCAGATAAGCACGCTGCTGTACCCCAGCTCGGACTAGTGAACCAGGAGAGTTTGGATAAAATTCTCAAGGCCGAGGTGTTTCAACATTCAGATGGCCAACTCAGAACGGCGCACATAATACTGGGCTACAAACCCATCTCGTCTAGTTTTCAAGTACCGAAATGCGTTATACGAGCCAAAGATCCTCGCCTCCATAGGATCAGTGTAGCAGCGCCTAGATTCCTCCTTCCCGAGGGTGCTTCTATCCCAGCAGGCGAGCTACCCACGTTTCCAATACTTGACGGGGTGCCCATAACCATTCCGTCTCGACCTCAAATCAAGGAGGAGGAGGAAAAGGAAGAGGGTGAGAAGGAAAAAGTGTTAGTCGAGGTATCAGATTCTGATGAGCTCTTCGAGGTTTTCAACCAACCTTCGTCTCCAGAGATAACCATTTCCGAGGAGATGGGAATTCAGAGGAAGCCCAGGTCGTCTCTGCAAGAGCTGTTGGAATCTCAGCCGGGGAAAGAGGTTCCGAGCAAGTCTGCACCAGCCAAACCTCCGGCTCTACTTCCCATCCCACCACCTCGGGTTGATCCTCCCGAGCACAAACGAAAAAGGGAGGACAAGGGGAAGGAGGTCGTGGAAACGGGGAGACAGCAACCTCCCCAAGAAGTTGACAACGCCAGAGGAGGGAAGTATCCCCGGCACCAACAAACGAGGTCGACCCAAGAGATGGAGAGGCGAGGCGACCGTAGACCCGCAGCGCCGATCTGAGCCCTACGTCTGGAGCTGGATGGGGCCCTTCTGACCGAGGACGCCTTTATCCGGGACTCTCAGGACGGGAAGGCCGGATACGTGGCGGATGCGGTGGAGCAGTCCTTGCTTCTCCCCAAGGACATGGCTGACCTCAAAATGATGAGGCAGCACGAGGTGTTTGTAGGCCTCAAGAGGGACCTGGCGATGGTGAGTTATGCATTTTCTTGTACTTGATACACGTTTGTCTATCTTTCTTACTCACTCAATCTATCGTGTTTTTGAACATCTATACTTGCACATGTTTGTATAGGCAGTTCAAGCCACCTTCTGTGCAGAAGAAATATTGGGGCCCACTCATCGCCGGGCCAAAGATGAGGAGGCGAGGAGGATCTCCGCGGTGGAGGCCTTCCGGGTGGCCGAGAAGAGCCTCCAGGAGCTGAGAGTTAAACTGGCCGAGGAGGAAAGAGGGAGGAAGAGTGCCGTGGCCGCTCTGGACAATGCTGAGAGGCAGGCCGAGAGCCAAAGAGTACTTCTCCGAGGTGCCGAGGACCAGCTGGCTTCTTCCAAGCAACAAGTCATCGCACTCCAGAAGAAATTGGAAGAGGTCCAGAGGGCCAAGGAGCTGGCTGAGAAGACGAAAGATGAAGTGATGAGGGCAAAGGAGGATGTCGAAAAAGAGAAAGATAAGGCCGAGCAGAGGGGATACGACATCGGAGTGGCTGAGACCGAGGATGCCCTTAGGGCGGAGGTCTCGGGGGTGTGTAGAAAGTACTGCTCCGAAGTATGGATCGAAGCCCTCAACCAAGCCGAGGTCGAGACTTCATCCATGCTGAGGAAAGCAGAAAACATCTATTATCCCCCAGCCATCCGAGTCGATTCCCCTGCTGGTCGTCCAACAGGTCCTCCACCCGACGTAACCGAGCCGTTGAAAAACGGTTCGGATGCGGCTTCTCTTCCACCCGCCGCTCCCGAGATCCAGGTTAAGGAGGCCGAGGCGTGCAAGGAGGCTGTTCCTAATGCCACCTAACGGCCTGCTGCCGTCGAAGAGCCTGCCGAGAAGAAAGGGGCACCCAGGGTGGAGATCGTGCTCGCCAGTCTCCCCATTCCTCCCCCGGGTGACCCTAAAGGGTTGGATCCGAGCATTCCCGCGGTTGCCACAGAGCAGACCCAAGCCCCCCCAGCCGGGAAGATAGTGTTAAAGAAGAAGTAGGCCCTTGTGGAGTTTTATGATGTAACCCTTCTTTTTAATATTTGTTGCTTTTGTTTCTTTCCTTCTTTTTTTTTTTTTTTTTTTTTTTTTTTTTGTTGTTGTACTTTCACTGTCTTGCTTCCAGTTTACGTTAATGAAAGGTGCAAGTAAATTTTCAGATTTCGTTGTGTTTCACAAGTACAATGATGTACTTATTTAGTGTGTGTTACCTATTATCATTGTTGTTTACTACTATCATTGTTGATTAGATTTATTTTTGCCTTTACATACGGTTCTTCTAAAGAGTGACTAAAGATCATATGCTTCATCACGATAGGCCGTTGACTCCATTAACTATGTGAGCAATAAGAATGGGATGAGTTATGTCAACACGCTTACAGGTATCCCAAGCGGTTTTTATGAGTTCATATTGAGACAGAAGATAGCCCTCTGTGTTGAGATAGCCACTTATGAGTGCTTAGGCATCTCGGGAGCGTGTCAGACTAGAGTTTTGCCTTAAAACTTGGTTCGAGTTAGCAACTTAGGAGTCGAGCAAAGGTTTAGAATTATTGTGTGCCCAGAAGGATTAAATGTTGCACTAAAGAAAATTTTTCCCTTCCCCCTTCTTTCTTAAAGGGGGGTGGATGATCCGAGAAGTCGGGGGTAGCTCGGATCTATTTAATACTTAGGAAAATATCGGGTAGTATTAATTTAACTTTTTTCAAGACAGATGGTCCGAGGAACCAGACATAGTTTGGACCTGTTTGATACCCCTTTTTTTTTTTAAAACAAATAAATCGTATTAATTTTTCCAAGGCAGGTGGTCCGAGGAACCAGGCGTAGTTTGGATCAGTTTAATACTTTGAAAAAATAAATCGTATTAATTTTTCCAAGGCAGATGGTCCGAGGAACCAGGCGTAGCTTGGATCAGCTTAATACTTAGAAAGAATAACGAATCGTATTAATTTTTCCAAGGCAGATGGTCCGAGGAATCAGGCGTAGCTTGGATCAGTTTAATACTTAGAAAAGAAATGAATCGTATTAATTTTTCCAAGACAGATGGTCTGAGGAGCCAGGCGTAGCTTGGATCAGTTTAATACTTAAGAAAAAATGAATAACGGTATTAATTTCTTCAAGGCAGGTGGTCCGAGGAACCAGGCATAGCTTGAATCAGTGATGGTCCGAGGAACCAGGCGTAGCTTGGATCAGTTTAATACTTAAGAAAAAATGAATAACAGTATTAATTTCTTCAAGGCAGGTGGTCCGAGGAACCAGGCGTAGCTTGAATCAGTTTAATACTCAGAAAAGAAATGAATCGTATTAATTTTTCCAAGGCAGATGGTCCGAGGGACCAGGCGTAGCTTGGATCAGTTTAATACTTAAGAAAAAATGAATCACAGTATTAATTTCTTCAAGGCAGGTGGTCCGAGGAACCAAGCATAGCTTGAATCAGTTTAATACTTAGACATGTGATAAGCATAACCGAGAATCATACAAGATATAATTGAGTAAGAAAAAGATAAAGGGCACTTTTATTAATAATGGTACCTTTTCAGGTTGTTTACATTCCAGGGATGCAACACTGTTCTGTTTTCTAAATCCTGCAGGTAGTACGCTCCTATCCCGGCTACAGATGTGATTTGGTACGGCCCCTCCCAGTTTGGTCCCAGTTTTCCCCAAGAGGGGTTCTTTGCAGAGCCGACAACTTTCCTCAATACCAGATCCCCTGCCGCTAAAGGCCTTGACTTTACATTTGCATCGTATCCTCGCTTGAGCTTATGTTGGTAAGAGGCCAATCGGACCATGGCACATTCTCTTCTCTCCTCAATCAGGTCTAGATTTTTCTCAAGTAGATCGTCGTTGCTATCTGGAGTGAAGGAGCTAGTCCTTAGTGTAGGGAAGCCCATCTCCAATGGAATAACTGCCTCGGCTCCATAAGTCAATGAAAAAGGGGTTTCGCCTGTAGACTTTTTGAGGAGTGGTCCTGTAGGTCCACAGTACGTGTGGTAATTCTTCGACCCATTTGGCCTTGGAGTCGTCCAGCCTCTTCTTTAGTCCATTTACAATAACTTTGTTTGTGGCCTCGGCTTGTCCATTCCCTTGAGGGTAGGCTGGGGTGGAGTACCGATTCGTTATTCCTAGTTTGCAGCAGTATCTTCGGAAAGACTTGCTGTCAAATTGAAGTCCGTTGTCGGAGATGAATGTGTACGGGACTCCGAACCGAGTGATGATATTCTTCCAAATGAACCTCTTCATGTTGGCATCTCGGATATTGGGCAATGGCTCTGCTTCGACCCATTTAGTGAAGTAGTCTGTGCCGACCACTAGGTATTTTTTGTTCCCTGCTGCCCTGGGGAAAGGTCCAACAATATCCAAGCCCCATTGGGCAAAGGGCCATGGACTGGATAAGGGATTAAGCTCTCCTCCCGGCTGATGTATGCTCGGGGCGAACCTCTGGCATTGGTCGCACTTCCTCACATATTCCTGAGCTTCCCTATGCATGTCGGGCCACCAATACCCCTGCGTGAGGGCTCGATGAGATAGAGATCTACCCCCCGTGTGACTCCCACAGATTCCCTCGTGAAGTTCCTCTAGGAGAACCTCAACGGCCTCGGGATGTACACACAATAAGTACGGTCCAGAAAAGGACCTTTTGTAGAGTTTCAGATCCTCGGACAGCCAGAACCGAGGTGCCTTTCTCCGTATTTTGTCAGCCTCCAACTTCGTTTCAGGTAATAGGTCGTCTTTGAGAAAATGCACAATGGGATCCATCCAACTGGGAGCCGCTTCTGCCTGGTGAATGGTTGACACCTCTTTCCCCAACCGACGGGGTTGTAAGAGATCCTCAACAAGAATCACCCTCAGCATGCCTTGCGCCGAGGATGTTGCTAACGTCACAAGGGAATCCGCATGTGCGTTTCTGCTTCTGGGGATCTGCATCAAGTTGAAAGACTTAAAACCAGATTGTAGGTGTTTAACCTGGTTAAGGTACTCTTGCATTCTTGGGTCTCTGGCTTCTAGCTCTCCTCGAACTTGGCCTACCACCAATCTGGAATCCGAGAATATGTTTACGTCTTTTCCTCCCATCCGCTGGATCATGGTCATCCCGACTAACAGGGCCTCATACTCTGCCTCATTGTTCGTGGCGGAGAACCCAAGTCTCAACGACTTTTCAATCGTGATATTCTCGGGCGAGATTAGAACTAGCCCCACTCCGGATCCCTTGAGATTCGAAGCGCCATCAACATATAGCCTCCATGGTGATACCCGTTCTATGGAGGTCACTCTAACTGAATTTTCATCCATGCGATGTTTATTTTCATCATCTTCCAACAAGGTCTCAGCAAACTCAGCTAGAAGGTCGGCGATGACCTGGCCCTTCACGGAAGTGCGAGGCATGTACTTGATGTCATAGGCCCCTAGCTTAGTCCCCCACTTCGCAATTCTTCCTGTATAATCAGCGCTTCGAAGCAAGGCCTTGAGTGGCAATTGGGTCAAGACAACAACCGTATGCGCCTGAAAGTAATGCGGTAGTTTGCGTGTGGCATGCACCACGGCCAGGATGGCCTTCTCCAACGGCAAGTATCTGACCTCGGCCTCGTGGAGAGATTTACTAATATAGTACACGGGTCTCTGTACCCCATTGTCAACCCTTAGTAATACCAAGCTTACCGCATAAACGGTCACCGCGATGTAAGCAAATAAGATCTCATCCACGTCCGGTCTGGACATTATCGGTGGCCGAGACAGATAGTCTTTCAATTGCTGGAAGGCTAAAGCACATTCCTCGGTCCACTCAAAGTCCTTCCACTTATTCAACAGAAGATAAAAGGGTCTGCACCTGTCTGCGGACCGGGCTATAAAGCGATTAAGAGCAGCGATCATTCCGGTCAGCCTTTGCACCTCTTTGGGATTCCGAGGTGGTTGTAAGATATTAATGGCCTGGATCTGGTTTGGGTTCACTTCAATTCCACGGTGAGTGACCATGTAGCCTAGGAACTTCCCCGAGCCTACCCCGAAAGAACATTTAGAGGCATTGAGCCGCAATCTTTGCCCTCTCAGGATTTCAAAAATGCATTCGAGGTCGGCGATGTGGTCGGACTCTCGCCTGCTCTTGACCACCATATCATCGATGTAGATTTCGATATTTTTGCCCAGCTGAGGCTCAAACATTCTGGTCATCATCCTCTGATACGTGGACCCCGCATTTTTGAGTCCAAATGGCATCACTTTGTAATGATAGTTGCCAATCGGAGTGACAAAAGCCGTCTTCTCCTGGTTTTCCCCGGCTAGGGGTATCTGGTGATATCCTTGGAACGCATCCAAGAAACTCATCCGGGGATGTCCCACGGTTGCGTCCACCAGTTGATCAATTCGAGGCATGGGGAAGGGATCCTTTGGACAGGCTTTGTTCAGATCCGAGTAATCCACGCAAACCCGCCATTTGCCGTTCTTTTTCTTCACCACTACGGTGTTAGCTAGCCAGTCGGGGTAGAACACTTCTTTGATAGCCCCAGCCTGTTTAAGCTTATCCACCTCCTCTCTAACAGCATCAGAATGTTCCCTCGAGGAGCGCCGAGGAGGTTGTTTTTTAGGAAGAGCAGACGGACTTACGTTCAGACGGTGGCAGATGAAATTTGGATCCACCCCTGGGGCCTCATAAGCATTCCAAGCAAATACATCGATATTGCACCTTAGGAAATGCAATAGCTCTTCTCTTTCTTGAATAGGCAGTTGGGCGCCGATTTGAAAAAATTTCTCTGAGTCTCCATCAATAAGAACTTTCACCAGATCCTCACACTTCGCCTCTTCGGCCCCCATGTCGGATATTGGGGCCGTTGACTTTAATTGCTAGGGATCCTCGCTGGCCAAGTCCGAGGACCCTGATTCTGGTTGGTGCATAATGGCCGCCACTAGACACTGCCTGGCCACGGCCTGACTTCCAAGCAACTCCTCAACTTGATCCCCGGATGGGTATTTGACTTTGAGGTGAAGGGTGGATGAAACTGCCCCGAGGGCGTGAAGCCAAGGTCGCCCCATGATAGCTGTATATGGGGAGAAGGCATCCACCACGATAAAGTCTACCTCCACTACCTCCGAGCCAGCCTGAACTGGCAATTTGATCTGTCCCCTCGGAACAACTACTCTCTCATCAAAACCGACCAAAGGTGATTCATAGCTGGTCAGATCCTCCTGCTTGAGATTGAGGCCCCTATACAGGTCTGGGTACATGATTTCAGCCCCACTGCCTTGATCAACCAGTACTCTTTTCACATCATAACCCCCTATCCTAAGAGTTATCACCAGTGCATCATCGTGGGGCTGTATGGTCCCGGCCTTGTCCTCATCCAAGAAGCTCAGCATTGGTTGGGGACTCAATCTGGCCCCCTTTGGCTCTTGCCCGGGATCCCCAGGATACGCTCCAGCCACCGTCATTACCCTGAAGGGGTACGACCCTGTCCTGCCCGGTGCGGCGAGGATGACGTTGATTGTTCCTAAGGGAGGTCTCGAGGAATTATTGCCTGGAACCCCTGAGATAGGAATTGTTTCAACCTGCCCTCTCGGATCAGTTGTTGCAAATGGCTCCATAGAGTCCTGCAGTCCTCGGTCGTATGTCCGGGTTCTCTATGATACTGACAATGCAGGCTCTGGTTACGTTTCGAGGTGCCTCTGCTCATCTTGTTCGGCCATCTGAAGTATGGCTCGTTCTTAATCTTCTCCAAGACCTGGTGGACTGGTTCTCGGAACACAGTGTTAACAGTTTGGGTGGCTCTAGACCCAGCTTCCCTTCCAAATTCTCGCCGAGGTCGGTTATTGCCGTAACGATCCGACCTGAAATCCCTTCTCTCCTGAGGGATAACCTTGCCCTTCCCTTTCTCCTGTAGCTGATCTTCCTTGACCCTCTTATATTTGTCAATGCGATCCATGAGCTGGCGAACATTGACCACTAGCTTTCCAGTCAGGGACCTCCGTAAACCGTGGTCGGCTGGCAGACCGACCTTAAAGGTTCTGACGGCCACATCATCGAAATCACCCTCGATCTCGTTGAACATCTCCGAGTATCGATCCGAATATGTTTTCAGGGTTTCTCCCTCTCTCATGGATAAAGACAGCAAAGAATCCAGAGGTCGAGGAACCCTACTGTTCGTGATGAAGCGGGATCCAAAAGCTTGAGTGAGCTCTTGGAAAGAGTTGATGGAACTCGTTTTGAGGCCGTCAAACCATCTCATCGCCACAGGACCCAAACTGGACGGGAACACCTTGCACATTAAGGTGTCGTTATGAGAGTACACCGCCATCTTCTGATTAAAATAGCTAACATGCTCAACTGGGTCGGTACGGCCGTTGTAGAGGGTGAGACATGGCTATCGCCCCTAGATTGACCCTCGCCAGCACAGGTGGTATGCACGCTTCCTTCCTGGCCTTCCTGGAAGTGTTCTTCCCTTTGAGATCCCAGAGATTCTGGATGGTGTGGACCTGAGCCAGCCATGTTAAAGAACCTAACTATTCTAGTCAATTAGCCCTTCCCACAGACGGCGCCAATTGTAGGGACACAATTTCGTGTTTCCGGCCCAAAGATGGATGGATTTGCCTAAAAGGGCCCCTAAGCAATGAATTTGTAGAGAGTAGGTTGAGAAGGACTGGACTAGGAATGATTTAGATTATCTACTGGTTGGGACTAGATACTCTACCATGATGAAACTCTGTTCTTCACTTAAAATGTTATCTTTCTTCTACGTCCGAGGCTCACTCTCTTTTTTCTCCGTTCTTTTCTTTTTCTCAGCCAAAGGAAAGATCCCGATTCTTCCTTTTTTCTCCCCTTTTATACTTCCTCCCCTCCTTTCTTAGCCATCCACGTGTGGATTTTTTCCTTCTTCTTTGGACACTTGTCCCCCCAGCTTTTTCCAAAATTTGCTTCGTAGAAACGATGGGACTCTTTGCTACTGTTCAGATGTCCTCTCCACATAAATGCGGCCAGAAGATTAGCTGTGGGGCATTCAATGCGGGGTTGGCAGCCTTCCTCCTTGATATTTTGGGATATTTTCTGGATGTGTGGATCTACTACGTTCGATAAAGCCAGTGGAGACTCCTGGGGTACTTTTCTGACCGGCCGGTTTCCAAGGTTTATTCCTGCCTCGACCGTCCGAGGTGTTAATATTCTCGGACGGGCGGTCGATCTCTCCCAAGTCTTGTTCAGATTCCCCTCCGTTTATCTCGGTCATTATAGATCAGACTAGGTAGTCCTCGGCTGGGCCATGGTCCTCGGCATGTAATTTGGGTCCAACATACGGGCCTATGATTCTCGTTATTTGGGCTCCACACACAGGCCCATCATTTCTGTTGATATTTTTGCCCCCACAACAGCCAAACAATTGAGTCAGGGTAAAAGTTGGACAGATGGCTTTAGCATCCTCTCCATGGAACATGGACATGATAAAATCTTGTCTCTACCAATTTAAATCCGAATCAATAAGGTATGAAACCCACCAATCCTTTATATCTTCATTGGTCGGGTAGAGGATTTTGTTTGTTGGATGGTTAGGAATCTATCTGTCCCAACAAACTCTAATGGAAGAGCTATTCCCAACTCGATCTCCAACAAAATCCGGATTTCTAAATGGGCAGTGCCGCCATTATGCTTCTCCAAACAAAGGAGCAATTCAGTGACTCAACAACATCAAGAAATGAAGATCGTGGAAAATATCTCGCTTTAAAGAACTGATATAGGAGCAAATCCTTTTCTTGTATCATTCTCCACCCTTGATCTCAGGTCTTAGAACCCCATCCCACCCTTTTTCTTTGAAATTGATAATTTATCCCCAGCTTTTCCAACAAATCTGCCTTTCATTCTCTACTTATCCCCACCAAAATTTTTTACACATTGCATTTAGTTCATCACACAGTTTCATAGGAAGCTGGAACATACCCATTGTGTAAGTGGGGATGGATTGAGCCATTGCCTTGATAAGAACCTCTTTTCCAGCCCACGATAACAACATGCCTTTCTATCTGACAGCCCGAATTTGTGTGAAAACACAAGAGCTTTTTTAGACCCCTAATTAAAATTACAGGTAGATTGCTTTTACTCTGTCTTAATCAAAGTGTGGAAACAAGAGTAAATGTGCGCAATGAACCAATAAAACTACTCTAGTGCATAAGCATGAACAACAAGCAATAAAAGTAAAGCACAAGAGTAAGGGAAGAGAGATGCAACCATAAGATAACACCACGACGTGTTATCGAAGAGGAAACCGAAGAACTCAGCAAAAAACCTCTCTGCCACCCTCCAAGCGGTAAATCGTTCCACTAGAGAAGAAAGTTAGAGTACATGAATAACAAAAGACCCTCCAAGCTTAGTCTACCCAATGTACTTAAGCCCTCTAAGCTCCTGCTACCAACTGACTTAACGAAGCCTTGTCTTTCATTAGCTCTCCAGATCTCGCAATACTCCCGATTGCATCCGCCAAGCCTCACCGGCTTCTTTTGGCAAATCTCCAAAACTTCCCAAACTCCAAAACACTCTCTACACTCTGAAAAGTTGTGGGTTGTGTTTGGGTACAAATCTTCTCTCAAGGTATGACAATGGGAGAGGGAAGGAGAAAAGACTACAATGATTTCTCACTAAGGATGGGTAGCTCTCTCTCTAAAAGATGGGTGTGTGTGCTGTAGAAAACCTATCTAGGGTTTTTCTCTTTGAATGACCTCCTTTACTTTTGTGGGTAATGATGATATATATAGTATGAGTGAAGGGTAAGAAAGTCATACTTAAAAATCCTCCAGGCAGAGAGTTTCGTAGGTATCTCGCAGGAAGGCTTTACTCGAGAAATACTAGCGAAATCCTCTAGACTGGCATGACTCTTCAGCTCCCAACATGTGCTTCTCACATGGCTCTTTTGCGGGTTAGCTTCTCGCGAGCTTCTCGCGAAATCCACTTGTTCTTCAATTCCTGCTCGATTCTTCACCAACTTAATACTAAACCCAATACAATAAAATCCCACAAAATATAAAAAAACAAATTTATGCAATTACAATACTTTTTCTCATGGAACAAGCCAACTCTAATGTTATGAGAAAAATCATAACTTAACACCATCCTTGTAGTTTTTTCCATACTCTATCCTTCAGATATGAAATGGTATGATATTTTGCACGCCCAATTAGTATAGGCAGCCCCAAATATGATTCAAATCGATCCACCACCTTAACACCTAGAGTCCCCATTATCTCTTGTTTCAAGCTACTTGGGGTATCACTGCTAAAATATTCCAAAGACTTCTCCATGTTAATACTTTGACTTGTGGCTTTTGCATAAGTTTGAAGGATCTTAGCAATCGCCTTCACAACACTATGAGTCACTCAGCAAAACAATAAGGAATCATCTACAAATAAAAGATTATAAATTTTGGGTGCTCTTTTACAAATGGATACTCCATTAATTCTTCCTTTCAATTCTGCCTTTTCCAATAACGAAGTGAGCCCCTCTGCACACAATAGAAACAAATGGTGAAAGAGGATCTCCCTGACGGAGTCCTCTAGATGGATGAATATTACCATAAGATTTACCATTAATAAGAACAGAGAAAGATGGTGCGGTAACACAACTCATCACTCTTTCTATCAACATTTCTGGAAAGCCCATCTTGTGCATAATTCCCTATAGAAAGAGTCATTCTACTCGATCATAGGCCTTGTTGATGTCTAGCTTCAATGCTAGAGATCCTTCTTATCCCTTCTTCCTGCAGTGCATAATGTGAAATGTCTCATATGCCACCAACACATTATCCGTTATGAGACATCCTAGGACAAAATCACTTTGAGTGGGAGAGATGATGTGGAGATGCACCTGTTTGAATCTGTTTGCAAAAACTTTGGAAATAATTTTATAAATGACATTACACAAACTGATAGGTTTGAAATTAGACATTTGCTCTAGATTCTTCACTTATAGGATAAGAAAAATATTAGTATGATTAATATCAGGCGCCGTATTACTAAAATTCAAAAAATCCAAAGCAGTAGCAACTACAGAATCACCCACAGTATACTAGAATTTTTGGTAAAAAACAGCATTCATACCATCAGGTCTAGGAGCCTTTATTGGTCCCATCTAGAACAACACCACCTTGATCTCATCCACATTGAATTCACTGGATAATATCTGCTGCATATCAGGGGTCACCTTGCTAGAGACTGCATTCAGGAACTTTTCCATATGATCACATGGACCTACACTAAACAAAATATCAAAGTAGTTCGAAGCTACATTGACTATGCCCTCTATGTCTTCCACCCACTAATCTTCTACATTTTTAATCCCTTTAATGTGATTTCCCTTTCTCCATTGGGTTGCTTTGGAATGGAAATGTTTTTATCCCCATATTTTAACCAGGGAATTCTTGACCTTTGCGCCCAATAAATCTCTTGCTTCAGAAGGGGTTCATTTGTCCTTTAGCTCACTTCCAAATACTTGGATCTATTCTCATCAGTGGTTTTAGCTTCATTTAGAGCATCAACTCTATTTTGAAGCTATTTAATAGCCTTAGTGTTCGAGTCAGACTTGGTAGCTCCCTATGCCATTAAATCTGTTCCGCAAGTGCTGATTTTTTCCTTGATTAAAGCCAATTCGAATTCTCCATTCCCTGCCGTGTTCCATGCTTCCTTCACCACTGTCTCACATTCATTCCATAAAAGCCCATGATACCTTAAATTTGAACCCCTTATCTCTTTTTTGTCTATGTTGTCTGATGGGGGTAATGCCACTTGAAGGTGCCGTCGTCTTGAAGGTGCCGTCGGCCTTCGAGTGGGTGACGGCACGGCGGGGGTGACGGCACGGCGGGGGTGATGGCGCTGATCCATTCATCATACCTGACCGTATCTCCAGCCGGCTCTGACGCCGTCATCCATGCGCCGACGGGGTGCACGGGTGACGGGGGAACCCTAAAGGACGGACATGCCTTGTCAGGCACGCCAAGCACTGAGATAGATATCTTGCACCCCATGCCATAGGGAATGGCTTCAGAGAGGGAAGGTTTCGTAAAGAACACGCATTAGGGCATGGCTCCGATCAGAGGTTATCTCCCCCGACACACCAAAGTCCCAGCTCTACACTACTATAAATACCCCCGACCCTCATAAAAAAAGGTACGTATGTATTCCACCCCGACTCTAGCACTCTGGAGTTGTGAGCAATACTAACTTGACCGTCGGAGGGTTGTTGGCCGGTACCACACCGGTACTTCCCTTTGAGGTGCTTTCTACCCGTGCAGGTCTACCTGGAACGCGCGAAGACCCTACGACTCACTGAGGGTGATTTTCGGCATCATCAGTTGGCGCCGTCTGTGGGAACGAGCACGTACTTAGGCTGTGTTCTGTGCTTTCCGGACAAAGAGTTGTATGGTACTCACGCGTTCGAGGGTTACCACCATGAACGATTAAGACAACGGACAACGCACTACGGCCCTCGAGAGACAAGTCCAGACTCTGGCGGCCGCGGTGGAGCGCCTCACAAAGCGCAACAATGACTTGGAAGAACAATTATTGCGAAGGGACGCGACGGCGGGCAACCATGGAGAGAATGAGGAAGACAGCGCTCGGGAGAGGGATCATGGAGGCCCGGAGGGGAGCAATGCATTGACCCAACCCGAAGGGCAGGGGACAAGCCGTCCGTCGGCAGCTAACAATGATCCGCCCAGCACTACCGAGGAGCTGCGGTTGATGAGGGAGCGTATGGATTTTATGATGAACGCCCTCAAGGGACGAGTATCCAGTGACCTCGACGACCTCGTCCACCGTACAGACTCTCCCTTCACCACGCACGTCATCATGTTCCCAACACCGCCAAAGTTCCGCATGCCACAGATATAAAGCTACGATGGATCCAAAGATCCACTAGACCACTTGGAGTCCTTCAAGACGCTGATGCACCTACATGGCGTGCCGGACGAAATTATGTGCCGGGCATTCTCGGCGACGCTGAAGGGGGCGACAAGGACTTGGTTCGGCAGACTGACACCCGGCTCTATCGGTACCTTCAGAGAGCTGAGTGCTCAGTTCGCTACGCACTTCATCGGAGGCCATAGGTACAAGAAATCCACCGCGTGTTTGATGAACATCAGACAGCGGGAGGACGAGACACTCAGGTCCTATATAGCCCGCTTCAACAGAGAGGCACTTTCGATCGATGAAGCGGACGATAAGATACAGGTCGCCGCGTTCACCAATGGACTGAAGGAGGGCAAATTCTTGTTCTCTCTATACAAGAATGACCCGAAGACGATGTCGGAGGTATTTTACAGGGCAACGAAGTATATGAACGCGGAAGACGCATTACAGGTTCGGGGGGAGAGACCTCCCAAAAGGCGGGAAAGGCACGAGGACGTCAAACAGGATAAGGGGCGAAAGAAACCTCGGATGGAGGGCCGAGACAGCAGGCGACCGCAACCCCCTGCCGGTAAGTTCACAAGCTTCACCCCGCTGACGGCCCCGGTCGACCAAGTCTTGATGGAAATCAAAGACGAGGGGTCCCTGACGTTTCCAGGAAAAATGAAGGGGAATCCTGATAGACGACCCAAAGACAAGTACTGCCGCTTCCACCGAGACCACGGCCACGACACCGCCGACTGTTACGACTTGAAGCAGCAGATTGAGGCCCTGATCAGACAGGGGAAGTTGCAAAGGTTCGTCAGCCGGGAGAGGACAGAAGCCCCTAGCCAGGAACCGGCCCCCCGCCGGGACAATGAGCGCCCTCGACCGCCCTTAGGAGATATAAGGATGATCATCGGGAGCTCGGGAACCGTCGGATCGACGAAGAAAGCTCGGAAAGCCTATCTCAGGGCAGTACAAAACGTCCAGGCGGAGGGCAACGCTCAGAAGAAGCCGCGCGTCAGCAGCCCCACTATTGAGTTCACAGAAAAAGACGCCCAACGTCTCCATCATCCGCACGATGATGCCCTTGTCGTCAACATCTGGCTCGGAGACTATAACACATACAGGGTCTTGATCAACAATGGTAGTTCTGCGGACATCCTCTATTATCTGGCGTTCCAACAGATGCGGATCGGCAAGGAACGCCTGGTCCCCACCAACGTTCCGCTCATTGGGTTTGGAGGGATGAGAGTTCACCCCCTCGGTGCCATCACCTTGCCTGTCACGATTGGAGAATATCCTCGGCAGGTCACCAGAGACGTCACCTTCCTCGTCGTCGACTGTTCGTCCGCCTACAATGCTATCATAGGAAGGCCCACCCTTAACGCTTGGAAGGCCGTGACGTCGACCTACCACCTGATGGTCAAGTTCCCCACCGAGAACGGAGTGGGGGAAATATGGGGAGACCAGGTCGCTGCGCGAGAATGCTACGTAGCGATGGTAGAGGCAGACAGCCACCTGCCGGCAATGAACATAGAGCAGCGGGTGGGGGCAGAACCCGCCGAAGAACTAGAGGAGATAGCACTCGACGAGTCCAGACCAGACAGAACCACCAGAATCGGCGCTCTCGCCAGCCCTTCGGCTCGCCAGGAGCTCGTGACTTTCCTCCGAAAGAACCAGGATGTGTTCGCCTGGAGTCACGAAGACATGCCGGGAATCGACCCTTCAGTCATGGTGCATAAGCTGAATGTGTCGCCCACTTTCCGGCCCGTCCACCAGAAGAAGCGGGTGTTTGCCCCGGAACGTGACCGGGCGGTGGCAGAAGAAGTTGGCAAGCTGCTAGAAGCGGATTTCATCCGAGAAGTGTACTATCCCGACTAGTTGGCCAACGTGGTGATGGTCAAGAAGGCTAGCGGGAAGTGGCGCATGTGTGTGGACTTCACCGACCTGAACAAGGCGTGCCCCAAAGATAGTTACCCCCTCCCGCGAGTCGACACCCTGGTGGACTCTACAGCTCAACACCAGCTGCTGAGCTTCATGGATGCCTTTTCAGGATATAATCAGATCCGGATGGACGTGACCGACCAAGAGAAGACCTCATTCGTCACCAGCCAGGGTCTCTTCTGTTACAAGGTAATGCCATTCGGACTGAAAAATGCGGGCGCCACGTACCAGAGACTCATGAACAAAATGTTCGCCAACCAAATAGGGAGGAATGTCCAGGTATATGTTGACGACATGTTGGTAAAAAGCAGAAGGAAGGAAGACCACCTAAGGGACCTAGAAGAGACATTTGACACGTTCCGTTCCTACAACATGAAGCTCAATCCGGCAAAATGTGCATTTGGTGTGGCAGCAGGGAAGTTCCTGGGCTTCATGGTGTCCCAAAGGGGTATCGAGGCCAACCCTGACAAGATTCGGGCCATAGTAGAGATGGCACCCCCGAAGAGCACAAAGGAGGTGCAAAGCTTGAATGGGAAAGTAGCCGCCCTGAACCGGTTTGTATCAAGGGCGACAGATAAGTGCCTACCCTTTTTCCGCACACTGAAGAAGTCTTTCGAATGGACGAGCGAGTGCCAAAGGGCGTTCGAGGAACTGAAAGCTTACCTCTCTTCACCCCCGCTACTAAGCCCCTCGCAACCAGGGGAAGAGCTCTTCCTGTACCTGGCCGTCTCCCCGGCGGCAGTCAGTGCGGCCTTGGTCAGAGAAGAAGACAGGGTCCAGAAGCCTGTGTACTACGCCAGCCGGGCGTTCCGCGGAGCGGAGGGAAGATACCCACCTATGGAGAAGCTCGCCTTCGCCCTAATCACTGCGGCCCGCAAGCTCAAACCGTATTTTCAAGCTCATACAATAGTTGTCCTAACTGACAAACCCTTGCGGTGGGCAATGCACAATCCCGAAGCGGCAGGTCGCTTGGCCTTATGGGCGATCGAGTTGACCGAGTTCGACATCAGGTACCGCCCGCGCACCGCCATGAAGGGGCAGGCTGTCGCTGACTTTATCGTCGAATTCACTAGCAGCGAGGACCAGGGGGCAGATGAGCACCATTCATGGACTTTACACTCGGACGGATCGTCGACCAAACAGGCCGGGGGGGTAGGTATTGTACTTCGCTCCCCCGAGGGAGATCAGATCGAATGCATGATCCGCCTAGATTTCCCCACCACAAATAATGAGGCGGAATATGAATTATTGATAGCTGGGATCGACCTCGCTAAAGCAGCAGGGGCCACCAAAGTGGTAGCTTACTGCGACTCCCAAGTCGTCGTTAACCAGGTAAGCGGAGAATACGAGTGTAGAGGCGACAGAATGAGGAGATATTTAGATCAAGCAAAGAGAAGAGCGGGTGAGCTAAGGGCCGAAGTGATCCAAATACCCAGAGAAGAGAATGAGCAAGCCGATCATCTTGCTAAAGCCGCTTCTTCCGAACACATGGCCCCCCCCGACGATGTGCTTTCCTTTGTGCAAATGACGCCACTAATAGAGCTTATCAGCGTGCACGAAATAGGCTCCGAAGGTGACTGGACCACGCCGCTGGTCTCCTACCTGAAGGACGGCGCTTTGCCAGACGAAAAGGAAGCCGCTAGAAGGCTGAAGGTCCGAGCCGCAAGGTTCGTGCTAATAGAGGGCGTCCTGTACAAGAGGGCCTTCTCTCGCCCATACTTGCGGTGTCTGAGCCCGGGAGAAGCTGATTATGTCATGAGGGAAGTCCACGAGGGAGTTTGTGGAAATCACTCGGGATCTCGATCACTGGCGCATAAGTTGATCCGGGCAGGGTACTACTGGCCTACCATGCAGAAAGATGCTCAAGCCTACGTCAAAGCTTGCGACAAATGCCAAAGGTTCAGCAACGTTGTCCGACAGCCGCCCGCAGAGCTAACTCCCATGACAGCCCCGTGGCCTTTTGCTCAATGGGGACTAGACATTATGGGTCCATTTCCGACGGCTATGCGGCAGCTGAAATTCGTGGTAGTAGGCATAGATTATTTCACAAAGTGGGTAGAAGCGGAGGCCCTGGCCACCATCACGGAGAAGAACGTGCGGAGCTTTGTCTGGAAATCCATCATATGCAGATTCGGGATCCCTAGGGTCCTAGTCTCGGACAATGGCAAACAATTCGACAACGGCCCCTTCCGGGAGTTCTGCTCGCAGCTGGGGATAAAAAACCACTACTCCTCCCCCGCCCACCCCCAAGCCAACGGCCAAGTCGAAGTGACGAACCGATCCTTGCTGAAGATTATCAAGACTCGGCTCGAGGGGGCAAAGGGGATATGGCCCGAGGAGCTACCCAGTGTACTTTGGGCGTACAGGACGACGACAAGGACCCTAACAGGAGAAACCCCATTCCGGCTAACCTACGGAAGCGAAGCAGTCATCCCGGCCGAAGTAGGACTCTCGACCTACCGGGTGAACACTTACGACGAAGGCAGGAATGATGAGGCATTGTGCCTACGGCTGGACCTAATTGACGAAGACAGAGCAGTAGCTGAACAAAGACTCGCACGGTACCAAAATCGCATGGCCAAGCACTACAACTCCCGGGTCAAGCACAAGGACTTCCGAGTCGGAGACCTTGTTCTTAGAAGAGTCATGGGCGTTGCCAGAGACCCTGCCCAAGGAAAGCTCGGCCCCAACTGGGAAGGACCCTACCGAGTCACGTCGTGGCATCGAAGAGGCACCTACCACTTGGAAACGCTGGAAGGACAGACACTACCCCATCCATGGAACGCCGAGCACCTACGAAAGTACTACCAATAAGAAAAGAGCGACAGCTCTTACTTGTATTTGCCCAAAGTGTATCTCAAGGGCCCAATGGGCACCTTTTTTCCCTTCTTAAAATTGATGCAAGGTTCAGGAGTTTATTCAATCTCTCTTGTGTTGTGCTTGGATCTTAAAACAGGAATACCAAAGCGACGTCTAAAATCTACATGGCATAAGAGCGTCTGGCGCCCAAGCTGACGACCTAAAAGCCAACCTTAAATCTACATGGCATAAGAGCGTCCGGCGCCCAAGCTGACGGCCTAAAAGCCAAACTTAAATCTACATGGCATAAGAGCGTCCGGCGCCCAAGCTGACGGCTCGAAAGCCGACCTAAAATCTACATGGCATAAAGGCGTCAAGCACCTAAGCTGACGGCCTAAAAGCCAACCTTAAATCTACAAGGCATAAGAGCGTCCAGCACCCAAGCTGACGGCTCCAAAGCCAACCTTAAATCTACAAGGCATAGGAGCGTCAGGCACCCAAGCCGACGGCTCAAAAGCCAACCTTAAATCTACAAGGCATAGGAGCGTCAGGCACCCAAGCCGACGGCTCAAAAGCCAACCTTAAATCTACAAGGCCTATCGTCAGGCACCCAAGCCGACGGCTCAAAAGCCAATCCAAAATCTACAAGGCATAAACGCCTGTCAAGCGCCAGAATAAAAGTCCTCAAAACGACGGCGCTGTCCTAAAAGAGCCTACATTCCAAATATGAAAACAGGTCAAGCCTTCAAGCTGACGGTTCTTAAGGTGACGGCCCTAAAAGAATTCTACCCTAATTTAACAAGGCGCGAGCTCGTCAGATGCAAAAATTAGCAATCACATCCTAAAATATTCTCAAGGCATGATCCAAAGCTGACGACCCCGTTGGAAGGTCGTGACGGTAAAAAAAAAAGAGAGAAAAGAAGCATTAAGTCCCAAGTAGGGCCACCGTGAAACAAGAAGAAGAAAATCATGCGTAGTCAATAAAAGCAGCGTATTGCAAATTATATAAATAAAACCAGTAAATTACAAAGATTTTGTTCATACAAAAGCCCTCAAAACAATGGGGCACCAAATACAAATCAACTCTACAAAAATCATTCAAGTCAAGGAGCCGGGGCGTCTGGCGCGGCCTCGTCACCGTCGGGATCCCGGACCTCGTTGGCAGGAGACTCGTCAGGATTGGAAGGATCGGATGACGGGATCTTCAAGGCTGCGGGCTTGTCTAGGGCAGGCTGGGCGAGGACGACACCATCACCCCTGGTGGGGATCTCGGACTCGCCGAGATCGTCATCCTCCACGACGACGGTGTTGATCATGGACGTCGACGGCACAGGATCATCCAACGAAACCCGTGACAAGTCGAGGTGCGGGAAGAGAGACTTCACCTGTTTAAGGCAGTCCTCAAACCCGTCACCGTAGTACACAGCACAGGAATCGATGAATGCCTGGGACGTCTTGAATTCCGCCATGGCGTCACTCTTTGCCGTCTCCACCTGCCCTAAGAGAGAAGTTAGCTCTTTCTCAGCCGTCACCCTAGCTTCCCGTTCCTGCTCGGCTTGACGGGTTCCCTCCTCCAGTTTCTCCTTCAGCTCCTTGATCTCCCCATTCAGGGTGCGGGAAGCATCCTTGTACTGTTCTAGCCCGTCCGTCAGATTGGCAATGCGTTTCTTTTGACGGGCCAGCAGTTCCTCGTTCTTCGACCCCTTGACCTGAATGGCCCTCATGCGGACCACAGCCTGACACAAAATTCCCGTCAGCACAGTGATATAAAAAGGTGACGGCACAAACAATAAGGAAGGCACATACCCTGGCAAGATCAAAGAGGCCTGAGTCTCCCAGCTCCTGCACGGATTGACTGGCGTAGGAATCAGCCTCCTCCTTCCCAAGTATGGAGTCCAACTGCTCTAAGGCGTACCCCTTATGGGTAAGGATGCAGCACCCCTCTTCTGGGATGACGGGACCTCGCGCCGACATCAATCCCTTGTCGACCCCATGCTTGGGCGACGGGAGCTTCGAGGAGTGGTCCCCAGGGGCAACCGTCACTTTCTTTGACGGACGGTCTTCAGTCCCGTCGCTCTTTCTTTTCGGCGCGCTCCTTTGAAGGGACGCAGACTCTCCCTCCTTGCTTTTTCCCTCCTCCTTCTTACGGGCGGCGGCAGCCCAGATTTGAGCCCTCAGCCTGGCTGATTCCATCTCTGCAAGACGAGGACACAATGTAAAAATGCAAGTGAAAGTGACGGAGAGGGTGGGTCAGTTATACTTACGTTGACGGGACAAATTTTTCAAACGGCGTGCCTCTTCCGTTGGCTCGGGTCTCCCACAATAGGCGTAGAGGGCGTCAGGCGTAATCAGGTCACGACACTTCCTCTCCTCTAAAGGAATCCCCATCACCTTGAAAATGAAGGCTTTCTGCTCTCCTATGATTGCCGGACGAGAGAAAGCTGAAAAAGAAGAGGAGAGCGAACGGGTTAGAACCTTGACATAAGTAAACTTACATGCAAAGGCTGACGGTGACGACCTGATTCCCTGACGTGAGCCCAAGTGTTATCAAAGCCCTGAGGAATTAACCCCCACTCATCCTGACGGCACACCCAATTGGTCCCCTCTACAAAAAAGTACATGCCCTTCCATTTCCTGTTGGAGTCGGGCATATCTGACACTAACCTCAACTCTTTCTTCCTCGCAGAAAAATAGTAAATCCCCTTAGACGAGGCAATTTGGTGTGGACGGTAACACCAAAAGAACTCGTCGAGGGTTAGCTGACGGTGCCCGCCACTTAGACTACCCCACAATATCTCGAAGCCAATGAACACCCTCCAGGCGTTGGGGGCAATCTGGCTGACGGATATCCCGAGATAGTTGGCTAGCTGACGGTGGAGCGCCGTCAGAGGCAACCTCAATCCTGCCGCGAACATGGCGTCATACATGCCAACGTCTGCGGTCTTCTCGGAGTAACACCTCTCCTTCTCCAAGGGAAGACGGATCGGAATATCGTCCGGAATTTGGTAACGGGCCCGCAGCAAGTTGAAAACCTTGTCCGTCATTGAAGGAAGAAAGTGATTAACCGTCCATTCTTTGGGAAGGATGAACGGACGGTCATCCCCTGAGCCTCCCGACGTGCTCTCCGAATTTTCATCTCCTGACGAGCCCTTATCACTCCCACTCTCCCTTGCGCCGTCATCTCCGCCTTTCCTTATTACTCCGTCGCCGCCCCCTCCCTCCTCGTCGCACGACTGAATCAACGATTCATCCTCTGACGACAAGGAAGAGTCATCTCCTGACTCGTGGCCCGACTGATAAACCTCGTCGTAGCCCGCCCCGTCGTGGACTGACGACTGTTCGCTCGACGTCTCCTCAGACATCTTACTACCTACAAGCGACGGGGTCGATCTAAGAGCCTGAGTGACGGCCTTCCCAAAAACCTAAAAGCCCGGTATCTAGAACGAAGGAATTAAAAAAGAAAAAGGAGAGAACGGGGGGAGTAACTCACCAAGTAACGGAGGGAGTGCAAGGGAAGCTGACGGTATCAGAAAGCAAGCGAGAACCAGAACGCAATTATAATCTCCTTGAGGTGACGGTTTCTCTCTCACCAGCAAAATCAGAATAAAAGAAGAGAAATGAGGGAAAACGGAGATGTATATATAGGAAGCTTGGAGCGCGGAAGACGAAGCGACCTTCCCGCCCAGCTACATTCCAGTCCCTCTACGACACGTGTTCCGACACTAGGTCTGCTCGAGATGACTAGCCATTAATGCCTTGTCCGCCACACGCTGTACTCCCCAATCCGTCAGACTTGACCGACGGGATTAAGGAGTAGGGGGCAACTGATGGGGGTAATGCCACTTGAAGGTGCCGTCGTCTTGAAGGTGCCGTCGGCCTTCGAGTGGGTGACGGCACGGCGGGGGTGATGGCGCTGATCCATTCATCATACCTGACCGTATCTCCAGCCGGCTCTGACGCCGTCATCCATGCGCCGACGGGGTGCACGGGTGACGGGGGAACCCTAAAGGACGGACATGCCTTGTCCGGCACGCCAAGCACTGAGATAGATATCTTGCACCCCACGCCATAGGGAATGGCTTCAGAGAGGGAAGGTTTTGTAAAGAACACGCATTAGGGCATGGCTCCGATCAGAGGTTATCTCCCCCGACACGCCAAAGTCCCAGCTCTACACTACTATAAATACCCCCGACCCTCATAAAAAAAGGTACGTATGTATTCCACCCTGACTCTAGCACTCTGGAGTTGTGAGCAATACTAACTTGACCGTCGGAGGGTTGTTGGCCGGTACCACACCGGTACTTCCCTTTGAGGTGCTTTCTACCCGTGCAGGTCTACCTGGAACGCGCGAAGACCCTACGACTCACTGAGGGTGATTTTCGGCATCATCATTGTCTATAGCTCTTAGTTTGAAGGACAATAGGCAAATAATCCGAAGCATGAGAGGAAAGGTGGGCTACTGTACTTAGCTGGTATTTCTCCCTTCACTCCTTGGTTGCTACAGCTCGATCAAGTTGCACCTTCGTGTTTGCATCACTAGGTCTCTTATTACTTGAAGTGAATGGGTAGCACCTAAATGCCAAATCTTCAAGCTGACATAATTCCAATGCATCTCGATAAGCATCTACCTGGGCTGTTTGTGGTAGTCGTTTGCTTTGCTTCTCTAAGACATTGAGAAAATCATTGAAATCACCAATGCAAAGCCAATGTCCATCCACAAATGTTCTCAAGTGAGCTAATAGCTTCTACGACTTCTCCCATTGATGTACTTCCGGCCAATCATAAAAAATGTCAAAAACCATGTAAAACTATCATCCTCCATCACCTTAGCTAAGACATGATTTGCAGTAAAGTTAATGACCTCCATCGATACCTCTTTCTTCTAAATCAATGCTAATCCTCCCCTTGAATCAGGATGTTTTACAATAATCCGATTCTAAAAAGGCAAATTGTTGTAAAGTTTTTTAAACCCTTCTTTATCTAGATGTGGTTCCATGAGAAAACACACCGTGGGAGCTTGTTCCCTCACAATCTTGCGAAGGCTACGACTTGTCTAAGAGTTCCTAAGCCCTTGGTAATTCCAGGTAAAATCCTCATTGCTCTCAACAAGGGTGGACCTCCATCCCCGCTAATACATCATCATTGATAGTTCCATCAGTGTCTACCTTCCCACGCTTTACAACCAGTCTTCCTTGTTCATCACACGAACATGCAGTAACCTCATTCACCGAGTCCCTCTTACCAAGTGTTGGCAATGACGTAAGCACCTTAATAAACCCACGCAACCCAAAATCCATACTGTTGATTCTAGTCCAAGTGGCTTTGGGCTTTGATGAGAGCAGCCCAATTATTCCAGAGGCCCAATTAGTAATAAAGAGGTGAGGTGCAATACCAGCTTCATGATTTAAATTTGAATTCCCCTTTATCCTATCCATTGAGGTAGATAGTGTTCCATCCTTATCATTAGCATTAAATCCATTATCTATGCTATCAATATGCTTGATATCAGTACCAGTTCCAAAATTCACAATATTTCCATTCTTCACGTTAGCATGAAATCCATTATCTACGATATCAATTTGCTAGAGATCAGGAACAGTTCCAGAAATCACAAGATTTCCTTTATCGTGACAGCTACTCGTACTTGGGTTTTCTGTATCACTCTTCCTTACCGCCGTCAGCTTTCCAAACTTTGGTTGATGGTTTGTCGTCTATTCTGGAATATCACCCATATCATCAGTAGAATTAAAACCTTTCCCTATATCTCGCCTAGGTGGAAATCTTGGATGGTCCCCAGTAGCTTTTAACCAATTACCATATTGATACTCCACCTCCCCTCCATTTTTTCTCCAATGCAAAGTGTGTTGCACCGTGTTTCAAATCATGTCCAAGCATACCACAGTAGTAGCAAAACATTGGAAGTCACTCGTATTTAAAATTCACCCACATACGTTCACCATCCGATCCAATTATGAAACCACCATGTCTGAGAGGCTTTGTAATCAACAGTGCAACACGAACTCGCATGAAGAAGTTTAGATCATCTTGTCTTCTTCTCATTTCCACCTCCTCAACCATACCCAACTTGCTGCCAACTTCTATTGCTACTTTGGGGGAAACCATATCAAATGGGGCTCCTCATATCTAGACCCATAAAGAAGCATAGTCCATTCGTATATTCCCCACATTCATCCCTTTTTTCCATCGCTGAAGCATGAGCAGTTGATTATCAAACGTCCATGGACCGCCTCTAAGTATTCTAGTCATATCAAACTCCGATTAGAATTAGAATTGAAACAGATTCAAACCGACCTTAAGAACCTGCATCTTGTCTTCTAGGCCCATGCTCTCCTTAATCTATTCTCTGTCGCCCTTTTGTTGAAAGATTTGCATGTAAGAAATTTTACAATGAGACTTAAGTTACAGCTTTCAATAGCTTCCATCCTTCCTTCATCTGATATAGCAATAACTTCTTCATCCGCCGTTAACTTCATATTTTCCAAATTATCAATCACATTCTTTGCCATTGGAATTAACAAGAAAAACTGAACAACATAGTACCTTAAAGCTGGCCTAAGGGAGGCAAAGGCTCGTTACGAGACGAGAGGGAGAGATCCTACAAGGGAAAGGCACTTTTCGACAAATTATTTGAGTATTTTTTAAGTTAATGTGAGTTGTCTTTAGTTTTTTTAAGCTAATGTGAGTTGTTATAACAAAGTATTAATTTGGTAGGTGCATAGAGTTAATGGAGTAAATTGGCCAATATAAAAGTTTAGGGGGTGTCATGGCCACTTTTTTAATGTTCTACAATTTTATATTATTTTTAATTTTGACGAAAATGGTTTACTATCTATTTCTTTAGTAGATAATGGATTAAGTAATTAAATTGTTTTATTCTTTTACGTTTTTCTATCATATATTTATAGTACTGTATATTATTTTATTAGAAGTATTAAAGATAAAAAAAAAAAAAATTACACTTAAGTTGTCTGTTATATTTGATTGAACATAAACAATAGTTTACATATTTTTAACTGCAAAAAAAGGCGATGTAATTAGCTTAGAAAAATTCAATATTAAAGTTTTTAAAGTGAGTAATTTGATGAAAAAACCATGATCAATTATAAATGGTTTTTAAGGGGCCTTTGTAAAAACTAGACTCCCTTGCGTATTTTAAAAGGCGTTTTACACTTCTTTTAAAAACGCATATTTAGGGTGTATAGATGCCTAAACAAACGCACTCCCTATAGAATTACTAATACAATTGATAGTATTAAAATTATTTGTTCATTTGTTCATTTAAAGTTGCTACTAAATATTGGAAAATGAGATAGTTTTATACAAAATACTTGAAAAATGACTCATTTTCTAGAAAACATCATTATTGAAACAAACAGAGCGTAAACCTCAAATTAGGATGAATAAAAAATTATGAAACTAAATCAAAAGAAAAAAGCCTCATCACATGTATTCAACGGCAATTTTATTATTATTATTAATTAAGCTAATTAGAACTCATATAAAAATCACCTATTTAAGTATATATGTCTTTTTTTTAAAAAAAAATTAGTTATGCTTTCAAAAAAAAAATATATATATATATATATATATATATAAAAGTTAATGGAGAAGATAATATTTCATAGATTCCTTCATTCACTTACATAGCCAAAAAAAAAAAAAAAAATTTATTGTCTTATATTATTAAAATTTAAATTGATTTTAATTTTGTTTATTTAAAATCTAATATATATACATACAAATTACGTATGACAATAATAACATCTAAACATACAAATTCTAGAAAAATTTAATAGATAAAAAATAAAAACTATAATAGATTTGAAAATGTTGATGTTTAATATAAATAAGTAAAAGATGAAACAAAAAATATTAGTTTTGATAATTTTATAGTCATTTATTGTAGTAGCAAATCTTTAAAAAAAATTATATTATCAACAACTAAAAATATATCAAAATTAAGTCAAGTTGAAATATATATATATATATATATATATTTTGAGAAACAAGTTGAAATAATTTTGAAGAAGTATAATTTGGGAAATAATAAATTATAGGAAACATATAAGTATATACTTTGGAATATTTTTATTATTATACAAGTTTACAACAAAGTTAAGTTTATTTTATTGAAATTCTCAACCAAAAAAAAAATATTTTATTGAAATTTAAAAAAAAAAAAAAAAAAAAAAAAAGAGCAAAATTTCCGGAAGCTTCTAGTGCTTTTCCAAATCCTTCTTCACCTCGTACTTCTATTATATAAAAACACACTACCTCAATCTCCAACCTTATTTCTTTTTCGCAAACAAAAAACTCTTTCTCTGAGAATACTGAATATTATAGTTTCAATTATATTTCAATCGGGTCCAGTATGTCGAATCCAGAAATCGAAGGTCGATTTCCCACCATCTTCGATATAGTCCTAGCAGTAGCGGCAGCACTCCGCCACAGCTCGCCAGAGAAGCATGGGGAGTTGCGGGCGTCGAAGGCGGCTATCGAGGCTATGCCGAGAGTGACAGTGACGGCGGAGGAGTCTGATAAAGCCTGCTCGATTTGCTTGGAAGAGTTTGAAGTCGGCGGCGAGGCTAGAGAGATGCCATGCAAGCACAAGTTCCATTCGGGTTGTATCGAGAACTGGCTCCGGGTTAAAGGGTTGTGTCCGCTTTGCCGATTTGTTATGCCTCTGGAGGAAGAAGAAGAAGGAAGAGAGAGTATGGATGCTGTGTACCATCAACACGTGGAGGAAGAAGGAGGAGGAAGAGAGAGTATGGATGTTATGGACCATCAACAGGAAGAAGGAGGAAGAGAGAGTATGGAACATGTGGAGGAAGAAGGAAGAGAGAGTATCCATCAACATGAGTTCTGGGTGCACTTTATGGTTGTTGATTCAAGTATGGATTCGGGTTCGGATCGCGTTGAAGTTGAAGTTGAAGTTGAAGTTGAAGATGATGACTCGTCAACGCAAGATATGACATTCAACGATAGGAATTAGTCATTTATATTTTGTTTATGATTTTGTGGATCCTACAAGAACTACCAGAACTTCTTGTTACACTATTTCTGGTTACGATTTGGAACATTTTTAGCATGTTGTGAGTTAGTTAATTTCTAGTTTCACTTGTCATGCCGGTTGATTTAAGTTAATTTCTTGTTACGATATTCCTATGATGAAGCAAAAAATAATTAATTAGCAGGTTCTGTGACCTAATTTGATGAACAAAGAACCATCAATTTGGTTATATCCAAGCTAGTGACATTTTGTGTACGTACGTAATTTCTTATTGCTGCTTGATGTGGTGAGTAATTGCAAGCCATATGTTATTTTCTTCCGTGTCCTTTAATTCGTTAGGTATTGATGATGCCAAAAATCGTTAATAGCCGCACGGTACTTACATGCTCGCGGGATTCTTCCTATATTGGGATTTTATTGTCTAGGGTTAATCGTAGGGTGCAAGTCATCTCCATTTAGGTTTCCTTGGAGTTCACTCAAGCCATGTGGGTGACATGTGGTCTTGATATCCGTCAATCTTGTATCCGGGAAACTAGAGTCTGTCCACCATTTCATCATCTGTCCACTATGGACCATCCGTCTTGTGAACTCTCCGTCTGGTGCCTCAATCTGTCGTCCTATTCATGCGTTTTGAAACCCATTATCTTAGTACTGTCACCTATGACAGGTTTATTCAAATTGGGTCCGTCTACCTTAATTTATCATCTTCAGGCATATTCTGTTTAAGCTTTTAAATAATGTGCATTTTTGTGCCTGTGTTCTACACACTTATATTTTATCCAAACCTACTAACAGCTTTGAGGAAGTTTATCGTTCTTGGAGCTTTAAGGTCATTAGTATTAGATGTAGCACCACAGAAGATGATTTTGAGCAATTAAACAGTTATACCAGCTACTGACAAGATGATATTGAGCTTAAACAAGTTATTATGAACATTGGTCGGTCTTGATTTAAGTCTAAATTTCTTTGAGATTGGATGTTTTAGTGAATTAGTGCTCTCATATATGCGTGGGAGAAGATTTTTTTTTTTTTTTTTTTCCCTAATAGTTAAATACTACCTGTAATAAGAGTAGCTCTCCCTGTTAGAGTAAATTAAATTGCAGGAAGTTCATGGTAAAAAAGTGGTTCTAACTTCTAAGTATAACTTGCAATCATCTTTTAAATTACATGGCCTTTAAGTGCTGCCCTTAATTGAATGAGGTAATTGTTGGAATCAGTTCTCTACTTTCAAAGTGGAACTTTTTGAATTATGTTAACATCCCTGCGTGGAATTCTTAGTCCAATTTGGTAGTTGTCATTTGACATATCTTTTACATGGTTATGGCTTTTCTGCATAACAACTCTGCCTGACCATTCATATTTCCCTCTTGCCACTTTCGTTGATCCTTCAGTCTCTTCCAAGATGTTACGACTGACCGTTCATGCTATATGGCAACAAACACTCGATGGGTTGGGGGTGACCATTTGAATTCTTATTCGGAGTTTGGATTTCTTTAAGAGCATGAATGGAATTGTTGCTCTGAATCATTGAAGTTGAACTTGAACATCTTAAAAACGTTTCCTGGAAAATTTGAAAAGTTACTTGCAAAATGCTAGAATATATATATATATATATATATATATATATATATATATATGTTGCAACACCTTCAAAAATAATTTTCTGGACCATTTATGGATCACATTTTTACTAATGAAAACACTAGCATAACCAATTAAGTTCATCCCTTATTCTTCTGGATTCTCTGTGTGTACATGACAATAGGACTTTTCACATTATGGGTGCCATCTGACCATATAAGCGACGCAGAAATTCTTGTCTTTGCTGTTAATGCTTCCCCCAATACTTTCACAATAAAAGACTTCTTCTCATATAATAACTTGAAGGAGATGGAGCTAGGTTTCACACTAACATTAATTTGAGAATTTGCTATGATCTTTGACTTGTAAGTGGAGTTGGCAAGGCCTACATTTGTCACTGTTCTGGTGAATTCAACTGTGAAAGGCTTGCCTATTTTAACTAGAGCTTGCATTGATGGGTAATTGAGATCCTTTGGAGAACCTTTCGTCTCCTTGGGGCTAGGACTGAAGAGACGAACTTGCATACTGCAGAGCATTTTCATGTAATCATCTTTAGAAGCATCATACAATAGACCAGGGTCTATTGCTTTTACTGGATTGACATGGCCAGCACCATATGCAAATTCGCCATCTTCATATTTACCGTCAGAATGTTCTGTGACATTCATTGACAAAGCTTGAAGTACAATAAAATAGAATAAGTTAGAAACATAGCACAACTAAGAAACTGATAGAGCAAGAAAGATGGAGAATGAAGATTACCAGTGGTCATGAGAGCAGATTTGATGGCCGAAGGAGACCAATGAGGGTGAAATGATTTAACATAAGCGGCTGCTCCAGCTACGTGGGGACAAGACATGGAGGTTCCAGACAATATATTGTACTTGACAGACCTCTTATCACCAGGGGCACTTGATGGTGAAGCAACAGGTGAGTATGCTGCCAAAATATATACTCCTGGAGCAGTTATATCTGGCTGCAATATGTGGCAAACATATATATATATATATATATATATATATATATATATCTGTTAGAAATGAAATTCATTTCAGCGATACATGCATCCCAGGAAAGACAGCAATTGATGGGCAACCTTTAAAATTTCGTCAGAAATTGAATTTGGCCCACGAGAAGAGAAGAAAGCAAATTTAGGAGCAGCTATATCTTTGATAGCTTCACTTCTTATAATTTCTCCATGCGGGTTACTGGAAAATGAAAACTAGAGACATGAACGAGAGAATCGTAGAATAAATCTTCTCCCAAATCAAAAACTAAACCAAAAAAACTAAATCAATCAGTGTACGAGTTCTCATGAATTCTAGCAATAGTACAACTTGAAAATTGTAATAAACAAATATGAATGTACAAAAATATTAGGATTCTCACTTTGTAGAATTTATGTAGGACTTCACCAAATCATGGTTGTGAAAAGTTAAACCGGATGAAGGTAAGGGAACTACAAAATAATCCTCATCTAAGGTGATTGACCCAAGGGCGCCAGCTCTGAAAGCTTCATTCCATCCTGTTGACTTATCACACACCACAATCTTTTCCTTCACTAAGCTGCTATCTAGACAAAGGTCACTGCAAAGCCTAGCATGGAACATGGATTGTTAAGTTTTTTTTGTTTTTTTCTTTTTTAAGGCAACTCAAAGTCAGCAATAACGAAAAGAACAACAATTACCGAGCATCAGCGTCAGAACAATTACTCTTAGCATCTTCACCCTTTATGAGAGGGAACTTCACTCCTTTTAGTGTGAAAGAATTAACTGCATTTCCCTATAACGAAAAAAAAAAAAAAGCATATTAAAGAAAATAAGGCACAGAAAAATTGCGCAATTAATGCACATGAAGAAAATCAAAACATAAGTTCACATAGTGGAAATCAAAGAATGAAATTAGAAAATTTTAGTGGAAAAGTATTGCAAAGAATAATAGCATTAGTTGCAATGATACAAATTTTAATACACCGCTTGATGACCACTACAAATAATTTAAGGGTGCTTTGCTTGTGAAACCTCATTCCAAATGGCCGTCAGGACACTAGACACCTTATCTGCCCCAAAGCTGTTGGTAACTGTACAATCATTAGAATATACTACAGAAAGACTCAGGTCATTCAAGTCCACATTGCTAGCCTAATGGGGGGATGAGGTGCCTTGGAGTTGTAATCTTCTCAACATTAATATCACACCCCAGGATCTACTATAACCAAGAAAGAGCTAAATCTGTCAGCTGCCCACAACACAATTATGTCTACATTCAATTGACCAAAGAAGAAAAAAAAAAAATCAGAGATACTTACGATAAGGGTCTTCCCATTCCCAAGAACAACCTTATCAATGATTCGTCGATCTGTGCTGCTGGCTGCTACGGAGAATAACCATGGCGCAACACTTCCTACTGTTGATGGAAAAGGACCATCATTTCCAGCAGACTGAACAGTGAGTATACCTTTTTCCATTGCATGAAAAGAACCAATAGCAATAGAATCAAAATTGAAGGGTCTTGGACTTCCACTAACTGAAATTGTAATGATGTCAACCCCATCTGCAATAGCATCATCAAACGCACCAAGGATACCGTCATCTGTGCACCCTCCCGGGCCACAGATTCTATATGTAGCGATCCTTGCTGATGGAACTCCTCCTCTTGCATTTCCATTGGCCAATCCATAGAAATTTGCACCTGGTACTTTGTTACCAGCTGCTATTGAGGCAGTGTGGCTACCGTGGCCTTCTTCATCCCTTGCGGAATTACTATGAATGTCTAATGTGTAAAATCGAGCTCCAATGATCTTACTGCAAATGTACAGTTCATATTCTTGAGTATTCAGATACATAGAAAAATGTAAAAATTCTACAACAATCCTACAATGTTCCAGTACAGGGTGGCTCTGTGAACGGTTGGGTGTTCAAATCTTCTAAGAGGCATTAATGGCAAAAGACACAGGATGGCCCCAAACCAGCACATGGGAGTAACAACTTTCAAATTTTCCAGAAAAGCTTCAAGGGGGAGGAGGGGAAAAAAGAATAGAAAAAATGCATTACTTGGGATATAGGTTATGAATAAGTTATACTGGTATAACTTTCTTTTTGATTAACTTATACTGGTATAACTTATAACTTATTCATTGTTCTGTTTTCAGAGAAAAGTTCCGTTCTTTTATAATATTTAATCTTTTTTATGGGTAAGTTATCCACATTACCAATGGGTCTTGAACTCACAATCTCACCTCCACCTAGAACTTCAGAGGGATGAGGTGCCAGTTTAGTAAGAGCTCATTGGCTTAGAAAAATGTCCAATTTTATAATTCAATTTTGATATTTTCAAAACATAAATCCTAAAAATATTGTAACATTGAGGAAAAGTTACAACAGTATATAGATATATCATCCAGCATGCCCTGGAAGAAAAGAAGATTCATATAAATGGAAAATATAATTTAGGGAGAGAAGAAATTACTTGTTGCAAGTGAAGTTGAGGCCTCCATCACAAGTCCCCTTCCATTTCTTAGGAGGTGGACCATAACCTTCATCACTAAAACTGTCAGACTCAGGCCAGATTCCACTATCAATGACACCAATTATTATATCACTCTCAACAGTGAGGTTTCTATCTACATTTTCAGGAAAACCCATGAATTCCCATGATCTTGTTGTTTGAAGTTGGAGGGTCCTAGATGGAAACACAGATACCACCCCTTCCTTGCCTGCACAGTGCACATTAACATTATTGTAATTATACAGACCGGGTTACAAACTATTCCAATCATAAGACGTATCAAACTAAACTGACTACTGAGTAGTTTTGAAGTTATTTAAAGAATTTCTTATTTTTAACAAAAAGACAACAAAATCAGACTTAAAAGCACTCACTGGTAATTTTTTTGTGCTCTTCACCACTGAGCCTTGCTGCAAATGCATTGAAACTCCTATTGTAGCTTCTGACAAAGGAGTCACTGGCAGAATTGTGGAGAGAGATTAATCAAAAGTAGTTAAATCTTTTTCTTTTTTTTCTTTTTTCTCTGTCTCTCTACATTCCTCCATTCTTGCTTCTTTTTTATTTGTATTTCTTGTTTCTTTGTTCAAATAAAAGAAGCCTAAAAAAATGGAGACTACCATGTTCAGAATTTTTTTGATGTAATATTTTAAAATTGTAATAGCAGCTAATTATATTATAAGTATAAAATACGTATGCTAATTTTATGGAATTAAAATTTTAAATTTCTTCATTTACCTTCATGTTTTTATTTATATTATTGTCAATTATTTTCAATTTGATAATATAAAAAACTAAATACCAAAGAGTTGTGTTTCAATTTATAATTATGGACGGATGTAGGGTGGTTTCTTAAAAAATATATAAATAAATAATAAAAAAAGATGGAGTTCTTAGAGTGTTTGTCTAGACGAGTTTATTTTCACCAACTTATTTTGTGAAACACAATGATGTTTTTTAAAATCTGTATATTAATGTTTAAAGATAAAACTAAGCTCGTTCAAACAAGTGCTATTATAAAAATCACTAAAAATGTACAGTGCTAGAACTAAATATATGTCTAAACATTTATAAGCATAAGGTGTGTTTTATACAGATCTCTGTATCCCTAGGACCAAGCCATTGTATGGGAGCAGCTAGCAAATGCATTGATAAAACCATCAAGTATATGAACAATTACCTTTCTCCAAGAACTTCTTGAAGAAGACTGAGATGGTGGGAAAGGGGTGAGTAGTCACTGTCACTCTCTGGAAGTGAACCCATGTAAACAATGTAAAGATCCTTGGTCTTATCTGTAGCACCACCATAACAAGTGCTGACAGAAATAATGAGAACCATAAAGATGTGGAGAAAGAGCAAAAAGATGGACTTGGCAGCCATTGCAGTGTGACAAAATTCAAGAGCTTTGAACTGCATTAATAATTTGAACTAGGGTGAGATTTTCCCGTGAGTACCACATTCTTAAATCGTACTAATTGACAAAATTTAGGCCCATAATGCACTTCTTCAGGGCAATTTATGATGTTTGTCATTTACCCATTTCAAATTCAAATCAAATTACACTTCCAAAAAAAAAAAAAAAAAAATTCAAATCAAATTCTATTACATTAGAAAACACGTGTTCTCATTAATTACGCCTATTGTTACTTAAAAATGCACATAACACGTACAAATTCTTGTTTACTCATTTTTGCATTCCTTAGAGGCACACAAAATGCACTCTTGCAATTACCTAATGATAACCAATAAGTTTACAATCACAACAATTTTTTAAAGTTATTTCATGACTGTTGAGTTGGTAAGTTGTGAATAGTAAATGATAAAACCAATAAAAATAATAAATAGTAAAGTTATATCAATGGTTTAGATAAAAACTAATAAAAACTAGGTTTCTTTTTTTTTTTTTTTTTGCTAAGAATAAGGTTTCATTTGTTAATTCTAAAATTAGTCGCAAACCCATGTGATACGTGAGAATATACAAATATTTTGTAACATGGTATAATGTATGATTTATTCTATAAAACGTATTAGTGATATTATTTCTAAAATTATTTTTCATATCTCCATCTCTACAAATATATCATTCTATTATTTTGAGTTTTTTTTTTTTTTTTTGAAAAACTTAGGTGCATTTGATTGATATTATTCTTTTTTCTTTTTTTTGAGATAAAAGAAAAAAAAAATACTATTCTTTTTTCAAGTGATCTATATTATTCAAACTTTTGTATAGTGTGTTATGATTTTTTTTTCTACAACTAAAATTTTTAAGTTCCAAATTTAATTATTTGAATTTCTCATTCTCTTGAGAAGATTATCATGATAATCAAACCTCATTACAAATTTATAATTGATATTACTCAAATAATTTATAGAGACATTCAAATACATAATCATCTCACTTCTAAAATATCTAAAAATTAACTCAAACCAAAATTATAAGAGAGATAGAGAGTACATGTTATGAATAACTGAAAAAACACACCATCAAAGTGTATCATCCAAAAGTAAAGACACAAAAAAAAAAAAAAAAACAAAAAAATTCATCAATCTAAAATAGAGTTGCAAGAAATAATTAATAAGAGAGAGAGAGAGAGAGAGAGAGAGAGAGAGAGAGAGAGAGAGAGAGAGAGAGAGATTACCTTTTTTGGAAGAGAATGTGAGACAAATAACAAAATTATATAAAAGAAGATGAGTAGAAGAATATTCAAAAGAAAATGTATAATTGTAAACACCAAATTATTCAAGTCATGCTATATAGTAGAATAAAATTAAATCATTTTGTAATTTCATAAAGAGTTAAACATAAAAATTTATCAATCTAAAGAATTAAACATCCACCAAAAGAAAGAATATATATATATATATATATAGAGAGAGAGAGAGAGAGAGAGAGAGAGAGAGAGAGAGAGAGAGAGAGAGAGTATTCACATTTTTATGTGAGCAAAATATGGATTGAATGGAAGAGAAAATAACAATTTTTTATAGTAAAAAAATGGAGAGAATAAGAGTCAAAATAAAAGAAAGATAAAAGGGATAGAGTAATTGTAAGGTTAAGATATAGAGTAGTAATTCCTCAAAAAATATATATAAAGTAGTAGGGAGATAAAAAAGTAAAAGTAAGTAAATGTTGGAAAATGTGTAATTATAAAGTGAAATATTAATAAGGAGAAAAATAATTAAAAATGAGAGCCTTTTTGTGTGAACAAAATATGGATTGAATGGTAGAGAAAATAACAAATTTTTATAATAAAAAAAATGGGGAGAAGAAAAGTTAAAATAAAAGAAAGATGAAGCAATGGAGAAATTGTAAGGTTAAGATATAGAGTAGTGAGGAGATAAAAATATAAAAGTAAGTGAACGTTGGAAAATATGTAATTGTAAAATGGCAAATTAATAAGAAGAAAAATAATTAAAAAGAAGAGAGAAAATATTGAAAATAAGTTAATGATATGGCGCTGATGTGGCTCAACAAGAGGGCAACAACATTAAACTCTATGGTTCAACTTTTAGATATATATATATATATATATTTATATATAGATTATAGAGTTTAATTTATTGCTGCTAAACTATAGAGCTTTAGCATTAAAGCATTAACATCATACTATGCAATTTTTTTGTCAAATTATATCTAAATAGTCATTTAAAAACTCCAACCAACCATCGCCCAATGTGGGTTTTGGGCCTTTTGGCCAAAAAAATCGAACAGCCAAATAGAAAATTGTTGGAACTTGGAAACAAGGCAATCAATTCGGCTCAACTTTGCATTTGGCTAGCTTATATGGGTAGTTTAATATCTTAAATTAGAGGGGGGAAAATTTTAAGTTACTTAAAGTTATCTTCTCAAAAAAATAAAAAAAGTTACGTAAAGTTTGCTTGTTGATTGAAGTAATGGAAAGGGAATAGGGGGAATGGGATGGAAAGGATACTTTTTTACAAATAAATAAAAAAATCTTTTTTTTTTTTTTGGTAAATAAAAAAACTCTCTTTATTCCCTTATTTAAGGCTTTAATAGGACTACAGGAGTAAAAGTGCACTTTAAAGTTTAAACCCTATAATTTAGAGGTATAACAAATTAAACCATTGAACCTTCTAAAAGTAATAAATTAAAATTTATAGTTTTAATAATAATCTCTTAGGTTAATATTAAACTCCAGATAAAATATCATTCTACTTAAATGGACCGAGGTTTAATTTGTTAGTTTTTTAAACAATACGATTTTATTTGTTATTTTTGAGACGTTAGGGTTTAATTTGTACTTTTTAAAATCTTAGGTTTTCTACTTGTTACTTTTAAAACTAATGGGTTTAATTTGTTACACCCCCTTAAACAATAGGGTTTACAATGAATTTTTTTCCCTGTTTTAATAATCCATCCAACCTTTTTTCAAAAAAAATAAATAAAAAAATAATCCATCCAACCTCTTGGACAAAGCCTCAGACTTCATTGCTACCCACCTAAGATGGGGTTAGCCCATTAAACTCATGACTACCTTAGAAAGTCACACATAAATTTAACCACTTTAATGTCCCACTCGGTGACAAGCCTACGATACCAGGCTCGGCAATTTAAATAATTCTTGCAACTGCATATAAATATAATAATAAAGCTTGTATCGTATCGGCGTGGGATAATTAGTGGAGAAAACAAAAAATGGCAGAGGCGACTCCTGCACTGGGACTCATCAAAGAGCTAAGAAGCCACGAGGTTGCTATTGCCGAACTCAATCATCTTTCTTCATCCAGGGTAACCTTATCAACCCCTCTTTCTTTTTTATTCTTTACTATAATACTATACCACTTTTGATTCTATGTTTCATCTTAGAATTTAACTTGCCCTTGTCTTCTGCTGATCTCTCTTTTATCGTTTCCACGGACATAGAGTATGTGTGCCAAGTGCTTGTGAAAATTACCCACAGAGTCAACGACAATGGACCTTTTCAATATTCTTTGGAATTCACAGTTTGATGCGTTTCATGAGCGTTATAGGTGAAATTTTCCAATAATAAATGTAAGTTGTGGTAAGTGCATTGAAACTTTGAGACTAAATCGTGAGAGGTTTTTTTGAAAACAAAGCAAGCAAAATCAAAGGCTCCAAGAAACAGCCAATGGAGGGTCTGAAGCTAGGTTGCACAGACACTTCATTTGGGTGGCGTACCCGTGTCTTGTAATTTTTCAAAAATTGCTCCATAAAGTATTTGGAGCTAATTGGTGACAATAGGAGATTTTGTCTCTACATCTTGTGGTGGTTTGAGAGTTTTTTTTGTCACTTTCGTATTTTAGGCAGTATCCGTAGAGACTTCCAAATTTCAAAGTGAGATGGCTTAAGGATGGTGCTAACATGAATATGACATTGGTCTCTTTTTTTTTTTTTTTTTTTTTTTTTTTTTTAAAGTATAGTTACAAAGGGGGAGGGGGGATTTAAACCTTGGACATCTATATTGGAAACAATAGGAAGTTCCATTGGTGTGACAAGGCTCTTGGCATGAATATGACAAAGCTATATCTATATGCAATCTTTTTTTGTTGTCTAACGCTATATTTCAAAAAAAATAGAAAAAAGATTGGTCTGTAATTAAGCTGTGGATGGTGAATTAGATTGAACTTTTTTGTGAGAATGTGGTCAAATTTTATAATATTAGAAGAAAAGAAACTAAAAAACAATGGAAGTTCATGTGTCCAACATATTGCAGTTGTGAACGGCCTGACTTTTCTCTAGGGTGCTATCATGGCATTTTAGGGAGGGAAGGAATAAAAAAGGGATCTGTTGCAGCCATATTGTATCTGTAGTGGGTTTGTAGCAGTTCTATAGCGGTCCTGTAGGGCTTACACAGGGCCACTGTGCTTCGTCTAGCAGATTGCCCAACATTTACTCCCATTTGCCACCTGCCAAGCCACTTCCTTTTACCTTGATCAGATTAAAGCTCGAGAAACCAAGATTTATGTTCCATATCTAAATCTAGTACTGTCAGGCATTAATGTCGCATCTGGCTGAAATAGGGCTATGTGCTGCCTTTAGTAGATTGCCCACATTTACTCTATTTGCCACCTGCGAAGTGCCTTCCTCTAAATCAATCAGATTAAAGCTCAAGAAATCAATCAGACTTGTGTTCCATAGCTACATCAAGAGTCTTTGTCCTTTTTACCTAATCTGTTGTAGCTCTTTTGTATTCTTTGGCTACTACCTGCCCTCTCTGCATGAAGTAGACCTATAAGGGATTGATGGTTTTATTTAGTCTATTCAATGTTAGGTCAACAATAAATGGAGTTTGAGGCTTAGAGTCGGGTTTTTTTGGAAACAAAGCAAGCACAATCAGAGGCTCCAAGAAAAAGCCAATGGAGCATCTGAAGTATATGGACCTGATTGGTGGTTTGAGAATTTTTTTTTTCTATCACTTCCACTGTTTAGGCAGTATTCGTAGAGACTGTCACTGTGAGCGGGCTTATGGATGGTGCTAAACATGAATAAGACAATCAGAGTGATATCTATATCTGAACCACTTTTTTTTTTTAATATCCTTTTAACACCATATTTCGGAAAATGAAAAATTCCTTTAATTGTAGTTGGGATTGGCTTCTAATAAGGATGTGGATGGTGATTGGGAGTGATCTTTTTTTGAGAATGTGGTCAAATTTTAGAATATTAGAAAAAAAGAAACTATAAAATGATGGAAGTTCATGTGTCCAATACAGCTACTAGTTTGAATGATCCATTCTTAGGATATATTGTACTTAAGAGAAGTTTTTTGTTTTGGGGGGGGGGGGCGCGGGTGGGTGTGGGTGGTATTGCATAATTAGTGCATAAATATTAAACAAAAACCATGGATAAAATAGTGGTTTCTGCAGTTGTGAACAGCCTGAGTTTTCTCTATCATGGCACTTTTGGTAGAAAAGGAAGGAAAAAGGGATTTGTTGCAGCCAAATTGCATCTGTAAACACGATGGAAAGATGGATGGGCCAACCTTCCCTTGAGCTCACAATCTACTTGTTTAATATGGGCTTTGGATTTCCTACTGCTAGTTATCCAACTCACTGAGAACTCCCAACCCTCTACACATGAACCTCATATAATGTCAATCTCCCCTTCCTCTCTCTATTCTCTCCTCTCTCTATCTTGCGTCCCCCTTTTCCTTCCCAAATGCTCCTATTTATACTCTTAAAGTTAGTGGGATGCGAGGGTTTAGTGGATGGGGAGGTCCAATGTGATCGTGGTTAAGTGGGATTTTAGGTGGTAATGGCTTAGGAACCTGCTCCAAGCTCAGCGAGTTGCTCGGCAAAGTATAGTCTAACAAATCGTCGGGCATCTAGTCGTGCCGCGCCAATTCTTCGTGGACGCTGACTTAGATGGGCTGATAGTGTATGGGCCGGGCTGCTGGAATAGGCTGTTGGGGTTCTAATGGGCCTGGGTGTACGACACCGTACAATAGCCCCCACTTGATTCGTGTCCACGGGTTTGGAAACGAATCAAGTGTCCCAATGGGCCACCTATTTCTCGGGGGGTCTAAAGTAGACAACTAAGGGTCGGCAGAAGAACCCATTAATGCTCTCCTCAAAAGGCGTGTTAAATCTGTCCGCTGGTTTGGCCATAATTACTACCTGACGGTTCGTGGACCGAGGTGGGGCGCGTGTGGCGATTTGGGCAGGGATTCGTAGAGTTTCCCGCCTCATCACTTTATTCACATTTATTATCTCCTTCTCCCTCTTTTGCCTCTATATATATAGTCCCTTTTGCGGTCAAATTCCACTTTTTCGCTTTCTATCCTCTAGACTCCCTCTCTGCCGAGCATAAACTTCTGCGAGATCATCCTTCAGCCTAGAACACTTCCCATTCTTTAGAACCAAAAGTAAGCTTCCTCTATCCTTTCTTAAATTGTTTCTATTTCAATTACCTTTCTCTGAATTGCACAATAGGATTTTTACACTAAAAATGGGTTTCTCTCATCTTCTTTCATCTAGAGCCTCTTTGGCCAACTTTAGGGTCACTTACAACGTTCCGAAGGATGTCGATATCGCTTATTGCCATGAAGGCGATATCGACATTCAAAGGCGTCGGGGTGAAAACACAGTCTTTTTCCCTCTGATGGCTATTGTGGAGGGTGGGGTTAGATTTCCCGTCGACCCTCTCATCCTAGGGACCCTTAGGTTTTACGGGCTTTGCCCCGACCAACTCCCCCCCAATTTTTACCGAGTGGTGAGTTGTGTAAGTAGACTGAATTGGCTGTTTGGGCTGCAATTGAACTCCCATGACATCAACTTTATGTATAGCCTGTGCGACAACATAAAATCAAGTTATTACTTAAAAACTAGGGATATGAGGGTGCGCCTTATTTCGTGTCTCCTGAACTCCAATAGGAACTCTGCCAGGGAGTTCGTAAGAGTAAGCGGCAATTGGTTCGCCGAGGAACTCCCCTGTGCATTCTCCCCGCGAGACGTTGGTCGGTATATATATGCATACTGTTAGTGAACTTTTAGTTTTGATTTTACCGTGCTTTTACTGACGGGTGCTAATGTCTGTTTTATGTAGAAACTAAAAGATTTAAGCCGGATCTCAGAGTGGTGAATGTCCGAGATTTGAACTTCGTGCTTCGGTCAGAAATTTTCGTTCATTGGGACGGCCAGCTCCGAGCATCTCACTTGATCCTCAATGTAGAGCCAGTGTATTCGACTTGGCAAGCGTTCAGCCAAGCACTTTTAGTTGACAGCCCGTTACTCTCCTATATCGATGTATGACACCCAAGTTTTCTTCCGTCCAACCTTACCATAGGTGAAGCGCGTGAATTAGGCCCGTGGTACACTTGTTCGAACGAGCTCCCGCCTTTGCGAGACGAATCGGCAGAACAGGTATCCCGGAGACGCCGATAACTTATTCACGTGCCAGTTCAAACAGAAGCCCCTGTCCACCAAGAGGACCCAGCCAACCAGGAAGTCTTTGCTGAAAACACCGAACACGGCCAAGAGATGGTGGCGAGAAGAACTTTGACCGTGAGTCGCTTTATGCCGGGTGCCCAACAGAGCGTGGTTCAGCCCGGCACTCAGGCTCAGCATACTCCCACTCCTCCAGCTCCTCCGATACGTGCCCGGAAGAGGCAAAGGGCCGCCGAGCAAGAGCCCATCGACGCTGGTGATGTGCCCGCAAGGACGCCTCCTCGGTCACCGGCCAGTATAGAAGTTAGAGAGCCAGTGGCTCAGACCGGCCTGCAGATGGCCTCCTCATCCCGTGCAGCCCCAGCTTGGTGCCCCTCCTTTATGTTGGACGGCAAGCCTCTTCCCTCGACCGCAAGTGTTCGGGTCTGGGACAAAGGCGAGGGTGGCCGGGTTGCCCAAAGCTTAGCACGCGGTCTGCTGCTGCCGGAGGACGTCCGCGTTTTCGATGATGGCACGGACGAATCGTTGGCCCGAAGGCTACAATGACAGGGATCGAACCGAGTGTCGGGCTTCTGTCTTTAGTGAGAATGTTAGGTTTCCACCTGCTCGGTGATAGGGATTGAACCGAGTGTCAGGCTTCTGTCCTTAGTGAAAATGTTAGGTTTCCACCTGCTCGGTGATGGGGATCGAACCGAGTGTTAGGCTTCTGTCCTTAGCGAAAATGTTAGGTTTCCACCTGCTCGGTGATAGGGATCGAACCGAGTGTCAGGCTTCTGTCCTTAGTGAAAATGTTAGGTTTCCACCTGCTCAGTGATGGGGATCGAACCGAGTGTCAGGCTTCAGTCCTTTGGTTGACAATCAAGTGTAACCCATTCCATACCAAGCAACATACTCTTCCCAAGGTCATATTCATTGTCTGTGACTCATCACGAATAATCAGTGGTAGAATTTTTTTTAAGTTGTGCACGTTCCATGGCCGAGGTAGCGGTCTTGCATCTAAGTCCTCTAAGTAATAGGCTCCCGTCCCCGCAACGGCAGTGACCCTGTACGGTCCTTCCCATGTTGGTGCCAGCTTCCCGGCATTGTTGTCCCACATACTTCCCACTGCTTTTCGTAGCACCAAATCCCCGGAAGCAAACTCTTTTAGTTGTACACCTCGGTTGTATCATCGGGCAATCTTCTGTTGATATTCGGCCAGCCGTACTGTCACCGCTTCCCGGTATTCTTCCACTGAGTCCAAGCGCTACGTCATTAAGCCGTTGTTCCGACAAGGTTCATAGTCTGCCACCCGTGCACTACACATACTAACCTCCGTGGGTATCGTAGCCTCAGCCCCGTACGTGAGTGAAAAAGGGGTTTCCCCTGTAGACCTTCTAGGAGTTGTCCGGTACGCCCACAAAACATTGTGTAGTTCCTAGGCCCAGCGACCTTTAGCACCATCCAACCTCCTTTTTAACCCGTTCAAGATTGACTTGTTAATGGCTTCTGCCTGCCCATTACTCTGGGGGTAGGTCGGGGTGGAATATCTATTCTTGACGCCGAGATTACCGCAGAATTCTCGGAATGCCCTGCTGTCAAATTGCATTCCATTGTCGGATATGAGGGTGTCCGGCACACCAAATCTTGTGAATATGTTTTTCCAAACAAACTTTTTAACGTCGACATCCCGTATGTTGGCTAGCACTTCCGCTTCAACCCGCTTAGTAAAATAGTCAACGGCTACTAGTACAAATCTCCGATTACCGGTTGCACGGGGAAAGGGTCCGAGTATGTCTATCCCCCACTGTGCGAAGGGCCAGGGGCTGCTAACCGAGTTCAGGTCGCCTGCCGGTTGGTGGATTAAGGGGGCGTGTTTTTGACATTGCTCACACTTGCGCACATACTCGGCAGATTCCTTCTGCATCTGTGGCCACCAAAACCCTTGCGTCATTGCCCTATGCGCTAGAGATCTCCCCCCTACATGACTGTCGCACACCCCCTCATGAAGCTCGGTTAGTATTGCCCCTACAATCCCAGGGTGTACACACAAAAGATACGGTCCACCGAAAGACCTTCGGTAAAGCTTGCGATCCGCGGATAACCAGTACCGAGGCGCCGTTCGGCGAATCCTACTTGCCTCCTCCTCATCGTCGGGGACCTGATCGTCGGCCAAAAAGTCAATGATTGGGTCCATCCAGCATGGCCCATTTGCCGTAATCGCTGCAACGTCGGTCCCGACTGGGCGATTAATGCTTGGTTCGGTTATGACCTCTACCTTTATCAACCGAGGCACCTCCTCAGCTACTGATGATGCCAGCGACACCAGAGAGTCAGCATGTCTGTTCTGTCCCCGGGGAATTTGCGTCAGTTTTGCCGTGTTAAACTTGCCCATGGTCTGTTTAACCATTTCTAAGTACCCTTTCATTCGAGAATCATGTGCCTCAAAGCTTTCGTGTACTTGGCTGACCATCAATCGAGAATCTGAAAAAACTTCTACGTCTCGGGCACCAATCTCCAAAGCCACCCTTAGTCCGGCAAGCAAGGCTTCATACTCCGCCTCGTTGTTAGACGTCCTGAATCCCAGCCGGAAGGAATGTTCCAGCCATATTCCTTCCGGGGTGGTGAAAACAATCCCGAATCCTGCCCCTATGGCATTCGCGGCACCGTCTACAAACACCTTCCACGGTAGCAACTCCACATGGCACACTACCTGCCCTTCGTTTTTAGGAGAGAATTCCGCGACGAAATCAGCCAGGACTTGTCCTTTTACAGAGCTTCTCGGCCTGTACCTTATATCAAAGGATCCCAGCCAAGTCCCCCATTTGGCAATCCGGCCCGTAAAATCAGACCTCTTCAACAAGGACTGAAGCGGATACTCGGTGAGGACATAGACGGCGTGAGCTTGGAAATAGTGTGGCAATTTCCTTGTGGCGTGTACCAGTGCGAGCACCAACTATGCTAAGTGATCTTTCAGCACTCTACATTGCTCGGTTGTGTGCCCATTGTCCTTATGGTAGGTACAGAACAGATTTTGGTTTCTCCGTGATGGGTCGCCCACCATTTTGTTCGGCCACTTGAAGTACGGTTCATTCTTGATTCGGTCTATAATCCTATGCACCGGCTCTTTGAACATCACATTCACTTCCCCCCTCTGCAGCTCCGTTCCCTGCATCCTTAAGTCCTTTCGGAGTCTTGGTTGAAAACTACTCTGCCGAGGTCTATTTGCCAACGTGGCTTTGCCCTTACTCTGTAGCCGATCATCTTCAAGGCGCTTGTACTCCTCGATGCGCTTCATGAGCTGCCTCATATGCTCCGGAGGCTTCTTCGTCAACGACTCTCGCAGCTCGGAGTCCTCGGGTAGTCCCATCCGGAAGGTGCTTGCCGCGATTTTCTCATTCCCACCACCGATCTCATTGTAAAGCTCCCAATACCGACTGGCGTAGCTGCAGAGGGTTTCCCCCTCCCTCATCTTCATGGATAGCAACGCGTCTACGGGTTGGGGTACTCGGCTACACGTCACGAACCGAACACCAAACTCTTGGATCAGTTCGGCAAAGCTGTTGATGGAACCCTTCCTCAGCCCGTTAAACCATCTCAGAGCGGTGGGCCCGACACTCGAGGGGAATACCTTGCACATCAATGCATCATTGTGAGTGTGAAGAGACATCATTTGGATGTAATGGCTGACGTGCTCTACTGGATTTGTCTTCCTATCGTAGAAATCGAACGGGGGGCGCGTAAACCTGCTCGGCAATGGGGCCTGCTCGATATCTCTTCGTGGATGCTGACTTAGATGGGCTGATAGTGTATGGGCCGGGCTGCTGGAATAGGCTGTTGGGGTTCTAATGGGCCTGAGTGTACGGCACCGTACAGCATCTTTACTGGGTTTTTAGCAGTTCTATAGTGGTCCACTAGGGCTGACACACAGCCACTATTCTGCCTCTAGTAGATTTCCCAACATTTACTCCGATTTGCTACCTGCCAATCCACTTCCTGCAAATTGATCAGATTAAAGCTCAAGAAACCAAGATCCGTGTTCCATATCTAAACCTAGAACTATAAGGCATTAATAGGTGGGATTTTAGTTAACATTGACTCTTTTAGTTTTGTTTAGCATGTTTAATATTGGGAGGTCATCCTAGTTGATACTGTATTCCAACTCAGTATTCTGTGTCTTAGATTAGTTACTTATTTTTAACCCTTCTGGAGTTTGGTGGGTTACACTTAGATATGCCGTTAAGACGCTTGCCTGCTGAAGTGGAAGAATAAGCTGTGGGAGGGCATAGTTTAGCTGGGAAGCTGTGTACTTTCTAGCTCGATGTGAAATATTTGGTAGCCGAGGATTGAGGAGTAATAGTTTTTTGAAGGGAAAAGAGGAATCCTTGGTAGAGATTTAAAATGGATTCTCAAGGCTTAATTGAGTGCATCTCAAACCATCTTTCCTTTATAGGATTGGTTTCTTTCCTTAAGTTTGATGATGGTTCTTAAATTTTAATAATAAATTACCAACTGTTCCAAATACTTAAGTTGTTAGGAAATGATGAATTGAATCATTTAATCTAACACTTCTTCACAGTAAAATGAATCATTTAATATAACAATCCTCCTTCACGTGTGGGCATAAAATGCATGGGTAAGATGTAGGCGAGGGTTTGAACCTAGGACCTCCTGCTTTAATACTATGATAAATTACCGACTGTCCCAAAATTTTACGTTAAAAAATTGTGAATTTAATTATTTAATATAACATTATCTATTTGTTTTTTTTCCTTACTTTTTGCTGTTTTAGGAAAGCCTTATGTATACTCTGTGTGTGCTTAGGTTGCACCTGTTTTAGCACCTTTATGATAATCTTACTTGTCATAAGAGACCCAAAAAAAAAAAAAAAAAAAAAACAAAAACAAAAAATCTAGAACCTCCAGTATTTGAAAGATTGAAGAAATCAAGTTATGCAAAATTTTTATTTCAATATGTCCCTTTGTTTTTAGCTTGATCTTGGTTCCAAAGAAGGTTTCTAAGTTTAATCTACATGCTTTGGATATGTGTGTTTATTTTCTGCTTCTTTTTTGGTTGGCTGGTTCAACTTGTGTTATCATCAATATCATCATTGAAAGGATTGATAAAACTAATTTACTACCATTTATATAATGAGTACTTAATCTGAAGTCAGCACAATTTTATTTTCATTTACTATGAAAAAGCAGGAGTGTGGGACTATTGCATGATTGCTAGTTTTCCTTAAAATAATAGTATGTGTCTATGTGACAATTTTTATATAATTGTTGCAGTAATTTATTTATTGATTGATAATTCGATAGTTGGGAGAAAGGGATTTGAACTCTGAACGTCTCCATAGGAGACTCCAAGAAGTGCTAGTTGAGCTACAAAGCTCTAGGCCTAGCAGTAATTTTTTAAATGGGGGAGTTGAGAGTTATGAAACAGAATAAATCTCCATGATGGACCATAATGGCATTTTGATTTTGGTATTATGTAGAGTCTGAGAGACTTTAGAATAACCTACAATCTAGTTTTTTAATTGATGAAAATTATGTATTTGGCTCAAAATTTAATGCAGTGTTAGAAATTGTTAGAAAACCTTGCAAGTAATGTATGTTCAGCTTTTGAACAATCAGTTCTTTTTTATATAATTGCTTTGACTTGTGGATGTTTCTCAACATGTTGTTCACTAATCTGAAGCAAAATTTAAACTTTCTCCTTACCTTTCTTTCAGTGGCAAGAAGCTTCCTAGTTTTCAGATAACATTTTGTCCTTGTATACTGTAGGCTGTCTATCAGAAAAATGGGAACATATTTTTCCAAACGACTATCCAGAAAGCTGCAGCATCTGAACAGAGTATGAAATCTTTACTATTGGCTTGGTAATATATATTTTTTCTTGGTGCTAAACGGCTAAGATTTTTTTTTTTCTCTTATTTGCTGAATGCTGGGTAGAACAACTTGATTTGGCCAAAGCTAAGCTTGAAAAGCTGAATTCTCCATGAAGCAACTTGGCTGTACCATGTCTTTGCTAGACCCAAACCTTTATGGCAGGAAAAGCTCTGCATTTATATGACAAGGCATTCAACTGAGATCAACCCCTTTTAGTGGTGTAATAAAAGAAGTTAGAATGGTCATTAGATCTCTATAGAGCTATATCTTTACTGCATTAACTAAACTGTCTGGGGCCTGAGCATTCATTGTCACACTTTTTTATCATTGAATTTTCTTATTGTCATGGTTATACACAATCCTTTTTCCGTAATGAATATTTCTTTTTTGAGTTCATTTGTGAATGCATTGAAGCAATAATTCCTTTTTTTTGGAATTAATTTTTGCGGTCTTGCTTAAAAGTATTGGATCTCCATTTGCAATTTACAGAATTTCTGCTATAAAAATCCAATCCCATTTATTCTCAAAAGCCCTATTGTTTTCTTTCTTGCCCTCCTTACCTCCCATTTCCCTCCTATGTAATCCAAACTGAATCTGGCCAGCACAACCTTAAGAAAAAGAAAATAGTAGCTTTAATTTTTGGGACGGCCTTATACAAAGGAGTGACTAGATTTCAAGGCTTCAGATTTTGAGAACTGAATTTACAAATGATAGAAACAGAAGAAATTAAAGTTTTTCTCTAAACCGAAGTGCAAGTGTCTTCAATCCATTATGTTGCGGTTTATAAAACCATCTATGTGATTCATTAGATTGTTTAAACAAGTCATGATTATTAAGTAGGTTGACTAAAAGTACACATGGATAATCTTTTGAGTTGTCACATATTGGGTTAAGACAAAAATAATCCATCCAAAAGGATGCATCTATTGTTGGTGCTTGAGTTTGGACGGCAGGTGATGGCAAAGTTCTGCAAAGTTCTGTAGATCATTGATGATGATGCTCTAAATATCGTCAGTAAGCTACAAGGTTCTCTTGTTCGCACTCGATGCAACCTGCAAAACACAAAGCAAGAAACACCTTAAAAGGGTACCAGTGTGGTACTGGCCAAAGACCCTCCGAAGGTTAAATTAGAAGATGCTCACAATCCTAGAGTGCTAGAGTTGGGGAATAGTATGCGTACCTTTATTTTTGAGAGCCTTTGGAGTTTTTATAATGGTCTAGAACCGATCTTTTTTTGTATAAGAAGTCTTTTTCTTATAGGACTTTCTTATAATTGGGCGAATATGCGGAATTCCCTTTATATTTGGATTCTATTTTCATTGGGATTTTACACGCCCTAGCTATGCGTAAGCCGCAAGCTATTTCTATTTATAAGGTGATGACAAGTGTACTTCGAACCCATCTACACCATGCTCGTTCACTCTGGATCCATCCACTCCAGGCATATACATTTATACCCGTCATCTTAATTATGATCCGTTTGTTATATCAAATTTTATCCTCTTCGGTTGACATTTAAAAAATAAAAATAAATGGTAACTCTTATTTGCTTTTTTCAGAAAAGAAATAAGATGGCAATCTTACCCGCTAAAACTTGGACTAGAACGATTTCACTCTTGCAGGAAGTTTGGCTGTTTGGGATTGGAAAATGGGGGAGAAAAGAAAAAACAAGAAGAGTAGAGAAACCCATCATTTCCCTGTTTGGGAGATTTTGGACGGAATAGAATGGAAAATTTTGTTCCATTCCTTACAAAATTCTGTTCCATATCTCATAAGCCATATGTGCTAGCAAATAATACATAAAAACCGATTAATCAAATATAGGGTGGTTGACTTAGAAAGAACATGTGCTTCCAATTTATATTTATATATATTTAAAAGTTGAAGCGTATCAATTATTATTGCTACGCTTCAGTTGAGCCACATCATCCACTCATTTCCATTTTCCTCTCTTATTTTTCACTTTTTTTTTTCTTATTAATTCTCAACTTATTGTTACACTTTCTCTAACCTTTCCCATCCCATTACCTTTTTATCTCCCCATTACTAATATCACTCTTCCTTTATCTCTTTATCTTCTTTTTTTTCTTTTTTTCTTTTTGGCTTTTCTTATTCACATCTTCTTATTATAAATTTGTAATTCTTTCTCCTATTTTATGCATAGTTTTTCTACACAAAAGGTTATCTCTCTCTCTCTCTCTCAATTTTTTTTTTAAATGTTTTGGTAGATTGTTTTTCTTGCATCTCTACTTTAGATTGATTCATATTAGTGTTCTTAAGAACTCTACTTTTGGTTGATGTGATTTAGTTTTAGTATTTTTTAAGTTGTTATATTTTTCTTCTTTTCTTTGATTTTATATATGTTATCATATTGCATTATAAGGATAATATATAAAGATATAATATTATTCTATTACATAGTATGACATAGATAATTTGGTGTTTATTACTATATCTCTAATTTTTACTCTATTTCATAATATATAAAGATATAATGTTATTCTATTACATAGTATGACATAGATAATTTGGTGTTTATTATTATATCTCTAATTTTTACTCTATTTCATTAAGAATTTTATGAGGTACATTATCTTTTAAAATTTGAGCAAAAAAAGACTGACTACAAAGTTAAAACTCAAAAATAACGATCGTAGACAACTTACATTGAAAATTTTCAATATATATTATGCATTGCAAAATAGAGTAAGCAGATAACTCACATCTAATCCGCATCATTTGTAGAATCAAAGATTTATTATACAAGCAGTTCCCATCTAAAAGGTTGCCTAGTTTGTTCTCTATATATATTCGTGTGAGAGTTCCCTGCCTATCTCTCTAGAGCAGCTACTTTCTTCCTCCCAAACGGAGCATCCAGTTATGACAACACCACTCCTTTCACTAACCTTCCATGCCATCTTTCTTCTGCTCCTCCCCATATCAATCTTAAAATTTTCCTTAGCTACCACATTTTCAAATGAGACTAATAAACTTGCATTGCTCAAACTCAAGTCCCACATAGATAAGCCTCTCCGTGCCCTGGCTTCTTGGAATGAATCTTTCCATTTATGCCAGTGGGTTGGGGGTCACCAGTGGCAACAAACACCAAAGAGTCATATGTTTGGACTTGCAAAACAAAAATATGGCAAGCACCATATCACCCCACATTGGAAATCTTTCTTTCTTTCAATCCCTTGACTTTGCAAGTAACTCTTTTCACTGTGGAATTCCCTCAGAAGTTGGTTATTTTAAGATGACATATTTTCTTAAAATATTAACATCTAAATTTCTAATGATGACTTTACACATTCTAAAATAATAATTAAATACATAAAACTTACCAACTATAATAATTCTATTATCATTATCACTAAAACATGTAGTCATAAAATATGCTATATATCAAAAAAAAAAAAAAAAAAAGTAGGAATTCTTCAATAGACATACCATCCCCCTCTTTTTTTTTTTTTTTTTTGTTAACCCTTCTCGTAAGCATTTTATCAAACATTTGACATAGAACTACAAATTTGGGATTATCCTCAACATACCACTTTGCTGGTGGCAATCCATATTAAAACTCCAATATATTTACTATTATATATATTGGAGTTTATGACTTTACACATTCTCTTGAATGATCATATGAACATTAAATTATTCCAAAGTGCATTATGACAAAATAAATTGTCATATGAACAAAATAGTAGAAAACACACCCACAAAGAAAATAAAAGAAAATACACCCATCAATAACCTCTGGATTTTCTTTATTGAGATTGAGATGTGATTTCTTCAACCAGAGATTGTTATTTAACAAAAAGTCATCGTCACAATTTGGTAAGTAATGCGCTAACAATATTGTCGATCTTCCCTCCATTTTATTTTATTTTAAATGTTTTCCACTTCTTCTTTTATGTAATGGTTATTTTCCTTGATCGCAATTTACCATATCGCTTCCATCACATTGAAATACACTATCTTGCTAATTCCATGTTTTGTTTTAGTACAATCTCTTGCCTCCCATTTGTTTCTTTTATTTTATGAATGGTTTTGTTATTTTTTAAATTAAGTGCTACATAAATTCTTGCTAAAATCCTTTAATCTCATCTACATCTATGCTAATTTATAATTTCTTTCTTAGGATAGCTTGGAAGAGGAAACAAAGTATTATGATTTATAGGTATGGTGCTTCTCTTTTTCTTTGTAGTTGGGATTATATCTTATATATATATATATATATATATATGGTTTTTTCATTAATTTTTCCACAAATTACAATGTAAATAACATTTTGGTGAGTTAGACCTACTAAAGGTTTATTTATTTATTATTTTAAGATCTAATCTCTAATTCTTACCATTTATAATTTTAAAGGAAATAGCTTTGGGACACTTACAATGTTTAAACTATTGCATCCATTTTATGACCAGGGATATGCACGCAATATTGCTTTATGTTTTCTATGGTAATACTAACCTCCATTACTTTGGAATTAAAAATTCTCTCAACTAAAGCATATAACTTTATGTAATCTCATTCTTAGGAAACCCTGCAACCTAATTCAAATCGTGCTAGACAAATAGATAACATATATATATATATATATATGCAGTCCAAGATGAATTAAATCATATTGTTTCACCTCAGTTAGCTTAAACTTATCTCATTCTCAAGGGAAAAAAGAGCTTAAAATTAATTATCTCTTATTTTGAGTTCAATATGTTCTTTATAATTATTAAAACAAAGCTAAATGACTGTACCATTCTACATGAATTAAATCGTTATACCTTATTTAACTTAAATTTAACTCTTATTATGAATTCAATTTAACTATGATTTGTTGCTCTTCAATATATAATACTCCTTAAATATACAAAAATATAATAGATAAATAAATTAGAAAAGCAACTAAACCATGCTGTTCTATTTTATAAAATGATTGACCTGCTCAATGTAATAATTAATATATATTTCTTTTGTACTTTTTCTTATATTCATTTACATAAACTTCACAAGTTCTTGAATTGATTAGAATATCAAAGAACCAGATTTATTAAACACAGAATTACTACCATAAATTTTTTCTTTCTTTAGGATAATAAGTGATAAATGGCTATTGGGTTTTCTATTTTTCTTTGTAAAAAGTTTTTTCTGGTCATTTTGGGCGATGATATTACTAATTAAATGCTGTTATAATATTTTATTTTTTGGTCACTAAAATTCTGTTTATTTTCACATAAGTCACACTTTTTAGCAAGTGTTCCGACTATATATATAATTTCCTTGGCAATTCCACAATTAGCAATGCATTACTCTTGTAGTAAAATTTATAATTTATTGCATTTATTGTTCACACGCGATGGTTTATTATTCAAGATGTTTCTCTCTTCCTTCTTCATTACTAGGACATATTTAACAACTATTATCATATTTTACACCACAATACGAATTGGATTTGCAATTAAACTTTTTTATTTTTTTGTTTAGGCTTGGTGCTCCACAAACAAGTCTGCGATTCTTTGAAGTTTTCATTTTTCATGATCATTAGTTTATATGTTGTGATTTGGGCTAAAGCTGAAGACCTGGAAGCGGTCAAACAAGATACAATTATAGAGCTAATATTAAATGTATGAATCTGTCAATAACTCAATAAAATGTAATGATTTCATGGTATTCAAAAACAAATATGAATATGTATAAACAATTCTATTATGAATACATTTGCTTTCCTCTACCCCTTTTGTGTTATTTCTTGATTGACTAAGATTTACTGAACATTTAGCTTCAAATTTTCATGTTTATTAAATTGGGGAGAAAAAATTCTGTAATAATTGATTCTTATATATGAGTTTAGTGACTATCAAAATATAAATTGATATATGTTGGTTTAATAAACAAAGTGTGTATAAATTGCTCATTAACTTCTTCAAAAATGCAAAATAATGTTAGCTTCGATCTGAAATAATTATGATTTATTTTCATGTTCTAATTATGATTTATTTGATGCATGTCTCACTATATTATATTATAACGTGTAACAAAATACCTTACCATTTATAATAATTGAAAGTAAAATGCAACAGTTTCCTTGCAAGAAAAAATCAAGATATAGACTTCTTTGCTTAGTGTTGATTCTAAAAAAAAAAAAAAAAAAAAAAAAAAAAAAAAAAATAAAAACCTATTGAATATATATTATTTAATACAATATAATCACATTATTTTGAGATGGTATTGGGACTATTACTTATAAGTCTCTACTACTAGTCTCATTTTTTACTTCACAAAAAAAAAAAAAAAAAAAAAAAAAAAAAAAAATTTACAATGTTAAATTTTTCCGCGCAACGCGTGGGTTTGCAACTAGTTTCAGTAAAGCTCAAGCAATATTTTGCGTTTTATAGAGAGGCTTGCAATAGGAGTTAATCATCTCAACTGCATATAAACAGATCTAGCAAAGTTACAACCCTTAAAACATAATTCGTTACAATAACCAAATCTACAAATAGTATGAAAATAAATCCGAGTCATGACGTGTACAGGATGTATAAATTCAGTTTAAAAGGAAGGCAGCCTCTAGTCGGACTCCTGAATTGACTGTTGAATGAAAACAACTGCAATAGTCACAAGCGATGCATAAACAGAATTGGGTAGCCTTTGCACCACCTTCCCAACTCCTGGGACACCCTCAGTAGCCCTCTTTGTCGCCATTGCAACTGTTGGTGCCACAACCAGACTGACAATCAGTCCCTGACTAACAGCAATTAGTGTCTCAGCTGTAAGCTGCTGGATAAACTTCACAAATTCTTCATGATCAATTTCCCCATCAAGGTTCAAATCGCAGTCCTGCAGATATTGAGGAAAAAAAAGACATTATCTTTTTACTTTAGTAGGACAGATTCTTATATAAAAATAGAAGAACTAATATACAACATGATTTTAGGGCATTCTTCAGCAAGTAGCAATTGAAAATTGAAAAGAGCTATAAAATCCAAAAGAGAAGTACAATATGTACTTCCTGAACCTTGCAGCCACTCAAATAGAGAGAGAATATATAAAAATAAAAAATAAAAAAATAAATATATTCAGCCTGAGTTCCCATTCAGCTCTACATTGTTGAAAGTACGATCATTGCTCTATTGCGAAATAGACCACATATGGGAAGGAACTATCCCTAATCTCTTGAGGGGAAGGGAGGGAGAGTAGAGTAGTAGATTTAACCCAAAATTAACTTATTTTTAGCTAACTTTATTCTACTCTACTTCCTTCCACTCCCCCTTCTTCACCCCTCAATCCAAACGGACCAAAGTCTTCCTATCCAACATGCAAACACTACAATCATAGATTGTGCCTAACGGGGGAAGGGGGTTGAGACCTCTAAGAACCTCATAGAAAGAGTAGACCTCAAACCTTTCAGGTGTAGAAAGTCTCCAACAAGTTCCATCTTGCCTTTCACCTAATGGAACATTAGAGTACAATAACTCCAAGGAAAATCTCAATCGACTTAAACTCCCACCAAATACAAACTATGATGCAAATGAACATTCCTTGTCACCACTATCAAGAACAAGTCCAAAACCTATCCTTCAATGCAACATCATCACACCAAATATCATATTAAAACCAACCCTGATATAAAAACAAAAAAACAAAGAAAAGGTTGCAACACACCTAATGCTCTTCCACAAACTAATATCATAGTCCCAATCCTTCCCATAATTCACAAACCTAACTTGTCTCTTAAAATGCTAATGTTTTATCCTAAACCTACATAAACATTTATCTAATAATGTGAAATTTAAAAGATGTCACGTTACATATCCCCGGCCTCTTACCTTAATAGGATTGTTCTTACTTGCATTCAAGGTCTAGAGAAGGAAGAACAGGCATTGGCTCATGTTGCAAACCATATTTACTCTTGACTAAAATGAATAATACAAATTCACATATTCATTCTCTGCAACACATAGCTACAATTTGGTACTAAAGTCATCAGAGCTGGGTGCATGCAGTCAAGTCCCTCAAGCTCTAGAGGTCAACTATTTTGAAACAGACACCTTAAACAGGTTATATATAGAAGCAATGACAAAAAGAATACCTCCCATGCTTAATACAGCATAGAAATACAGCTTTCACTAAACAGATTACGACAATTTGCCACGATGATTGCACAGTCTAATTTCCACAAAGCTATTGCTAATATTGATTGAATTGGATAAACTCTTTTTACATAAATCCTACATGATTTTCATGTGTTACATTAAAATATAAGGATTTCACAGAACTTTGAAAACACTAGTCTCCAACAAAGATCATGCAAAAGTATTGATAAAAAACCAAATTTCATCAAGGAATTTCTTCAGATTATAAAACAAAAAATAAACTCATGTATTCAAATGCAACATAGAAGACAATGGTCAGTAACTATCTAACTGTTGAATTACTCACATGTTCCTCTCAACTGTTTGGAGAAAGGAACAAAGGAATCTCATTCGTAATTGGTTAAAAATCCTATGAGCAAGGGACTAAGTTTATAAACTGATAGCATTTTGAGGGATGGATTAAGATCAACACATGCACATCCAATGCAACCAGAGACCATGTCATGTCATCCCTACACAAAGGCGAGGTATTGTTTAGCCTTTGAAGATAGAAAGCAGCATTAGCCTGATTTTGCAGCCTTTCAACAAGTAGTGTCTTATACGGTGAGTTTGCTACATGTAGTTCCAATTTAGAGGGTTTCACAAGCGCCAATGCCAAGAATGCACTCCTTTCCCTTTTTATCTTAAAAAACTATATCTACTCTGAATTTACTTAAGAATAAGATTACCAGTATTAAGGGGATTTACAAGTAAGTAACTACTGAAATGCAAAATTAAAGGAAAATCATAAAATCAACTTCATTGAAATGGTTAATAGGTTAAAAAATTTACTAATCTCCTTAGGCACAAAGAAAACAATCTAAGTAGCCAGCTGCCAAGCCAATATTTTGATGGGAGACAGGAAATGATATGCTGAAAATAACTTGTGTTTGAGGCTGACAAGGTTCATTTCTAAATCACAAATATTAGCTAAGCTAGAGACTTTAGCAGATGATGAAATGCTGAATTGAATATTGGCTCCTCTAAGTAGAGTAAGAGACCATTGAAACCCACCTAAACATTTATGGCTTGTTTGGGAGTTAAAAAAAGGCGGGGGGGTAGAGTAGAGGGAGGGAGAGTAATTCAATTACCTTGTTTGGAAGTTTTTTAAGGAAGGAGGGGGAAGGGTTTGGACTACCTCTAACCCCTCATTTTTAATTCCTCCAAATTAAAGAGATTTGGAGAGAGAGTAGAGTGGATAAATTATTGGTAAAATGAATTCTCTAATTTACCCTTTCTAAATTAAGAAAATTATCTTTTCTAAAAAGGTAATTACCCCCTTCTCCCTTACTAGTTTTAAAAACATCTAAACAATGTAGAGGGGAACCATTCTCCTCTACTCTCCTCCTTACTACTCTCCTTTCCTCTACTCCCCTTTACCTCCTTCCTCTCTAAATTTCTAAACAAGCCATTAAGTAGTTGAATCGTAAGTGTGTTATATTTCATTTTTGCTACATTAAGGAATGGAGGACATGCCAGGTTGAACATAGACTCTCCCCATGGGAATGGCTAGACATGCCACCAGGCTATGAGCCCCTTGCCATGATCATATTTTACATAATCATAAATTGGTTTGGAACGAATATAATGTCATTCCCTCACATCTTCTCATTGGGTTGCATTGCAAACATTCTTGCCTTTAATGATTCAATAGTTGGGGTAGGGGATTTGAATCCTAAACTGTTCCATTAGAAACACCAAGACATACCATTTGAGCTATAAGTTTGTTGTCTTAAGAGAAGGATTTATCATGATTATATTGACTTCCATCAATTTCTTTCGCAAATGATCAAAATTCATCCTCAATAAATCAGCCTCTCGACCCTTGCCAAATAAATATAGATCAAAATGGATCAACAATAATTATCGAAAACAGTCAACTCCACATAACACATATGCATTACTTTTATCAAATTCACTTCACCACACAAGCTCATATAGAGTTTCACCATTATCATTGAAAAAAAATAAATATATAATTAATCAATGAATTAGGAGTACCGTAATCATCTCCCTGACTCGTTCTTTGGAGGGTGGATCAAAATGCGGCCCCGGTAACTTCTTATTGATATCACTGCAACATGGCCAAAATTAAAATAATAAAAAATCATTCTTAGTAAGAATTAGACTAATCTGAATAGTAATTAATGCATAATATAATATTGGGCAAAGAAATTTTTTTGAGTTCTTACTTGTAAACAAGAAGAATAGCTATGTACAAATCTTCAAATGTCAAATTAACAGTTCCAGACTGACTTTTAATACGATCAAACACTTTGTCCGATATTTTCCTAACTTGCTTTTGCCTCCACTGTTTACCTGCACAAGATTTATTAGTATCAAACAAAAGCTTTTAGATAGGCACAGTTGTAATTTGAAAGAGAAAACTGAAAGGTGTTCACCTTGTAATCGGCCTACGACTTGTCCCATTGGAGATGGTGGGTTAAACTGTAACAGAGAGATATACAAAGCACAACAACGTTTGTGTTATGGAGATTAGATTAGATTTATGTCTGTCTCTGCTCTGCCACTCAATGATGACGATGAAATTAAGGAGAGACCAATAAGCTATTCAGCTATCAGTCGCTTTGCTCATAAGCTGATGAGGCCATTGGGATTCGCCAATGAACACGCGACACCCTCGTGGCTTATTGAGCCCAGGTGGCGTAGAAGTATAGGCTACGTTGTTGTTGACTAAACTAGATAGGCTCTAGTTTTTACCTTAAAGCATAGGGCAATGCGTTTGTGTAGAAGTTGTTGTGGACAAAAAGCTTTTACAAAATAAGCTCAGATCCTCAACTAGTTCCTCACATGGGACTTTGAACATTTGTCACGGAAAGAAATAGGCGAAAATATATTTTTGGTCTTTATATGTTGGGTTTATTCTTATTTTTATCCCTATTTTGATTTTGCTATTAATCTAGTTTCTAAAAAATAAGAAAATCAATTCTATTTTGGTCAATGCTGTCAATCTACTAACAAAAATCTCCTATGTGGTAGACAAAGCGCTTATGTGTTAAGCCCACCTATTTAAATAATATTAAACTAATCCTATGTGAACCCTAAAGCTCACGTGACCTATATGTGATCCACACCTGACCATTCCACATCAGCTTCCCGCCACTCAACCCCACACGTGACCCCACATTACCTCATTCATCAACTATGTACCTCATTGATTACCCAGACTTAAAACCTCCAAATTTTAGCTGAACCCTAAAATCCCCAAATAATCTCATCGTCTTCCTCCTTATCCATGAACCCTAAAATCCCCAAATCAAACCCATCGTCAATAGAAAACCTAAATCGGTGAACATAGATACTAATTCACACAAAAATCACATTGGATCTTGCGATTTGAGTAAGAATTAGTGGGTGAAGTTTCAAGTATGTAGCAGTGGGTCTAAATTTGAAGCTCGAATTATTTTCACTTTCTCTCTATCTCTATGTATGTATCTATGTCTCTCTCTCTCTCTCTCTCTCTCTAACTTTTAACACATACCATATTTTGTCTCTCTCATGGGTTAGGGACCACTATTTAAATGATTGTTTATGCTTTTATTTCAATAATGTTGTCTGTTTGGTTGGTGTTTTCTGTTTGGCCTTTAAGGGATCAAGGTTGTTCATGTGTTCCTGTTATCATTAAGCTTGAATTAAATAATGTTTTGAATACCATGTTGGAGGAATATTGTTTTGAATGTAATAGTGTCAGTGTATGTTTGACTGTTTGATTGAGTTTTTTCTTTATTGGATTAAATAATGTTGACTATATGTTTCATGCATGCAGAATGGACAAGATCTTTACTTTGTATGTGCATCATGGTGGGTATTTTAATGAAAATCCTCAAGAGTATGTGGGGGGTGATGTGGGGGTAGTAGATAATTGTGATCCTGATAATTGGTTTAAGATAGAAATTGAGGTCATTTGTAAAGATTTTGGGTATACATCTGTGAGTAGGCTATGGTACAAAATGCTTGGGGATAATGAGGAGGGTAGGATGTTCCACCTGATTAATGATGATCATGACGCAATGTTCATGATTGATTTGGTGAGAGGTCATGGACAAATTCATGTATATGTAGAATATCTAGTACATGAGCCTATCCATATTAATGGGGGTAGTGGTGTGACTTTGGATCTTGTTGTAAAGTCTGAGTATGTAGAGCCTTTGGATATTAGTGACCCTAATGGGTACATTTATAATGGTCAGTGTTTTTCCTGTAGTAGTGGTTCTAATGATGAGGAGTTCTATGATGGTGATGAAGATTGGGATAGTCATCATCAACTGGATGAGGGTGGTATGGATGCTAGTATGGATGGGGATAGGGATGGTGGTAGGGATGAGGAGTTCTATCATATTGGTGATGAGGGTGGTAGGGATGCCGCTGATAGAAATCATGATAGTGAAGGCATTGTTGCTCCCATTAATGTTCATGATAACCAAAGTGACTCATAAGTTGAAGTATTTGGGTGTAGGAGATAAGGGAAGGAATTGGTTGTTGAGGAACCACGAGAGGATGGGGTTGTCACCACTGACAGTAATGAGAGAATTGCTTATAGTGATGTGGAAGAAGCTAGAAAAATGAACCCCAACTAGAGATATCTAGGTGAAGATAGTAGTGCCAGTGATAGTGATGTAGTGGTGCAAATGCTAGAATAGATGAGTGCTAGTGTAATGAACTTAGACTACACAAGTGAGGAGCTGTTAAGTCTAACTAAGTCATCATCTGATGGTGATGGTGATGGTGATGGTGATAGTGATAGTGACAATGAGGGTGATGGTACTATCAATCATGGATATGAGTCCAATGTGGACAATGTCACCAAGAGGAAAAAGTTCTCAGTGTTTAGATCAGTTTCCAATTCTAAACGCCTAGTTCTTGATGACATGTTATTTATTTCACCTAAACAGTTCAAGGAGGTTAATAGAGAGTATGAATGAATGGTGGATATGGGGTGAAGTTTGTGAGGAATGATAAACTAAGGGTTAGAACAAGATGCCAACCTCCTTGCAAGTTTACAGCTTACTTAGCAAAGATGTCAAGGGAGATAAGTTACTAGTTGAAGACCCTGAACTTGGAGCACACCTGCACCAAGAGCTACAAAAACCCAAGGTGTTTAGCCAATTTCCTTACAAGGAAGTTGATGAAAAAAGTGAGGAGGCAACTTGATATTAAGCTGAAGGACATTCAAGATGTTGTGTATGAGAAGTATGTGCTAAATATCAGTGTAAGGAAGGTTAGTAGGGCTAAAGAAAGGGCTCAGGAGGTTGTTGATGGATCTTACATAGAGCAATACAATCAGCTGTGGGATTATTGTGCAGAACTAAAGAGATCCAGTATTGGTAGTACAGTTCTAATGAAGACACACCTTTATTGAATGAGACTTGGCAACTGAGATGGACTTATAGACCAGGGTGCCCTATTTTGAGAGGTTGTATATTTGCAAGTCTGGGTGTGAGTAGGGATTCCTGGCAAGTTGTAGGCCAATAGTTGGTCTGGATGCTTGCCATCTAAAAATCAAGATAAGGAGCCAACTGTTTATTACAGTTGCTAGAGATCCTAATGAAGAATGTTTTCCTCTAGAAGCTGAATCCAATGACTCATGGACTTGGTTTATAAATTTGCTGCTGATAGACATTAGTGATGGCAAGAGGTGGACATTCATATCAAACCAGCAAAATGTATCTCTTACATTTTTGTTTTGAACTTGATTGCATACAATAAGCTAGTGTGTAACGTATATATGCTAACTACTATTGTCTTGTTTGGTAGTGGTTGGTGGAGACATTTGTAGATAATTGGCTATAGTATGAGCATATATAGGATTTGTTGTAGACATTTGTATAACAACCTGAGGAAGCATCATCTTGGTGTCTTGATTATGGATCTATTTTGGAAAGCAGAAAAAGCAACATATGCCCATGAATTTGAGGGGTCATGAATGAGATGAAGGACATTGATGATGGTGCATATGTTTGGTTGAAAGGGCATACCGCAATAGTATGGGCTGGACACATGTTCAAAAGTGATGGGTTGAGTGATATTTTCCTCAACATGTGTGAAAGCTTTAATAATAGGATATTGAGGACATTAGATTGTATTTAATGAATAGATTCCAACAAAATAGACACAACAGATTGTTTTTCTTTTTTTATTTATTGTTTTAAGGATAAGGAGATGAACTTATTTTCATTAACTTATTTATTTCTAAAAAATAAGCTATGTAGAAGAACAATGGTTTCATGATAAAACATCCATTTTATGATTGCTTATATGAACTAAAATTTATGGAATTCTTAGAGTATACTGTTTTGAAATAAATTTTCGACAACATATGTCAACATAGGGTAGGTGTTAATCTTTGCAAAAAGTACTGTTTATGGTGGTGAATGACTGCTATTTTTTTTTTTTAAGTAAAAAGAAGGTGCATTAAAAACTAGAGAACCAAACTAGTTTTAGGACAAAGCCTGTTATAGAACCACATCATTCAATTCCAAATGACAACAATCTAATAAGTCTACAAGCAGATTATCATACAACAAAGAATCAAAGTTTTGATTGACTCCCAACCACGCCAAACTATCAGCATATCTATTAGTTTTGCAATAATAAATTAGTAATGCCTAACATGCATCTAGGGAAGTTGGGAAACCAAAATCCTGCAATTATCCACAATGGAAGAGACGTTGTTATTAGGATAACTAGAATTAGCCAGAAGATCCACAATAGCTATAGCATCTAACATTATTTCTAGAGCTATTAACTGGAGGTTTTGGCACATAATAAGACCATCTCTTAATGCCCATATCTCCGCTAAGAAGTTGGGGATTATTCCAATTTTTCTAGAGAATCCACTAAGCCATCCACCCAACTCATCTCACACAAGACCTCTACCTCTAGTCACCCTAGGGTTACCAAGGCAAGAGCCATCAGTGTTTAGCTTAGCCTACCCTATGCTAGGCTTTTCCCACCATTTAAGAAACTTTTAATACTACTTTCATAGAAAATATGAAAAGTTGTCAAAAATATTTTCTATACCAATGTTCTTAGTACATTTGTTAACTATTCATTTTTATTATTTATGTCTAAATTTCTAATTTTCCTAAATCAAAATATATTTATATGATGCAACTTTCATGATTAAATATACTTATTTATGCTATCGAAAAAATATATTTATGATCATGTGAGTTGGGATTTTTTACTGTATATGCTTCAGCGTTGTGGTTTCTTAGAGAAATGGAGAAAATGGGTAAGGTATTTCATTTCAACCGTAAGGTTTTCTATTCTAATCAATGGTAGCCCTTCTGATTTCTTTGGAAGTTCTAGAGGGCTTCAGCAAGGGGATCCTTTATCTCCTTTGTTGTTTGATATTGTGATGGAGGCGTTAAGTCGTATGTTGGATGTGGCTGCCTCCGTCGGGCAATTCTCAAGCTTTTCTGTGGGTAGTACGGTTGGTCCATCAGTGATGGTGTCTCACCTTTTATTTGCAGATGTCACTTTGGTTTTTTGTGATGCTGAACCTTCTCAAATTGCTAATTTAAGGGCGATTCTTGCTAGATTTGAGGAGGTGTCAGGGCTTCATATTAATTTAGGAAAATCTGAGTTGGTACCTGTTGGTGGGGTATCCAATTTGGAGGATTTGGTGGGTCTGCTGGGGTATGGGCAGTCTTCTTTGCCCTTGAAATATTTGGGCTTTCCTATACGTGCAAAATTTAAGGATTTATCTATTTGGAATCCTATCCTGGAGAGAATGGAGAGGAGATTAGCAGGTTGGAAGATAATGTATTTATCTAAAGGGGATAAGGTGACACTTATTAAAAGTTCACTTTCATCTTAATTACATACTTTCTTTCCCTTCTTCCTTTACCGGGTAAGGTGGCGAAGCGTATGGAGAAATTACAGAGAGGTTTTCTATGAAATGGGATTGGTGGTGAACCTAAAATACATTTAGTGAATTGGGCCAAGGTTTGTAGGCCTTTGAAGGATGGGAGGCTGGGTATTAGAAGGTTGGGAAACTTTAATTCTGCTTTGCTAGGGAAATGGTTGTGGAGGTATGCTATGGAGACTAATGCTTTATGGAGGAGGGTTATAGAGGCAAAATATGGGAACATTTGGGGTGGTTGGTGTACGAAAAAGATGACAAGTCCTTATGGGGTCAGCTTGTGGAGATACATTAGAAGTGGCTGGTTGAACTTCTCTAAATTCCTTGCTTATGACGTGGGGGATGAGACTAGAGTAAAATTTTGGAAGCATGTGTGGTGTGGAGATTGTACTCTCAAAGAGGCTTTTCCGGAGCTTTATTGCCTTAGTAGATCTAAAGATTCCTCAGTGGCTGAAGTAATGGGTTGGTCTGCGGGGAGGTTTTATTGGAATGTGCAATTTCGCCGTCCACCTCAAGATTGGGAAGAAGAAGCCTTTGACCGGTTTATGGGGTTGGGGTTTTGGACCAGACAAGGTTTGTTGGAAGCTTGGAAGGAATAGAGGGTTTGAGGTTAGAGGTTATTATAGCTCCTTCTATCCCCCTACTCTTGTTGCCTTTCCATGGAGATCAATATGGCAATCGAAGGCTCCTCCAAGGGTGGCTTTCTTTTCTTGGTCTTCTTCTTTGGGTAAGATCTTAACAACAGACAACCTTCGTAAAAGACGAGTGATAGTGCTTGATTGGTGTTATATGTGTAAGAGGTGTGGGGAGTTGGTCGATCATCTTCTACTTCATTGCTCCATAGCTTGGGAGTTGTGGTCTTTGGTGTTCTGCTTGTTTGGTATTTAATGGGTTATGCCTAATATTGTTATTGAGTTGTTTGAAGCTTGGCAAGGAAAGTTTGTGCGGCATCGTCACATTGATGTTTGGAAATTAGTGTTTCATTGCATGATCTGGTGCATTTGGTGTGAAAGGAATGCTAGAAGCTTTGAGAGTTGTGAACGTTCTTTGCTGGAGATTAAGTCTTTTTTCTTACACACTCTCTTTGATTGGAGTGTTGTCTTTTCTCACTTTTCTTGTTCCTCTTTTTCTATTTTTCTTGAACGTTGTTCTTTTGTTTCTTGATTTGTGCCCCCATAGTACATCCCAATGTACTCAGTTTGACAATCTTTTTATTATCAATAATATTCTTAGGTTATTTATCAAAAGAAAAAATATACTTATATATGCTCTTAAGAATGCCATGTGATTCCTCTAAAAAAAAAAAAGGAATGCCATGTGATAGAAATTCTATCATGTATAAAAATAAAAATAAAAAGAATGCCATGTGATATTGTCTCGCACTAAGCAGTTGAACTAACCTCCTTCCAGTCTACAGCTATAATCCTCTTAAAGAAACTAGCGGGTGACTTTTAAAGCAACTTGAGTGAACTGTGAAAGTTTGCTTTATGTTAGGGAAAATTCTTAGGTAGTCAAGGAGTATAGTAAAATGGTACTCCTTCTTCTCACATACATGGTGGACTCCACCATGAATTTAATAAACGGATCCCATTGTGAATGTGAGAGGAGGGAGCACCATTCTCCGTGCTCTAGGAGTACCTAAGAATTACTTTTTTGTTAGACCAATCTATTATCTTTTCTTGGAATTCTAAACTCTATATTTTGAGATTATTTTAGGATACACTTGGAAATGGAAGTTTAAATTTTCATGTTTTAATTAAGGGAAAATTATTGTATACACTCGAAGTATACCATGAATGCGTACTCCTTCGTCTCACATGAATGGTGGGTTCTACTAATTAAATTCATGGTAGGACTCATCATTCATGTGAGAGGAGGGAATACTCATTTATAGTACTCCGGAAGTACCTAATAATTTTCATTAGTTAGGTTTGATGTGATTTTGGGCTAATTAATGTTTAGTATATTAAAATGATAGTTTTTTTTTTTTTTTGAAGTTCTTGACTTTTTGGTGTTTTAAGTTGTGATCTGTGATTATTCTAGGCGCGAAACTACAAATCATCTAAAAAAATCCTATAAAAAAAAATCTATAAAAACAAAAAGAGTTATGACTTATGATTTGTTCCATTATGAGAGGATAGTTGTTATAAACTAGCGGATTTAATTTAATTTCTATTGTTGAGATGGTAGATTTAATATTTATGTGGATGTGTTTTGGACGGAGGATTCACCCCCACCAACTTTGAATGCCTTGTATCTCTTATGATATAAATAGATGAATTCTCCAGTTAAAAAAAAAAAAAAAAAGCTTGTTACTTATTTGGGTCGTGACACACTAGCATACGCCATATATATATATATATATATAAGCCAAAAGCTTGCATTGGTATTGCGTAGGGAGTGTGCCTTGTTGGTGAGAGTAGACAGAAAGGAAGAGGGATAAAAAGTGTGGCATGTGAAAATGCAACAGAGCAATTGAGAGCAATGAAATATTACTTTTTTTTTTTTTGGGGGGGGGGGTGGTGGGGGGTGGGGTCGAGAGGCACATAAAAGGTAGGAAAATATTAGTTTTGTTCTAGGATGGATTTTAGTTGTCGTGATTATTGAGAGTTGTAGATGCCTATCTGGAGTAGAAATATTACTGTGGTATTGGCTTCACTAAGTTTTGGTTTTTGTGGTCAATTAATATTTAGAATAATACTAGAGAGTTGAGATTTTTGTTATTTTTCTAATTTTGTTTTACATTAAATACTGTATATAAACTTGAGAGGATCTAGTAATTGATTTTGTTATATTGGATTTGTCCGAAATTGTTCTTATAATTGTCTTTATTTTTGTTTATGTCTATGTATTTGTATTCTTTGACTGGTCTATATATATCTTTGTTTTTTTTTTTTTTTTTTTTTTGATTAGGCGGAACACTATTCAAAGAATACAAAGATATAGACATAAACAAGAAAAAATATTCAAAAAATTAATGATTCTATTTTATAAATCAAAGTACAATACAATTATCTTCATGCACATACAATAAAAAATAACAATAATGATAAAAGGAACAACAAACAAAATGGGCATATTGTATTCTTTGATAAAAAAATCTTTCTTTTTGGGGTGGTATTGTCTAAGCCAATGATTTGTATGTGGGTTGTTAACTAACAAGGCATGAGAATTCTGGGTTGTTAGATTAGTCAAACCCACCGATCATCTTGTTGTTGATGTTGGCATTGTGGCAAAGATCTTGGGACCTCTATTGGTTTTGATGGAGAACTCAACATATTCAGTATACATCTTTGTAGATGTAGCAAAAATCTCACTAGATCTGACGAAATTTTATTAGAACTAATAATCTCAAATAATGAAGATTGAAAAAAAGTAGAGAATGTCGAAGAGTGACAAATGATGTCACTAGGCAAAAACGAGGCTTTAAATGGATTAATCGGACTTGCATTTCAATATAGAATCCTGTTTTTCATGTCTCAAGGTGATCGAGTTTTGCTTGTGTGAACTTGCCATTGACTAACCTAGTGCTTGAATCAAATTATCTTCGACTCAAATTCCTCTAGTTTGGGCAATTTTTTGTGTCAGGCATGAGTATGGGTTGGACAATCCTTATGTTAAGTTGAGAAATTAGGCTATGTTAATTATTGCCCTATAGGCATATATTTGGAAAACCAAACTAAATGGAAATATTGGGCCAATTACAATGTTTTTTTATTTATTTTTTATTTAAAGTTTCAATATATGACATTTATTCCTGATAATAGCTATTTATTATCAGACTATAACACCAATCAGTTTTGATTTTTTATTTAACCATTAGAGACTTTAACAGTTGAGCTAATTGGAAGCCACACCAATTACATTAATTTGTTTACTTTTCTTATCTTTTATTATGTAAATTTCTCATATAAATATAAATATATATACATATATATTTATACTTATATTTATATATCAAACACGGGTACTCTGTTGTCACTTTCGCAATTTTTAGCCAAGCAAGATAATGCCAACTTTCTGCATTAATGGTATGCACTAATAACAAGCAAACTTGCAAAAGTGAACCACACGGAAGGATAAAAGGCCAGAGGCATGACTGGCAAGAGCCATGCCTAATAGAAATAGTTCGCTCCACTCTTTGCTGCCATGGAATCCAACTCTAAACACACCAAACATAAAAGCAGCGAAGAATCATCAGACAACATCCCTAGCAATACTCTACTGCCAGGTTTGCCTAATCACCTTGCAGAACTTTGCCTTTCTTCTGTACATCCTTCCCTCCTTTACAAGGTTAGTCATTCATGGCGCCGCCTTATCTACTCTCCTTCCTTCCCTCCTTTCTTCTCCCTCTATGCTCTTCTCTCTCCATCACCTTCTCATCAAACTGTGAGAAATCATATGTATGACAGTAACACCAATTCAATCAAGTTCTTGTCCTTAGACCCCATATCATCAACATGGCAACCACTCCCTAGTCCTCCACCTGACCCTCCTCTCCACATCCTTCACCGCCACCCATCTTTCTTGTCACGCAAGCTACCTATTCAGATGGTAACCGTCTCCTGTCACCTTGTCCTTATTGCAGCCACAACACTGCAATTCATGCCTGCACTTTCTCGTCCATTAGTCTTCAATCCAAAACACAATAACTGGTTCTATGGCCCTCCTTTCTCCATGCCACGGCGTTGGTGCGCGACTGGTTCTGTAGCCGGTTCCGTTTATGTGGCAAGTGGAGTTGGTTCGAATTATAGCGGAGATGTAGCAAGGTCTATGGAAAGGTGGGACTTGAAGAACAGTTTAGATTGGAAGTGGGAAAAGAAGGCGGGGCTTAAAGATGGTAGGTTCAGTAGGGAAAGTGTTGAGGCGGTTGGTTATAAAGGGAAGCTTTGCATGGTAAATGTAAAAGGTAATGCTGTGAAAGAAGGGGCTATATATGATGTTGAGAGTGACCTGTGGGAGGACATGCCAGAAGGAATGCTTGCTGGGTGGAATGGACCAGTAGCAACTATGGATGAGATGGTTATGTATGTGGTGGATGAAGCAAAGGGAGCTTTAAGCAAGTATGATGCTAAGAAGGATTGCTGGGAAAAGCTAATCGAGTTGGTGCAGCTGAAAGGGGCTGAACAAATGGATGCCGGGAGAGGAAGAGTTTGTGTGGTTTGTGCAAAAGGGGAAAGGGTTGTTGTGGTAGATGTTGTTGTGAGGCCTGTGAGACTCTGGGTGGTGGAACCACCCCCGGATTTGCTAGTGGTTGCTGTGCATATATTGCCAAGGATGAGTCAGACAGTCACAGACTTGTCTTGAACCATTTGCAGTGGTAAATGGTTACTAGTCATGATTGGAATTAGCTTATAAGTGATATCTGGAAATTAATGCACAATATAATCAACATGTAGAATTAGTCCTCTGAGTTTGGATGAAGCCTGCAAATTTTCAAAACATTGGTTGCTACAAACCAATGTTTTGAAAATTTGCAGTAGCAACCAATGTTTTGAAAATTTGCAGGCTTCAACTTTCTTTCTGTACAAATTACACATAATAAGAAATATGTTTTAATGCCACACCTCCATTTCCAATATGAAGAATATGTTCTTTGATCCTGTACTGTACTTGATTGTTATCTGCTTTAATACAAATTCAGAATTCTGGGTATTTGGTCAAACAGTTCCAACTTTTTCCCCATGATTATTTTCTTGATCCATCTGCAGTGGTAAATATGGTTTGTAGCTTATAAGTGATAACGGATACTTAATGCACAATATAATCACATTTTGAATTAGTCTTCTGATTTTGAAATGTGCTTATGGTTTCTGTTAATTAATTGAAGGATACCTTAGCAGTTTCCTAGCCAAATAACCAATATTTTGAAAATATGCAGGCTTCAATTTTAGTTATGGACAAATTACACATAATAAGAAACATGTTTTGATGCAACAAAACCATATCCTATATGAAGAATAACTTGGTAATTAAGTGTTTAAGTACAAATCAGAATTCTAGTATATTAGAATTATGTGGTTAAATGATTAAATTTATCATTTTTTGAATAACTTAAACTTTTAAGACAATAGTAATATAATATGGTATTGGAGTGGAGGTCATGATTTTAATTACTATCTCCTCCACTCTATTTCTTATTTAAAACGTCATGTATTGAGCCTCACTTAAAAGTGAGTTTGAGTCGAGAATATTAAAATTATGTAAGTTTATTGGACAATTGATAATTTAACATGGGATGTGAGCAAACAATTTCCCCCCCCCCCCCCCCCCCCCCCCCTTACTTGGGTATGTTTAGTGAACTTCCTTTTCATGTTAATTTAATGCTTTAATTAATTTTACAACCCGAAAGAGTTGGCTATATATTTGTCTCTTGTAAGAAAAATTATCCCAGCTTTGCCGATTTTTTTACCTGCCACAATCCTAACCCCTACTCAGCTTATCAAAGAAGTAAATCCTGTCCAACTTTATTCAATCAGCAGGCACTACCTACAGCTAGATTAGTCCTTTTAGATTTTAGTTAATTGGCATCTTTCATTCTAGAGGATTTGGACCTCGTTGGTCACTTTTTTGAAGAAGATTGGGCCTACCTTAAATACATGGCTTAGGCCTAAAGCCTTGTTACTTTCGATCTAAGTCGCTGGTCAAAGGTTTAGACCAACCATTCATCACCATCTTTCTCGCTTCCAATTGATTACTGGCTATTATACAAGTGTTGACCTAAGCCCCTGTGCTGGGGCCTGGCTCCCCCGAACGGTACGTGAGGTGCCTTGCACGGCACTTCTTAAGAACTTGAATTATATTGAGGTCAAAACATTACCAGACTCCAAGAACAACCTTTAGTCCTTGGTGACTTGATCCTTTGGTAATTTGCATGTCTAATTGGTGGTCTTTGTTTATTTATATGTTGATTATATGCCACCTAGCCTTCGTAATAAATTTTAATCATTAAAAACTTTAAATTGCATATTTGATCATTAACATAATTGTTGAATAGTTATATACTTTATTAGAGGTCATATAGACAAATACTTTTGGTGGAACAGATCACCAAATTGCTAGATCTTGTTCTTTGTTTGCTTTATGAACTCCTCACGATCTCCAATGTGGAACACCTCCAAATCACAAGAGAGGCTACTAGAATCTCTCCTAATTTTCACGCTCCAAATTCTAGGGAATAGTAGATGGTGTACCAGAGAGATGGCTTATTTTGAGAGAGCATTCAAAAACTATACGTATGTTCACTCACTGTATCTCTTATTAATTTGACTGATGTAGGAGTATTTTAAATACTAGTAGAGATTCACTTACTATCAGATATATGTGATCCCTAAAAGATCTCATCTGCTAATTTTAAATTACTCCACTACTGATATTGATAACTCATATCAATATCTGTTAAGTTTAAATTACTCTACTACTGAATTTGATAACTCATACCAATATCAGTTAGTTTAAATTTAAACTTACTTATCAGATAACCCATGTGGACGATCCATGGGCCATGGTTTATGGGTTGGGTCAAAACCAACCCAATTTTTAACATCTCCCACTCGTCCACACTGGGTACTATAGTCAGAATTGGCTCCTCTCAATCTCTTGTCCAATCCTCTCTTTATACAAAAAAATGGAGTGTGTGACCTGACGAGAAGGTGTAGGGTAGGAGTACTATATTAAGTCACCATCTAAACTAATATAGTACATCACTTAAAATTTCTCGTCTATGCCCCAGATTATTTGATCAGACCCGATCAAGTTTCTTTAATTCCTCATGAGTTCAAAACTCAAAGCAACACTTGATCCTGTACCATATAATATGCTCATGATTATGTTGAAAAACAAATTCCTCATAATCTCCCGGGCTATGAGCCATAAAATAAATGGTGTGTTCTAAATAATCTTCCCCAGACACTCATGTTAATTTATTCACACTTGACTGCTTTCCTAGACATGCTCTGCGAGACCGTATATATCATGGCCCTAAGATGACATGCTAAAGTAGCGACATTAAACATTTACTTCATGACATAGTTCTAGGTCGAAAAAAGGGCATGTAATGGTCGATTAAGGCTCACGTAATGACGGAGTTGGGATCTATCCAATCACTCCCTTAATTGGTCGGCTAAAGCACATACAATATAATTTGTATACTACAATGGAGCTCCCACTCAACTAGGCTTGTCACACTCAAACATTGTACAAATCTTAGTCCAATTGCCACAAAGGCCACCAACCTGAGTTTTTTAGCACAATTACACATCAAGTTCCTATCCAAGATCTCACATTTGGCTTAATTCAGGCTTCATGAAGTTGTGGATACACTCCAAGTGCGACTCCCATAAGTCTCATCTTAGCCTAGCTAAGGTGACATTCATTATATTATCTTGTATACCTCCCTAAGCGTCAAGATGATCACTTACATGATTTATAGAAAAACAAAGTGATCACTATGTCTCATCCTGCTCGCTACTCAAGCACTAGGGTGATCGTCTAAGTGAGTAGACCGATCTAAGCCTGGTGACTTATTCTCAAATAATGCGTTCAGTATGCAATATCAATCACATCATAAGATAAATCAAAATGAACAACATCATTATTGCATAAAGTATAAATAAACATAAATGTCCATAAGGTATCTAAGAACATATGAAATCCTACAAAGTCCTAAAGTTCTAACATGAGCCTAAAAGACATCTCTAGCAATGGCTTTAGTAAGTGGATCAGCCACCATCCTGCTAGTGGAGATATGTTGGAGGATCACCTCTCCTTGTGTAATAGAAAGACGAATGTAGTTATAACGAGGCTGTATGTGTTTGCTTTTGCTATGATACTTAGGATCTTTAGCATGAGCTAAGGCTACCATACTATCACAATACATCTTTACAGCTTCATCTGCAAGAGATGTCACCCTTAGGCTTTGGAAAAATCTCTTTAACCAAACAGCTTCTTGTGTTGCTGCTAAACAAGCAACATACTCAGACTCCATTGTGGATAAAGCAATGCAAGATTGTTTCTTACTGGTAGAAATGCATAACCTGTAGTGGACTTGCGCTCATCTCTATCACTAGCCTAGTCAACATTAGAATAACCTTTCAATCTCAAATCTCCACCCTAATAGCAAAGAATGAGATCTGATGTCCCACGAAGGTATCGAAAAATCCTCTTAATGGCTTGCCAATGAACAGGTCCTAGATTCTTTGATAACGACTAACCATACCAACTGTAAAATAGATGTCTGGTCGAGTACACAAAATAGCATACATCAGACTTCCAACTGCACTTGCATAGGGAACTCTTGCCATTTCTCTTTTCCTTTTCTGATTTAGGGCAATCTTCAAAGCTTAATGTATGTACCTTCTCAATTGGAGTATCTATGGGTTTGGAATTATGCATACGGAATCGCTCTAAGATCATCTTTACGTAAGTTTCTTGAGAAAAACCAAGAAGCTTCTTTGAGCGATCACTGAAAATCTTAACTCTAAGCATATAATTAGCCTCTCTCAGGTCCTTCATTTCAAAAATAGAGGACAACCACCTTTTGGTGGTGACAATCATCTTCATATCATTTCCAGCCAAAAAAATGTCGTCCACGTACAAAGACAGGATAAGTAAACTCTTTCCTAATTGTTTGACATACACACAATGGTCTTTTTCCATCACTATGAAACTAATCGAAATAATAGCCTTATGAAATTTGAAATACCATTGTCTAGACGCTTGCTTTAGGTCATAAATGGAATGTTTAAGGTGGTACAATTTGCACCCTTGTTCCTTGACCTCAAAGCCAACAAGTTGATTCATATAGATCTCCTCATCTAGTTCACCATTGAGAAATGTAGTCTTTACATCCATTTTGAAGAGTTCCAAATCCAAATGTACAACAATAGCTAGAATAAAGTGAGTAGAGACAAATCTCACTACTAGGGAGAAAGTCTCTTCAAAGCCTATCCCTTCTTTTTCGGTATAGCCTTTCTCCATGAGAAGAGCCTTATATTTGTCAATTGATCCATCTGCCTTATGCTTTACTTTTAAAACCCACTTGTTTCTAATGGTCTTGCGCCCAGGCAGAAGGTCAACCAACTCCCAAATTTGATTCTTTGCCATAGAATCCATCTCATCCCTCATAGCAACTATCCATTCATGTGAAGCAGGTGAAGCTAATGCTTCCTCATAGGAAGCAGGCTCATCAAGGTCCAGTGAATCACATATAAAAGATTCCCCCTCAATCTCAAAATGATGACGGGGAATAGTTCCACGTTCACTTCTACGTACCTTGGATCCTTGTGTGTCACTATATAGCGGTTTGCTCCCATTAGGAGCCAAATCACTCCCACTATCTTTGGCGATTTCAGGATAAAGTTTTGATTCTCCACCCTCGCCCAAAGATGGTATGACACCTTCAAGTTCTTATAGCTCATAAAGCTAAAGATCTTGTTTTGCTTCACTGATGCTTAGAAAATCATCTCCAATGAAGTTGACATCACGAGACTCTATCTCAATCATTCCACCATCAGAATGTTCACCATACATTACATACACCTTTGAGCTTTCTGAATATCTTATAAAGATTTTCTTACTTGCTCTAGGGCCTAATTTCCCATACTTATGGGAAGTATTGTGAGCAAAACTTGCATAACCCCAAGGCCACAAGTTCTCCAATTTGGGTTTTGCACTAGTCCATAACTTATATGGTGTTGTGGGAACTGACTTAGAAGGTACACAGTTAAGGATGTACGCAGCAATCAACAATGCATCCTCCCAAAACGAAATTGGAAGGTTAGCTTGCGCCATCATCGATCTAACTATCTCTAATAGAGTATGAATCCTTCTCTTTGCAACACCATTTTGTTATGGAGTACTAGGAATCGTCAATTGCCTGCGTATCCCCTTTTCCTCACACAGTTCCTGAAACTGTTTAGAAAAATATTCACAACCCCTATCAGTTCGAAAAACCTTTAGGTACCTTTCTTTTTTATTCTCAACCTCTGCCACAAAGTGCTTAAAGCAGTCTAATGCTTCGAAGCGATGAGAGATAAGATAGACATAACTGAAACGTGAATAGTCATCTATAAATGTGAGAAAATAAGAGGTGCCATGGTGTACCTTAACATTCATAGGTCCACGTATGTTCGAATGGACTAATTCCAAAGGATGAGTTGCCCTTGGAACCTTACCAAAAGGCTTCCTACAGGCCTTTCTAGCTAGACAAGGTTCACACATAGGTAGGCTTACATTAGTGATAGGCCCCAATAGGTCTTCTCTAGCTAGTCTAGCCAATCTATCTCTTCCTATGTGTCCAAGTCTAGCATGCCACATTGCAGAATCAGAAACATCATCATTATGAGCAATAAAAGAAAAAGAGGAATGATCTAAATCCAACATAAAGAAATCATTGGATAAATAACCATGTCCATAAAAGGTTTTATTTAAATAAAAATCCAACTAAGAACCATCGAAATGGAAACTAAATCCAAGTCTAAGCATAGTAAGTACTAAAAATAGATTACATTGGACACCAGGTGCATGAAGCACATCATGAAGAAGTAACGTACGTCCCAGATGCAATTTGAATTGGTAAGTTCCAACTCCTATGACTTTTTTTTGAGCTCTGTTACCGAAAATAATGTACTGTGTTCCTGTTGGTATCTTTTTGTAATCCACACACCCAACTCTATCTTTGGCTATATGTTTGGTTACTCCTGAATCTAAAATCCACCCAGGAATAGTATTAGTAACAAAAAAATGTGTACAAACATAAGTAATAGCAAAGTTGTTAAGAATGGATGCCTTCTTTGGCTCAGTGCACTCACGAGCGAAGTGACCCTTCTTATCACAGTTGTAGCACTTGATCTTTGCCTTGTCCTTCTTAGCATGCTTGCCTTTTAGGCACTTTGCTATCTTGCCTTTTTTAGGCCTAAGGTTTCCAGCTTCTTTGGCATTCCTCCCTTGTCCTTTGCGTTTAGGCCTGAATACCTTCCACTGCCCAGATTGGGCGACAAGGAGGGTGTTTTGGTGCTCCCCCATGCGCTTTGCCTCAAACTCGAGATGACGAGAAATATCAGCAAAAGTCCTGATATTCTCACTATGTGTCAAAACAAGCTTCATTTGCTCCCAAGTAGGTTCAGGCAGTGAACGTATCACCGCTATAACCTATTGTTCAATAGAGAGATTATTACCAGCAGCATTTAGGTCACGGATCAATGCAGACTTTGTCCTTAGATGTTCAGCCATGCTATGCTTTGAATCCATAACATATTGCTTAAACTTCAAAGTAAGAGCTCGCAACCTAGTTGCTGAAGTCCCTCCATAGGCAATCTTAAGCTGGTTCCATATCTCTTGGGCACTTGGGTAGTCCTTAAACTCCCCAATAAGATCACTATGCATGCTACTTAGCATAGTGAAACGTGCACAATGATCTTTCTTAACCCAAGACTCATAGGCCTCCAAGTCACGGCGATGTTGGGCAATATTCCCATTTTCAAGTCGCATCATCACATTGGTTAGGGTTTCAAGTACCTCTTGTTCATTAAGCAGATATTGAATTTTTCTATGCCACATATCATAGTTGGTTCCATCTAGTTTCTCTCTCTTAGTTTGATTAGCAACTACATTCTTAGTGGCCATGTTCACTACCTTCATTACACAAGTTGACATTAGCACATACACTTTTAAATTTTATTTCCAAAAGTCTAACTAGACCACGATATTCCTTTCTACATAGTGAGATCAAAAATTTCGCTAAGCTCATAATCATCTCTCATTATGAAAATTGGAATAACACATCTAATTGAATTTAAATAAAATTTTGTGAAGAATAAAACATCACATCATCCACATATTAAATTATACATATAACATGTGTCTATACATCTTTGTGCACAACACATTGTGCATGGGCTCCACTTAAGCTCTATTGGTAATTTCATACAACATACTAAGACAAAATTTGAAAATTATAGGAAACCGTGAAACACATCCCCTTACATGGCTTCCAAAATTAAATTACATAGCCTTAAATTACATTGTCAAAAACAATGGCCCAGAAAAAATTGCCAAAACATTGGCCCGAAAAATTACATATTCAAGTACCCTACTACAAAGATTCCATTTGTAATTAAAAAAAATTGGGGATGCCACGTTACCAAATAATTTCAAAAATTGTCTTATCCATCCACAATAACAATAAATAAAAATATACATGTTGCATAAATTACCAATACAATCTCTAACTATAGAGATGAGCCAAAGAGTCTCAAAAACCCATTGGACACATATTCATCAATGCATTCATATAATATCAATTCAATCATATCACAATATGTTAAAAAGGCATCATAAATTAATTAAAAAATTAAATAAATTCCATGCATAATTATACAAAAACTTAGAAAACTAATTTCACAATTTTATTTTAACATCACAGTTAAAAAAAAAATTGCCATCACAATTACATGTATTAAATATATGTCATACTAGGAAAAGAGGTCTAATAAACAAGAACGTTTATAATATAATAAGAAAATCCACTGTGCATGTTATAACATTTGATTTTCATATAGTTTTCTGTATTTTTATAACTTATAAGTTATTGCTACATAAGCAATAACTACAAAATCCATATCTTGGAAAGTTATCCTTTGTAAACTACTGTAACAAATCCACATAGCATTTGTAAACAATTGTCTCAAACCCACATAGCCACTCAACGTGTGGCTTATTTCATTGCACAGTTTCCTTGTTGAAGGAAACAACAAGTATAAGAATTTGTGTGTAACTAATACATCAAGTCACCAACATGGGGCTCATCGCTTTAATTTATGGATAACCAGTCAAGCTCTAAGTTGAGTGGTACAAGCATGGTAAACTACTACAAGACAATTTTAAATGAATGAAAAACATATATTTTTTTTTTTGCTGTTCATCACAACAATTTTTTGGATTACATGTAAACATTCAAAAAATTATAGCTCTTTATTTCTCTCTCTACATGCCATTACATGCTTCTAAAAATTATAGATCTGAAAAATAAAAATTACTTAAACTTTTAATTTTAGCATGCATATAGGATTACATATATATTAGAGATCATGGCATCATTCATGAGTGAAAACAAGCATAAAATGGCTCTGATACCAATGTTGAATAGTTATATACTTTATTAGAGGTTATATAGACACATACCTTTGGTGGAACAGATCACCCAATTGCCGGATCTTGTTCTTTGCTTGCTTTATGAACTCCTCACGATCTCTTTTGTAAAACACCTCCAAGTCGCAAGAGAGGTTATTAGAGCCTCTCTTAATTTCCACGCTCCAAATTCTAGGGAACAGTAGATGGTGTCCTAAAGAGATAACTTATTTTAAGAAAGCACTCAAAAAAATATACGTATATTCACTCACTGTATCTCTTATTAATTTGACTGATGTAAGAGTATTTTAAATACTAGTAGAGATTCACTTATTATCAGATATATGTGATCCTTAAAAGATCTCATTTGTTAAGTTTAAATTACTTCACTACTATTATTGATAACTCATATCAACATCAGTTAAGTTTAAATTACTCCACTATTGATATTGATAACTCACACCAATATCAGTTAGTTTAAATTTAAACTTACTTATCAGATAGCCCATGTGGACGATCCATGGGCTATGGTTTATGAGTTGGGTCAAAACCAGCCCAATTTTTAACAATAATATTTCATAAAATCGAGACCACTTTGATGACAAAACATAAATTCTATTTACTATGTTAACATTTTCTAGTAATAATAAGTACATTTTTAAAACAATTTTGAAAATATAAGAGCTAAAGTATATCATTTAAAATTAAGTATAAATACGATTTTCCTTGTGAGGTGGAGAAAGTAAGGTGTAGCAGCCACTATATCTCCGCAATAAAGATATATATAAAGCAAGGATTAAGTTTGAAGTGTTTAGGGTCCGTTTGGATACCGCTGAAACTGAAAACTGAAAAACACTGTAGCAGAATAATTTTTAAATGTGTAAATAGTATAGTAGGACCCATTTTTAATGAAAAAGTTACTGAAAAGTGGTATTTGTGGGTCCGTAAACAGTGAAAAAAGAGTTGAAAAAGTCAAAAATTGCGGTTACTGTTCATGAATAGTAGCTGCACAGTACTCGTACAGTAGCCACAAAGGCTGAAACGCGCACGTTAGGGGGGTAAAAAAAAAAGAGAAGTGGAAGACGCGGAACTATCCAAACGAAGGCTAGTCACATATTCCTGCTGAGTTCAAGCTTATGTCCTTAAAAAGTCGCCTAAAAGCATTGAATTATGTTTGATTAGAATGCCACAAGGGTTGTGTAGAGGAGAGAAACAATACAAATGAAGCCTAACAAGGATGGTTGGAGATATGGTCCAAGCTGAATGAGCTAAGCCAGGCTAGGATATATATATATATATATATATAGGAATAACAGATTTGGAATCTTCTTCTTCATTAGCAGTTTTGCTTGATGGAGAGGAAGGTTCAATTTTTGTTGAATAGAAAGTAGTGCTAACTTGAGAGCTATCACTAGCTACTCCTTTTAGCTTCAAATCTGGTTTAACAAAATTCTTTCGTAAATAGTTTTCAACATCAGAATTTCTTTTTGAAAAACTTTCAGATCCAGCAAAGGAATGTCTTCCTTCATCGATCTGTAAAGGTTTGAAATCTGGAAAACTAATTTTAACAATGCCATCAATATATTGTTGAATATGAGCAAGATCAGTTTCATGGTAAATAGGTTTAGCAGGAGGAGACTCTCGTTCCAACAACCATTCTTTAGGAAGTTGAACATCTTCCCAACGAATCATCTTTGGAACCTCAACCCTAGCCTCAGGATTAGAACATTGAATTAACAAAGTTTTACCAGCAGGATCTCTGGGATGAGCAGCTCTGGGATTCAACTGAGAACCCATGAGTCTGTAATAAATACGGTAAACAAGAGCAAAAGGCTTACTACCTTCTTCCATATTATAACCAGAAGTCAACACATTTAAAGTTAAAGCTTTAATAATATTAGGATCATCCAAAGCAAGACAAATATCAGGGTAAACATCAAAGTAAACAGTTCACACCCTTTTTGGTATCAGAGCCATTCCTTCCTTGGCCGCCGATAGTTGTGTTGTTGTCTTTGCTCCCTTGTCTTTGTTCTTCCGAACCTTTGGTGCTTCGTTGTTGTGTTCTATCTTGTGATCGTTGGCGCCACCTTAGACATAAAGTGAATCCTGAGAACCGAGTTTCTATAAGGCCCGTGTAAGCCGACGGACAGGCGTTGAGGGCAAGAAAGAGGGTAGACGGTTGTTTAGGGTATGTGTTACGAAATGCAACGGTTGTGAGAGAAAACATGATAATTGAGTGTTAAAATTAAGAAAGCATGGACAAGATGTGGAGATCCAACTCTTCTGTTAGTTCCAGGTCTAGATGTCCTCCTGACATCATTAATGAAGATGATCATGTTGTTCTGGAAAAGGAAATTCCAGATTTCCGCAGATGGAATATTCCCAAGATTGACAAGAAAACTGTTTATGATACTACTTGGATTGAAGATAAAGGATTATCTCAATACCGTGTTAGAACTGTTGAACAAACATTTTCTATTTCTCGAAATCATGAAAAATGTTGCTTGTTTTCTAGAAAAAATATTAACGAATTTCTTGCTACTAAAATGAAATATTTACATATTGGACTTGTTCAAGTTGCTGTTAAACCACTTACAAGAAGAGGTATTAATGCTTCCATATTAATGTGTTTACGAGATGCTAGATTTAAAATCTTTAATGATAGCATTCTTGGCATGATTACTGCATCCTTATATGATGGTCCTGTTTACTTTGATGTTTACCCTGATATTTGTCTTGCTTTGGATGATCCTAATATTATTAAAGCTTTAACTTTAAATGTGTTGACTTCTGGTTATAATATGGAAGAAGGTAGTAAGCCTTTTGCTCTTGTTTACCGTATTTATTACAGACTCATGGGTTCTCAGTTGAATCCCAGAGCTGCTCATCCCAGAGATCCTGCTGGTAAAACTTTGTTAATTCAATGTTCTAATCCTGAGGCTAGGGTTGAGGTTCCAAAGATGATTCGTTGGGAAGATGTTCAACTTCCTAAAGAATGGTTGCTGGAACGAGAGTCTCCTCTTGCTAAACCTATTTACCATGAAACTGATCTTGCTCATATTCAACAATATATTGATGGCATTGTTAAAATTAGTTTTCCAGATTTCAAACCTTTACAGATCGATGAAGGAAGACATTCCTTTGCTGGATCTGAAAGTTTTTCAAAAAGAAATTCTGATGTTGAAAACTATTTACGAAAGAATTTTGTTAAACTAGATTTGAAGCTAAAAGGAGTAGCTAGTGATAGCTCTCAAGTTAGCACTACTTTCTATTCAACAAAAATTGAACCTTCCTCTCCATCAAGCAAAACTGCTAATGAAGAAAAAGATTCCAAATCTGTTATTCCTGATGATACTGATTTTCCAAATATTGAACCACCTCATGTTTACCAAAACCAACTGCGTGTTATAAGAAGTGTTAATTATGATTATGTTTACAAAAAACCTGCTTTTGAAGTTAATATTGTTGGTTTAGCCAGAGAACTCCACTCTGCTAAAAACAAAGAAAAATTGACTTATTTCAACTCTGCTTTTTCTGCTGTTGAAAAATACCGAATCCAGGAACTTTGGAAAAAGAAAATGATTTCCTTGGAACGACAAATTCTGTTTTTTGATTTTATTGAACATTATTATGTTTCAAATGATCCTGTTACACAGAATCGTTTGAACGTAATCAAATCACATTTTGTTAAACCTGATAAAACTATTGTAAGGTCTAGCCATCCTCCTCTTGAAACAGTTCTCATTAACTGTGGAAAAGTGGAAGTTGCTGCTTCTCCTTTTAAAATTGCTGATGCTGAAACTCCTACTTCTGGTATTATTGAACAAAACAATTTTACAAATGAGTCTCTGCATATTATTGGTCAACAACTTGACCGTATTGAAGAGAAAATTGTTGACAAATCTATTTCTCAAAAACCTGAGAAACCTTTGATTGATTTACCCAGTCAAAGAGAAAATATTGGTTTCAAAACGTCTCAGGCCAAACTCACTGCTACTGTTGACAAAATGCTTTCTGATTTAAAAATTAAAACAGAAAGTACTTCTACTTCAAACACTGCTTGTCCTATTTCTGTAAAAGGAAAAAGAATTGTTTCTGAAGATTCTGATTCTGATTCTTCTGTTGACTCAAAAAATGTGTTTGGTAATGGTTTTCCAGAAATTAAAAGATTTATTGGGACTACTCCCACGTCTTTGACAAAAAACTGGTATTCCAAACCAACTCCTCCTGATTTACAGTTTGAAGAAAGAACTTTTCAAACTCAGTTTTCTATTTCTGCTGATAAACTTTATGAATGGAATATTGACGGTTTTTCTGAACAGAATATTATTAACAAAATGGGTCATATGTCTATGGCTTGTATTGCCTACCAGAACAACCATAACCTGACTGAACCAGAAATTGTTGACCTCTTGGTTACTGGATTTACTGGTGCTCTTAGAGGTTGGTGGGATTCTTATCTCACACATGATGCCCGCGAATCTATTAAACATGCTGTTAAACGAAATGATGATGGTATCCATATTTTCGATGAAAATAAGGGTCAAGGTGTTCCTGATGGTGTTAATACTTTGATTTATACCATTCTCAAACATTTTGTTGGTAATTTGACTAATATTTCATCTCGTGTTTCTGATTTTTTGAATAACTTGAGATGTCCTACTATGTCTGATTACAGTTGGTATCAAGATGTTTTCCTTTCCAAAGTCATGACTAGGAAAGACTGCAAGAAGCCTTATTGGAAAGAAAAATTTATTGACGGTCTGCCTCCTATTTTTGCTCACAAGGTAAAGCAAGAATTGCTTGGTAAAAATGATTCTATTAACTATGATGATTTAACCTATGGTGACATCTTGTGTACTATTAAAAAACTTGGTATTAACATGTGTATTTATGAAAAATTGTTAAAAGCCCAATTAAAAAACAAGAAAATTGCTAAGTATGAAATGGGTAATTTCTGTGAACAATATGGCTTACCCTCTATTGCTCCTTCCAGGCAACGGCGGGAAAAACATGATAAAAGCCACAAAACTGTTAAACAAAAAAAATACAGAACCAACTTTGTTGAACCACATGATTTTTACAAAAAGAAAAATGTTTCTAAAAAATTTGTTAAACAAAATCCTGATAAAGGAAAATGCTTTAATTGTGGCAAACCTGGTCATTACAGCAAAGATTGTAAACAAAAACCTGGTAAGCTAAAAAACAAGTTGAATATGTTAAACATAAATGATGCAGATCAAGAAGCCCTATTCAGAATCCTTGAATCACACAATTCGTCTGATTCTTTGGAAGATGGTTTGTCTTCTTCTGACTCTTGTTATCACTCTGCTACTGAATCTTCTAATTCACCCAATATTAAACTTGGTTGTAAAGATTCCTGTTGTAATGTTTTAAAATCTGTTAACACACTCACAAAACATGAAGAAAATGAAAACTTGTTAATTAAATTGATAAGTCAGATTCAGAACCCTGAACTGCAAAAAGATTATCTTGATAAGTTTAAGAAAAATATTAACAAAACTGAAAATTCTAAAAAACTTAAATCCACAATAAGTTTTGAGGAAACTTTGGAAAGATTCAATAAGAAGAAATCCAAAGAACCAACTATTAATGATCTTCAACTTGAAATCACTAATCTCAAACAAAAAATTGTTGACCTCCAGAATGATTTCAAACTATTAAAAACTGATAATATTGATCTTAAAAATGAATTGTTGACTTTTAAAATGAAAAATACTCTTTTCGATGCTGGGCCAAGTGAGCATAAAGAAGGAGCTGACTCCAGTCAAAAAATCCTTCTTTTTGATACAGGTATTGCTGATATTGTTGATTCTCACTTTGATGTTCTTGCTATGATTGACTCAGGTTCAGACAAGAATTGTATTCACGAAGGATTAATCCCTTCAGAATACTTTGAAATGTCCTCTGAAAAACTCGTTTCTGCCAATGGATCTCGTCTGCATATTGATTATGAGCTAAATACTGCTTTTATTCGCCATGATAATGTTTGTTTCCAGATTCCTTCTGTCCTTGTCAAAAACATGCATGACAAAGTGATTTTAGGAATACCATTTATTAATGCTTTGTATCCATTCCTTGTTGAACATGATGGTATTACTACTGATCCTTTTGGTAAAAAGATAAAATTCAAATTTGAATCTAATATTGACACCGATATTGATGATACAGGATCGCTTAGGAGTATTGCTGCCAAATCTCCTACTACTATTAATACCACTAGCAAGTGGAATATTATGTCTTCCTCAGCATCGAGGAAACTCAAGGGAAAAGCTCCTGCACAGGACTATTCTCAAGACAAAAGGCTCCCGGCGGGACAACCTTTTGTAATGCATGAAGGTGTATCTTCTAGGCAAAAACCTAGTCGATCGACATCCCTTTAGGAATATGACCCGACAGAGGTCTCATATTCCAGTGGTGACATGGTGTTTACTTTGCAGGAAGTTTTGTCTACAACATTACAGTTCCACAATGGATCTTTTAGTGAACTTCCTACCCCTATTAAAATTCTTCTTGATAATCTCCAAGCTGCTTATTCTGTTAACCATCGCAAACTTTTCAAGAAAACCCTCCAGGCCCTTAAAATTCACCTTGTTAACCTTTCAGCCCAAAATGAAGTCTATGAAAGCCTTCTTGTTGACCTACAAACCAAAATTGAGACCTATGAAAACTGCACTGTTAACCCACAACCACAAGCCTTTGCAGGCTATACCCATACGGCTTTTGCAAGCCATTCTGTTAACCCTGAAACTAGTCAACTCTTTGGCAAAGAGGATATCCATTCCATGGATAAATTGAGTCTGATGAACACAGATTATGCCAAATTGAGTCTTAAGACACAATTTGATGTAAGATGTGCTGTTGCCAACTTGCCCTCTGATATACAGAAATGTATTTTGGAACACAAAGCTATGTTTAGGTCTTTTGACCTTTGGTGCGAATATTTCAAAAAACTGGTTACTGCTACTATTCCTCCTCCTGAGGATATTGATATTGATGATAATGTTTTTATTCAACTAGATTGGGAAGAATACTTTGGAAAGAGTTCCAGAGTTTTTGAACAGAAGAAGCATCCTTGTCCTGGTCTCCTTATTAACTACGAAAATGATGATCTTGATGATGAGGACATGGATCCTGATTGGTTATCCCAAATGTTTGAGTTTGGTTTTATCAGAATGATCAGATTATCCAATCGTGGTCAGATCAACCAACTCCCCCAGATTATTCAACAAGCTGTTGCTCATCATACTAGTCCCGCGGTTACTATTAGATGTTGGAGCACTCTTCCAAAATGGGAAAAAGACAATTGGATGAATGTGCAACCCTCCAAACATCTCATTCTTGTTAACGGTCATACTCACCAAGGACCATGGTACAAAGGAAACTCTTACTTATCCTTTAAAAATCCCTATGGTCTTGCTAATTGCTGGAGTAGTTATTTCAATAATCAGATTCTTGAAGTTATCCAAGATTTATGGAAAGATTACCATTTCATGGGTAATACAGATAGAATCACTATTTTTGGCCTTAAACCATATGGAATGGCAATAAGGCACCTATCCATTGCTGATTATGTTAATCCCAAATTATTCACTGATCGAGCTAAAGAACCTGTTTATGAACATTTGCTTTACTGTGGATTCTGTCACCAGTATGCCACTTACCATGAACATGAGTGCAATTATGATCCCCCATGGGATCCCTATGATGGTTGCTCAGACTACTGCAACACTGATTAGTCCAGCTGCCTCATCCATTGATTCCTTTGTTGACTACTACTCTACTTTCGGCACAAGACGACAAAATGTCATCCTCTGCCAACTGTTCACTGTTCACTCACGAGATCACTGTTCACTCACGGATATTGATGTATACACTAAAAATTACTGTTCACTTTTACTATTCACTATTTACTTTTTACTTTATTTGCCCTATATAAGGGGGGCTGTCCCTTATTATTTCTTCAGGACCTATTAGGAGAGAAAAAAGAGCTATTAGGAATCCTTCCCTACTAAGCCTTTCTATCCCCAGATCCTCCGGTGACTACTACTTCTTTGTAAGTGATTCACTGTTGCTATCTTGTTCACCTGTAATCCTGTAACTATTAATCTTGTACTTTGTTTATTACTTTCAATATTAATCAAGTACTTTTATATTCACTTATTTTTGCTAATGTTATACTGCTTGGCTGGTTCTACCGCCTTATTACTGTTTTAAATTATTTTGGTTAATTGTGCTACCGCCATCTTGGACGGTTCTACTTGCTTTATATTAATTCTAGATGTTGAAAATATTGCTTCAAAACATATTTTTGCTAGATGGCAAGCTATTTTAAGTGTTTTTGACTTTCATATTGAATATATTAAAGGTTCCCAAAATGCCATCCCTGATTTCCTTACTCGTGAATTTCTGCAGAATTCACACATGGCGAGTAGGCGGTCGAAAGACAAAGGCCCCACCAAAGACCCAAATGAAACCCAACTTGTTAAACATGAACCTGCTTCCTCTTTCTAAACTATTAACCGTTTCACTCCTTTAGGTACCATACCTAAACCCAACTATTGCTCTGTCTTAGTCTCCTCTTATGATCCATATGCCTTAACCCCTGTTCACCAACCTGTTAGGACTACCTTTCCTAGGAACACTTCCCAGTATGCTAGGAAACCATACTTCCAAAATTTGTTTTTTATTGAACCAAACAGATCCCATATTGTTGACCCTCCACAACTTGCTGAGAGTTACTTTCCCCCTGGTTTTCATTGGATCCCTGAACATAAGGAAAAAAAATTTGCAATATTATTCTGACCTCTTGCAGCATGAGAAATCCATAAGGATTAAATCCATCACTGATCAGAATGATACTTCTCGAATTATTTACCACAGTGTTTACATTGTTAACTTTATCCCTGAGAAAAGATGGGGTCCTTCCCCAAATGATACCAGATTAATGCCCGGATGTTCTGTTCCGTATTCCTATCATGACATACTGGGAAGTAGTAAATTAATATGCAGGGGATATTAATTTTCTGTTAATAGTATATGCAGGGCAGTGACAACAACACAACTATCGGCGGCCAAGGAAGGAATGTCTCTGATACCAAAAAGGGAGGGGACCAAGCGCATAGGGGGCGGAAGCACCAGAAGCACAGAAGTAGTATATGCAAAATAGAATTAATATAAAGCAAGTAGAACCGTCCAAGATGGCGGTAGCACAATTAACCAAAATAATTTAAAACAGTAATAAGGCGGTAGAACCAGCCAAGCAGTATAACATTAGCAAAAATAAGTGAATATAAAAGTACTTGATTAATATTGAAAGTAATAAACAAAGTACAAGATTAATAGTTACAGGATTACAGGTGAACAAGATAGCAACAGTGAATCACTTACAAAGAAGTAGTAGTCACCGGAGGATCTGGGGATAGAAAGGCTTAGTAGGGAAGGATTCCTAATAGCTCTTTTTTCTCTCCTAATAGGTCCTGAAGAAATAATAAGGGACAGCCCCCCTTATATAGGGAAAATAAAGTAAAAAGTAAATAGTGAACAGTAAAAGTGAACAGTAATTTTTACTGTATACATCAATATCCGTGAGTGAACAGTGATCTCGTGAGTGAACAGTGAACAGTTGGCAGAGGATGACATTTTGTCGTCTTGTGCCGAAAGCAGAACAGTAGTCAACAAAGGAATCAATAGGTGGAACACTTCAGATATCTCGAGGATCTGGAGAATCTTCATCATGTCCAAACAGTATCTTGTCTCTATAGGGATTATTAGCAACAGGTTCTTCAGAAGAAGCTTTTGACTCATCTTCTTCAGAGGTTTTAGCAGCCATAAGTTTTTCAGCACACTTAAGTAGTTCAAACAAAGCATCTGGATCTTTGCGCAGGTCATCAAGAGGAGAAGTCTTCTTCTTGGGAGGCTTTGGTTTAACATTTTTAATGGGTGTTGCAGAAGAAGAAGGTTTCTGTAACTGAGCAGGAGTGTTAACTGGTGAATAGTTAATAGGAGGATTACCATTAGAAAATTCTTTAGCAATGGTTCCAGCAATATTGTAAGTGTGAGGAAACCTGTCCCACCATTTAACATACCAATGTCTGGCAAGAATATTTTCATCAACATGAACCTCATATTGCCATTTCAGGATCCAAGGAATCTTGTGTCTCATGGCAAAATGGAGCAAAGCAGGAAATTTGGCTCTAGCAGTTTGAGCATCAACCTTGTAGTTACTGGCAAACAAGCTAAAAGCTTCCACCAATGGTTGTGGCAGAAGATCAGGGATAAGACCAAATTGAGACCACCAACGGGCAAACCAGAATGGCAGGCAACCATCAAAGCAATTGTCAAATTTAATAAACCAAGAATGAGTCATGGTTTCATTCTGGTGTAGCATAAACCTGAACCAGGCAGTAATATAGTCATGATAGGAATACGGAACAGAACATCCGGGCATTAATCTGGTATCATTCGGGGAAGGACCCCATCTTTTCTCAGGGATAAAGTTAACAATGTAAACACTGTGGTAAATAATTCGAGAGGTATCAATTTGATCAGTGATGGATTTAATCCATATGGATTTTTCATGCTGCAAAAGATCAGAATAATATTGCAAATTTTTACCCTTATGTTCAGGGATCCAATGAAAACCAGGGGGAAAATAGTTCTCAGCAAGTTGTGGAGGGTTAACAATATGGGATCTGTTTGGTTCAATAAAAAACAAATTTTGGAAGTACGGTTTCCTAGCATACTGGGAAGTGTTCCTAGGAAAGGTAGTCCTAACAGGTTGGTGAACAGGGGTTAAGGCATATGGATCATAAGAGGAGACTAAGACAGAGCAATAGTTGGGTTTAGGTATGGTACCTAAAGGAGTGAAACGGTTAATAGTTTGCAAAGAGGAAGCAGGTTCATGTTTAACAAGTTGGGTTTCATTTGGGTCTTTGGCGGGGCCTTTGTCTTTCGACCGCCTACTCGCCATGTGTGAATTCTGCAGAAATTCACGAGTAAGGAAATCAGGGATGGCATTTTGGGAACCCTTAATATATTCAATATGAAAGTCAAAAACACTTAAAATAGCTTGCCATCTAGCAAAAATATGTTTTGAAGCAATATTTTCAACATCTTTTTCAATAACATATTTAGCACTTCCTGCTCAGTCACAGAGACCTTCCTCTTCTGCAACACCCATTAAAAATGTTAAACCAAAGCTTCCTAATAAGAAGAATTCTCCTCTTGATGATCTTCGTAAAGATCCAGATGCTTTGTTTGAACTGCTTAAGTGTGCGGAAAAACTTATGGCTGCTAAAACCTCTGAGGAAGATGAGTCAAACGCCTCTTCTGAAGAATCTGTTGCTAATAATCCCTATAAAGACAGGGTACTTTTTGGACATGATGAAGATTCTCCAGATCCTCGAGATATCTGATGTGATCCACCTATTGATTCCTTTGTTGACTACTGTTCCGCTTTCGGCACAAGACGACAAAATGTCATCCTCTGCCAATTGTTCACTGTTCACTCACGAGATCACTGTTCACTCATGGATACTAATGTATACAATAAAAAGTCACTGTTCACTTTTACTGTTCACTATTCACTTTTTGCTTTATTTTTCCTATATAAGGGGGGCTGTCCCTTATTATTTCTTCAGGACCTATTAGGAGAGAAAAAAGAGCTATTAGGAATCCTTCCCTACTAAGCCTTTCTATCCCCAGATCCTCCGGTGACTACTACTTCTTTGTAAGTGATTCACTGTTGCTATCTTGTTCACCTGTAATCCTGTAACTATTAATCTTGTACTTTGTTTATTACTTTAAAACAGTAATAAGGCGGTAGAACCAGCCAAGCAGTATAACATTAGCAAAAATAAGTGAATATAAAAGTACTTGATTAATATTGAAAGTAATAAACAAAGTACAAGATTAGTAGTTACAGGATTACAGGTGAACAAGATAGCAACAGTGAATCACTTACAAAGAAGTAGTAGTCACCGGAGGATCTGGGGATAGAAAGGCTTAGTAGGGAAGGATTCCTAATAGCTCTTTTTTCTCTCCTAATAGGTCCTGAAGAAATAATAAGGGACAACCCCCCTTATATAGGGAAAATAAAGTAAAAAGTAAATAGTGAACAGTAAAAGTGAACAGTAATTTTTACTGTATATATCAATATCCGTGAGTGAACAGTGATCTCGTGAGTGAACAGTGAACAGTTGGCAGAGGATGACATTTTGTCGTCTTGTGCCGAAAGCAGAGCCAAGAAAATATGGATACCTAATTCTGATTCCTAGGATAGAAAACTTGCTTTATATTAATCCTCTTGATGACCTGCGCAAAGATCCAGATGCTTTGTTTGAACTACTTAAGTGTGCTGAAAAACTTATGGCTGCTAAAACCTCTGAAGAAGATGAGTCAAAAGCTTCTTCTGAAGAATCTGTTGCTAATAATCCCTATAGAGACAAGATACTGTTTGGACATGATGAAAATAGTAAAATTAGTTGATTAGAATTAATATAAAGCAAGTAGAACCGTCCAAGATGGCGGTAGCACAATTAACCAAAATAATTTAAAACAGTAATAAGGCGGTAGAACCAACCAAGCAGTATAACATTAGCAAAAATAAGTGAATATAAAAGTACTTGATTAATATTGAAAGTAATAAACAAAGTACAAGATTAATAGTTACAGGATTACAGGTGAACAAGATAGCAACAGTGAATCACTTACAAAGAAGTAGTAGTCACCGGAAAAATATATATATTTATATATATGGGTCATGCTAACGAGTGTTCTTAAGGCATTGGTAAACAATCCATTTTAAAAAAGTTTTGTCATCACTTTTATAAAAATTTAAAAAGCTGTCAAATATTAATTGCTTTTCTTTTTTTCACCATAAAAACTTTCTTTAAATGAATTATTAAACAATACTCTAAGTACATTCGTTAACATTTCCTTATATATATATATATATATATATAGTTACAACATATTGTTAACTCCGCATCTCGAGCTATATTTTTTTTAGATCCTGAGCACTTTGTATATATTAACAAAATTTTTACTACTAATAAATGCCATTAAATTTATAGTCAGATGTCACGTGGTCAAACATCTATCATCCTTTTATTGACTCATATTTTTTGATAAATTTTTATTGACTCATTTGGTGCCAAGAACGCCAGTCAAGGCAATGAGGCATACTCACTTTGTATGCACATCCTCGGTTTTTTAAATCCCTCGACATCATGAACACTAGTCCATCCTTGGTAATTCCTGCATTATCATGTCTTAAGTTGGAATTTCCTAAACAATTTAGAAAACAAGGTCCAAGATTCAGGACCAACTAATATGTAATTTAACAAAGATAAAATAAAAATCTCCCGTACACCACACAAGCCAACTAATGAACCTCAAAGTGTGCACAATAATATAAGTTAATCTTGTCGTGTGATTAGTTTGCAAATCCAAATTAACTATGCACAACAAATTAAGAAATAAAAAAAGAACTATAATGAAGGAAAGAAGAAAAAATATTTACTAAAAAAACATTGTTAATCAAAGAAAGAAAATGAAAAAAAAAAAAAAATTGATGAAACCGTAAATTTATATATAATTTCGAGATTTTTACGGTTCAAATAATATTGATGAAATAGACAATAATTTTCAAAAATAGTAAAATAATGTGACTTTGAAATGAGAGAACTATACATATACGTTTACAGAGTATCCAGTATAAACCAAGGGATATACATATAAGGTCACATGAAAGCTTGCAAGAAACCAAAAAAGTTTCTTTTTGGTGTTGGACGCAACTTCTTATGGCTAACATCTCATGTGTAAAAGGAGCAGCGCCCAGCTTTCATATGAGCCACAAACTCAACTCGCAAACCACTCGAACACTGCCGACCTTTACGTATTTATTATTCTCACCTAACTAAAAGCTTTGGGCAAAAGCCAAAATCTTCTCTGTTTTCTGTCTAACTTTTTATCAGAAAGCATCTCCTATGCCCTTTGCAAGGAGTATAAGACAATGAGTGATGAATCTTCAAAGTCACGAAAGATTGTGTAATGATAGTGTGCGCGGACCAATTATTATCCTAAAATATATAACTACTACCCTTTATAATCAGTTTTTTTCTAAAACTTGATGATATATATTGTAGGGGTAAAAGGCCCAATGCCAGATCTTGGGCCGTGGGCCTATCCGAGGAAACCTATACATCTGAGGACAACAAATCCTGAGGGGTTTGTCCAGCCTAATTCGATTCTGAAGTGTAAGTCGCGTGGAAGAAGGACGGGTCCAAGGAGGCTTGCCTGTTCGGATTGTCAAAAGGGTATCCCGGGTGAATGCTCCAACATCAATCCTAGCTCTCCATGAGAATCCCCTTATTTATATGGACAAAAAGGACAGGTAGCGAAGATCAGATATTAAGCAAAAGGCTGCTGCCACCGCATTTATGATCCTGCAGCTAACATCATGGCCGCATTAATGGGAAAAGACACCTGAACAGTGACCTTCATCCTTTGCAGCTACCAGATGAAGACTCCAGACGGGAGTTGATGGGACAAGTATCAAGAAAAGCCCACGTAATAGAGGAAGGGCATATAAATAGAAGGAGGAAAGAAAGAGGGGGAGAGAGGACAATTAAGAGAGAGAAAGAGAGAGAAAAAGAGAAGTACTCATATTATTTGTATAAACATACTCCTCAGATTGTGCTGAGAAGAACATTATATCCATCAAATATCTTATCAATACGAATCTAGTCGTAATCATACTTGGGCTTTCAACCCATACGAGTTCAGTCAAATGTTCTTCAGCCCACTCTCTTTACAAATTCATTTCAAGGATACCATACACCGCTTGGACCCCGACCTATTCTGTTCAAAGGCCCTATCCATGATCTATGTCCTTACATATATTAAGCTCTAATATAATCATTTTAGAAAGGAAAAAAAAATTTATCTTTAAACATATTTGTAACTATCTTATTCAATTTATTACGTGATAATTGAAGAAACTATCATACACATATTTATAGTCAAAATTTTAGTTTTAAAGGTGTTTGAACCAAATATATATTTTCCTTTTCAAAAGGAGGTAATTTCTTTCATACGGCGTATTTTTAATAACTAAAAACGTTGGTTTAACTCTCGTTTTGAGTCTATAATAACAAACACACCGCGTGGAAGAATATCTTCCCTTTTAAAAATTCTAATCCTTACTATTGCTCTACATTTTGTGACACTGACAGCAGCTATTGAAGACAACGAACATGGTCTCGAACAGTTAATGGTCCTTTACATAGGATCACCATGCATGGTCTCGAACAGTTAGTAATTAGCTTAGCTACTGTATATGCATTTAGTTCTGTGTACTTTCCTACATGTGCTTTGTTGTACGTATTTGCATTTTGGAATCTCTGGCAATTATGAGGAAGGTCACACTGAGCACAACTGCACAACCGGCTCCAGCTTGTGCTCAATTTGGCCATACATTCTCATTATTACTATATAATTAATTGCAAGAAGATATATAGAAGGATGCTTGCGCAGGTATCCCGCATAAAACGATAAGGTGATGAAGATGAACTATATTATCTATATTTAAATAAGGAACAATTGTTGTGGGCACCCGGGCCAATATCATTATATATGGATCATCAAGTTTGCTCTGTTACACTTCTTAATAAATTTGTAGACTCAACTTTATAACCAGTAGGGGTCTCACTTATAATATAATCAAGGTGTTGACATGACTTTTATTAATATTTTGCAAGAAATGACCTTTGTGCTAATTAATCCTGATTTTCATCAACATATATTTGATAATAAGTCCAAATCTCATAGAGGAGCTACTTGATCTACCCCTGTATATAAGAGTTATAAATTTGATTTAGAGTTTTTCAGGATACTCATCCTCGAAATTATTACATGATAAATGCATTTATATCATATGGATGAGTGACAAGATAACAATGCATTTCCTATAGCCACCATACGATTGTTTTTCCATTGAATTTGGTTCTCAAGAGGCCCGTTTGATAATGTTATAGCAGTAACATTATTTATATTTTTTTTAAAATACGTGTGGATGAAAAAATATGTAAAAATACGTGTAATATTGTTTAAACATTGAAAATTATTGTTTAAACAACGGGCTGAGTTCATTCTCATACATGCCTCATGAATTTTTGGGCTTTAGTCTTTTCACCTATGCAGACTCTAACTATTAACCAAGGTCTTTTCATCCTCGTACATGACTCATGACTTTTTTGGTTAAATTGATGCCCATGAGCATCCTTTTTTAATGAAAAGCCCACACTACACCGAATGGACTTGTAAGCAAATAATCACTTGACTCTTGAATTTGGGTCCAAATGTCCAAAACTCCCTCACCAAACGAATCCAGTTTAGAAGGCATGGCTTTTCTCTATCAAAGTCGAAGACACTTTAACTAAATTAAATGGGCTATAGGAAGAAACATCTTCACTCAGGAGCCTTCTAAGCTATTCAAATTGGCTGGCCCAAGTTTTAATTAGTACCAGCCTGAAGAAGGATTGAGACAACCCAACCCATCAAGTAAGAAGAAAGCAAAACAAGAGAGAAAGTAAAGAAGAAAGAAAGGCAACTAGCTACTAGATTTATATCTGACTAACTAAAAGAATCAGCCAATATTTGGACCAGTTACCTTAGAAGATAAAATTAAAGGAGCTAATGACAAGAGAGGGAGACTTGTGGCCAAGAAATTCCAATCCCTTTTTTTGAGTAACTTCTTGTTGTTGGCTTGTTTCCAGGGATTAGATTTCATTTCATTGTCTCCCTAACTCCGTTCTCGATCATTTCCCTTTCTTGATTTCAATAAGAACCAATAGAAGAAACCTTGTGTAGTAGAAGTAAACAAAAGCGAGCCCCTTCCCATTCCTCTTCTAACCCCCACTTTTCAATCCCCCAAACCAAACAAAGTCTAAGGTTTTTATCCTTATGGGCTACCAAAACACGACAGTTAAGAGCCTGTTTGGATTTTTTTTTTTTGATCACTCATCACTTCTCACTCAATTTTCATCACTCATCACTCATCACTCCTCACCCATCACTTATCACTCATCACTCTAAAATATCACATCCAAACAACATTATCACTCAGTTACCATCACTCAATATTTTTCACACTATTTGTGGACCCCATATCTGTCACTGTGCAGCTTTTTGCTTTTTTTTTTTTTTTTTTCTTTTTTCTTCACTGGTTCGGTCTGCATTTGTTCTTCCTTCTTTTTGTTCTTTTTTTTTTTTTTTTTTTTTTTTTTTTTTCAGGATGAGTGCAGACCGAACCCAACCCAGTGAAAAACAAAAAAAAAAAAAACAAGAAGAGGGAAGACCGAACCCAGTGAAGAAAAAGAAAAAAAAAAAGAAAAAAAAAGTGCGCTTACGTGAAGATGAACCCAGAAAAGAAAAGAAAAGAAAAGAAAAAAAAAAAAAAAAAAAAAGCCCAGACCGAACTCAGTAAAAAAAAAAAAAAAAAAAAAAACAAGAAGAGGGAAGACCGAACCCAGTGAAGAAAAAGAAAAAAAAAAGTGCGTTTACGTGAAGACGAACCCAGAAAAGAAAAAAAAAAAAAAAAAAAAAACCAGACCGAACTCAGTGAAAAAAAAAAAAAAAAAAAAAAGGAAGGTTGACTGGTCAAAAGTTGCGGCTGAGTGGGTCCCCTATGTGTGTTTAATTACAAAAATGCCATTGAGTTATGAGTTTTGGAAACTGAAAACAGCCAAAATGTGTTTTCAGTTTCCATAACTTATAACTTAAAAATCAGAGAATTGAGTGATGGAAACAGAGTTATGGACAGAGTTATGGTACTCCCAAACGAATACTCAGTTATGGGTCCTACCATTTTTGAGTTATGAGTTATGAAAACAGAGTTATGAGTTATGGAAACTAGAAATCCAAACGGCCTCTTATTTGTTCTTTTCTAGTAACTCTCCCTAACAATGAATGGTACAAAACAGAAGGCTGCACTAGTTTTACAGCTCAGGTAATTCTAAAATGATCAAATCTTAGATCCCACATAATAATCAAAATGGTGCAAATACAAAATACCACATTAATTCTGCAGCCGAGATAATTCTAAAATTATTGATGATACCCATTTTTGCGATAGAATTTTCAACAAGTCTGATTCGGCCAAGCCCGACTTCCTTGTGAGTCCAATTTAAGTATTCTAATTTACTTTATTACTTTAAACATGAACTAGACCCATGTAACATAAGGGAATTTGAAGGAATATAGTTTGGAGGGTATGAATAGTGATTGGCCAAGAATGTATTGACCCCTTGTGATAAATCAACCAATTGATTTAGTTAAGTTAATTATTTAATTCAATTAACATGCAAAACGTGTGGTAGCACAAATAAATCACCAACTAAGATAATATGCAACGGAAAATAAAGTTGACATAGTGATTTGTTTACAAATAAAGAAAACCTCTAAGGCAAAAACCCCACTGGGTGATTTTAAGATCACCACTCCTGAGAATCCACTATTATTACAACAAGCGGTTACAAGTAAAAGAATCCTAGTATCATATAGTAACCTATGGTTGAACCTTCACCATAATACATAATTGAAATTGTTCTGTAGTAACAATCTCTCTTTTTCAATGCACGGCTCTCAGTACGTGATTAACTAATCTGATGTGCGGATCCCAATACGCGGCTTACTCACCAACTTGAGAAAGATATTGGCTACAAAGTTCTTCCAACACAATGAAGATCACGAAGCTCCTTGATTACAAAATTCAAAGGCGTACAAACACAGCAGCTTCTTTAAGAGAAAGATGAACTAGGGCATATTCTGTCTCCAGTCACAATTTGCATGAATAAAACTTTGCTTCACACTTGCATAACCTTTGACGGCCCTTAAAATAATCCTTATATATGTTTAGGATTGTGAAAAAAGAAAACCTAAACTTGTATACACGGATTGGTGTGAAATCAAATCTGAAAAACTGATTTTCAAAAATCTCAATAGATAACTTATCTATCGAGCAGCTATCGAGTATCAGGCTAAAGCTGCCTTTTAAACCTCGATAGATACTATCTATCAAGCTAGCTGTCGAGCTTTAAAATTCAACACTTCTTTACTTGATTCTTGGACAGATTTGCATGGTTTTAACACTTAGACTTGAAACCTTGTTTCTTGAAGTATTAAACGCATCCTAAATCTATTCAATTACAAATAAAGTGCGTTTTGTCAAAAGATTAGCCAATTCTAAATGACTTATGTTCCTAACATGATTTGCATATGTCCTAACAATCTCCCCCTTTTTCAATTCGTGACAAAACCACAATAAACAAATGAACACATGACAGAAGTCATAAATACTCAACTCACACTCACTTGTTGAATACAATAAAATTTATCCTAACGCAAACTCTTGAAAAACTTTGCAAAAAGAGAGTTTATGGCAAGAAAGACTTTGATAACTTGTATTTTTGAAACACTTTAAATAAAACTTAACACGGCATCTTAGTGTGAAACAGAAATAAAAGGTTGCATGCAATTAATATGAAGCATGAGCATAAAGAGAGAAAAGAAACAACACATGTAAAGATAGGTGAAAGAATGTAATAACAACCTCAATATAGATATCAAGAAGAATACAAGGTTTGTTATCACAATGTAAGAACAATGTATTTAAAAAGAAAAGAAAAGAAAAGAAAAGATACAAAAAGTCCTCACTACTTCCCTCAAAAAGAAAAACACTCCCCCTAACAAAATATCTCCTACACTAACTCTCCCTCTAAGTATATGACTACTTTCATAACCAAAACTACTCCCCCTTTTTGTCACGAATGACAAAGGGTAAGTAACTCAAGCAATCATCTTGTCGTCACCGAAAAACGCTAGCATCCTCAACCTCAGAATCCTCATCATCGTCGGAGTCACCATTATCGTCCTCGTCTGTTGAAGCCTCTGGAGAAGGAGAGGGAGATGCCACGAAGCCACCAAGGAGAGCCTGTCGTCATGCAATATGACTGACACGGGTGTTCACCTGACACAACTCATCACTAAGAGTGTTAAGGTGAGCATCTATGCGCAAAAGCTGCGCCATGACCGCCTCAAGGATCACACCACCCACAAAAGAAGAAGGAGTGAATGTGGATAAAGCAGAGGACGCCGAAGGAGTCGCTGTCTTGGTTCGTGGCCACTTTGGATGAAGCTGGGCCTCGCTCCATCTAACGGTAGTAGCATCAATGGCACTCATGACAATGAAGTGATCTGACTCAGGAAGTGGCGAATGATTCGCGTGATAGCCAAAGGAAAGATGAGCTTATCACAGGTCATCTTATCCCTATATACATCTATAAGGGAGAGAACGAAATAAGAGGGAAAGTCAATGGAAATCCTCTCAATGAAGGACAACAAAAATCGAGCACGAGGCTCTGTAATGGAGTTATAGTGAGATAAAGGATAAAGAACAAATGTTATTACCATGTTTAGGAACCGCAGACCTTTTGCAAAGCCGTGTAAAGGGTGTTTTGACGGTCACCCCAAGATGATGGTGTCTCACAGAAGAGAGATGAGAGTTCATCTTTGGACGCAGTCCTAAAACGATCATAATTGAGGTAATCAAGATGCTCTACCCTCGGTACGTGTAGTACCTCAGATATAAGATCTGGAGTGAATACAATGCGCGTACCCCGAACGTGAGTAAAGAAATGAGGTACAGAATAATTAAATTTATGCATGTTGGAGTAAAACTCTTGTATGATCATGGAAGGACAAGTGACCGGGATGCCACACAGTGACTCCCAACTCCTACTGTAGATGACGGTGAGAAGGTTAGTTTCAAAAAAATCCGATAGGATGACTTGGCATTCCGAATGAATCCCTTGTCAAGAAAGTTCTCTGAAAAGTCCTTTCGGGCTTTAACATCACGGAACCGGACGTGAGATAGAGTAGAATCAGCAAGGGGAGAGAAGGAAGATGCCCCGAAAAGAAGAGGGTTTCGGGACGGAGTAGATTTCTATTTAGGTGCCATAAAGCAACTAAAGAGAGAGAGAGAGAGAGAGAGAGAGAGAAAGATAAACAGAAAAACACCAAACAGCTTAATATCAATATGATAGAAATAAAATTGGTACATATGCATGAAAAATACATGAACATATGACGTGCAAGTGTGAATACATCATGGGCTCAGCCCAATCCAAACCTAATAGCACACATCATTTCAACATATTAAGCACATATTAAAATGCATGAATCATTGTTAAAATGCAAATGTGATGCAATGCATGATGATTTAAACAAAAACCAACCTAAATTTTTTTGGAAAAACTCATCAATTTTGAAAAACCTCAAATTTTTCAAAAAATCCCAAGAGTTAGGTCAAAAAGATGAAATGCATGATAAGATTAGTGAAATGAGATCATACCAAAGGAAGAAGAAGATCTTTAGGCCGAAAAGCTTCTGGGTTTGAGGTTTAGAGAGAGAGAGAGAGAGAGGGAGAGAGAGAGAGAGAGATGAGTTTGGGAAGGTAAGGAGACAAGTTCAGTCAAGAGAGATCAGGAAGAAATGAGAGAAAATCGCACTGATCCTATATATAGACAAATACGCAGCTCAGTGGATCGGCAGGTATCGAGAGGTGTCAAGAATTAAATTTCAACAGATAGAGCTATCGAAAAGCTATCGAGAGGTGTCCACAGTAAAAGAACCTCAATGAATCAAGAAACTATTGATCATACAAAAACTTTCTTGATGGATCAAGTATCTGTCGAGAAGCTATCGAGGCAAACTCCCAAAAACTTCGATGGATTGAAAATGCGATAACAGCTATCGAGAAAGGAAGGTCAGAAGCTCGATAGATAGCCTAGCTATCAAGAGGTATCAAGAAGCTGTTAGGATTGCTTAAAAATAGTTTTTCAAAGAAGAGAAAACCACAGACATGAATGCAATCAAACATGCTACTCAACCAAAATTTCAAACCATTTTAAGCTCTCAAAATCATCTCTCAACTAGAAAAATTTCAAGCATTTAGATCCAAAATACACACACACACACACACACACATATACAGGATGTCTAACCAATTTTATATTTAAAAAATAAGTTAAGACAGTTTAGTGAGCATACATTAACACATGTATTCCTTGTGATGACCAAATCACATTATACCTGCACATGTATCAAAAGTAGCAAAGAATATTGCGTGTTGTGTGTGAAAAACATCGTAAGATTGCATAAGTGTCTCAAGTTATGACAATTTAAGATATGAGAAAATCAATTTAACTCACACACAATTATAACTGCTTGATGGGGACTATCACCTTCAAGGTACATCAACTCCCACATCTCCTAGAAACACGCTTGCAACCATATTTAAAAGTATTTTGATTCTTTTTGCATTTATTTTTCTTTGCATATTTTTTTTAAGCATATCATGCATGGGCAAATAAGAGAGAAAAGAAATACCCAATGATTTTAAGTTTTTGACATTGCACTTTTGCTATGCCGAAGCATACAGATGTCATTACATGATTGGCGAACAACAGTGGTGAGATGATTATTTATGCCTTTCTCTTAGAATTTTTTAGTCCTTCCCGTCAAATAAAAGTGATACGAGTGTTAAGTACAAGAGATTACTTAATCTTACTCATCACAAATACGAGCCACAAAGCTCACTTGCTTCGTTATGCATAGAGATGCTTATCTAAGCTACAAAAGATACAAAGTTTAGAAAATTTTGTTTCTATGGCCATTCAAGGTACACAAGTACCAAAGTACACAAAACACACATTGTTGTTGGTGTGAAATCAAATCTAAAAAATTGATTTTCATAAATCTCGATAGATAGCTTATCTATCGAGCAGCTGTTGAGCATCAGGCTATAGCTACCTTTTAAACCTTGATAGATACTATTTGCCAAGCTAGCTGTCGAACTTTAAAATCCAGCACTTTTTCACTTGATTCTTAGACAAATTTGCATAGTTTTAACACTTAGACTTGAAACCTTATTCCTTAAAGTATTAAACACATACTAGATCTACTCAATTATAAGTAATGTGCGTTTTGTCAAATAATTAGCCAATTCTAAATGACATATGTTCCTAACATAATTTACATATGTCCTAACAAATAGACTTGTTTTACGTGTTTTGCATAAACCCAAATCATGCGTGTTGGAGGATACTTGCAACATTTAAGGCTCATGGAAAGGGTTAGGTACCCAAAATTTTCACTCAATTAGAGGCTTCTAACTCTTGCTATATGTGGCTAAACATTTTGACCAACCCATTTTAGCCCCTAAAGCTTAGCTAGCACCCTTGGCTATTGAACACCACTAAGTCTAGCTTCACAATGCTCTGAATTAGTTGGGAAAGAGTAGATAGTGGCCTTAGGACAATGCTTTTCCCAAATTATGCTAAAAGACACATCATTGCTTTACCTAAACAAAAGCTTACTGAAAATTACCTTTTGCCTAACTTGGGGGTCCAAAGCCTCATACATTGAACAAAATCAATTACTAAAAACACTCAAAACTTAAGGCCTGTTTAGATTGAGGGGAGGGAGAGGAAGAGTAGAGTAAAGTTGGCTAATTCCTCCCCCTTCCTCAATTCAAACAAACCATTAGTATAAAAGCCCTTCATTCAAATCAAACAAGGCAAGCAATGTTTTACCATTAGAATTCCAACTTCAGAACAAAATCCTATACAACCATAAAAGAGCAATATGATTTTGATGCCTAGAGGTGAAAATAGTGGTATTAAGGAGTCTTCTCTCTCTCCCTCACCACCTCTCTCCAATTCCTCCTCTTGCTGAATGTGCAAAAAATTTCCAGATTATACTTTAATTTCTTTCTTGTGATGCACCACTAACCTTTATTTATTGAATATTGAAATTTTGGGCTTGAATCTCCCTATTTAATCACAATTTAAATGAACCCAAAAGGAGTTTTGGGCTCATTATATAAATTCAGTCTTTGTGACAAAAACCTCCTTAACTATAATCAAAGGATTTAAATCTTCGATCCTGTACGTGCAAATTAGATTTGAGCTTATATAGAGAAGTGAAATAAGTTATCTAACAGCACATCTACATAAGAAAACTCAAAAAGCTGCTGTTAGGTTCTAAGAATTAGGAACTAATGTATTAGAACTTCAATTTGTAATGTTGGCAAACCATGATCAAAACAATGTTTAGTCTTGTGTTAGACTTGCTCAAAGTATGGCTCTTCATGTAAAGTTGGAATCGAGTTTTATGTAGAATTCACTGTGCACTTTCTGCCTGACTCGATCGATCGAATATTAGACTCGGATCGAAAGTCGTGCAGATTATTTTTCTGCAGATTTTTCCAACTCAGCCCTAGCCTACTTAATGTATAGGGTTTTATGTTTTGCCCTAAGTATATAAGGGAAAACCCTAGCCACGTTTTTAGACTTCTGTTTTGCTGTGTTTGTGAATCTCATTATGAGATTGGTGTTTGCCTTCACATACACTTAGGGTTTACAAACTCAAGACTTATGTTTAGAGCTTGGTAAATCAAACAGTTGCAGAATCAAAGATCTTCAAGAAATACAAGCAGGTGCGCTTGTGGATTGCTGAAGAATTCAAGAAAGAAGGAGTCCGTGGATCTCGGAGCTATCATGTGGTCGTGGTAGTAAGTTTCCTATACTTGGGTAGCAATAAGATGTTAGTGGTCTAAGTCTTATTGTGTAAACTTCGATTCTTTCATAGTGGATTCAGTTTACCTTGAGGATAGCTAGGTTAAATCCTCCCCAAGTTTTTTACCGGTTTGGTTTTCATGGGTCATCAGATCTTTGTGTTCTTTAATTTCTGCTGCTTTACTGTTTTTGCTTATTTGTGTTAACCTAGATTTAATTAAATTACCTAAGTTAATCACTTGGCTAATTCTCTAGGTTAATCTGTTGGGTTTAAGGGGTCTAGACGAACTTACAAGTGGTATCAGAGCGGGTAGCTCTTTTGTGTTAGATCTTTTGATCTAAGAGTTGATCCTTGATCCCTGTTATCATGGATAATTTTAAGTGTCTTACTGTTTTTGACTGTGATGATTTGAATAAGAAGGACACTGTTGTTTCTATTGATTTTTTTGATGCCTGTGAAACTCTTCGTAAGGAATTATTGAAAACTATGAAAATTGCTAAGAAATTCAAGGAAGAGTTAAAATTGGCTAATCTTGAAAAAGAGGAATTGATAATGAGATTAGATGAATCTAATAAAAAGAATGAATTTTTGAGAAATCAAATTTCCTCTCAAGATGAGAAGATGAAAAGCTTGGAACAAGATTTAGTTGAGTCTAAAGTTAAAATTGAAAATTTGACTAGTACCAAGCTTGCTGCTGATAACAGAAGTGTTTCTATTTCTCTTAAGCCTAAAGTTGAAAAAGTTTATATCCCTCCTTTCAAGAGGAATAATAATGAAAATGCTTCTTTTGCTAGGTTAAACAAAGGTAAAAATTCTGATGTAGATGCTGAAGTTTCTACACCTAAGTCTAATCCTATTGTTAGAGAGCATAAGAAATCTGTTTTTGTACCTACTTGTCACCTTTGTGGTGTTGTTGGTCATATTAGACTAAATTGTTCTTTGTTGAGGCAAAAACCAAATTCTGAAACTAGATTTACTGTTAGGAATACTGATGTTCCTAAATTTGTTCCTGTTTGTCACTTTTGTGGTGTCCATGGTCACATTCGTCCTAATTGTCATAAATTGAAATTTAAGCATTTTGTGCTTCAGTCTAAGACATGTGATGATATTTCTCCTGCCATAAGTCCAAATAAATTATTTCATATGCTTTTGAAAAATTTAAGCTTGTTGGCTTGTGAAAGGAAATTGCAGGATTTCAGTCTTTCTTAGAAGATTGGTGTACTCTCTCAAACACACTCTGCTTCACATGAATTTTCACCTAGAAAGCCGAAGACTCGTGCTATATGGGTGAGAAAAGATTCTCTAAGGTGAGTGTTGCTGACTTGTCCCTAATTTAATTCTTTCAATTATTTGTGGACATGCTTTGTTTCCGTTTTTGGTTGTTTTGTTTTTTAGTTTTTTTTTTTTTTAAATCCAAAAACATTGAAAAATTTCAAAAAGACAAAAATATTTTATTTTGTGTCTTGTTTTATTTGTTTTGAGGATTACATGAACTATGATATCCCTCTCTTGATTTAGAACATGCTTGACATTATGGAGAAACTTGAATAGCATGTGTTCTATTAGTGCTAAGCTATTTTTTTATTTTGTTTGAGTATGTACTAGTTTGTACATGTACTCAAGGGTTAATTAAGAAATTGATATTTCTTGTTTGTGTACCCTCTATAGCTTAGTTAAGCACTGTCATGCATTGCATTTGCATTTTTGTTCATTTAGAATAATGTGTGCTTTTTGTTTTTGGTCATAAATTTTTTTTTAAACTAAAAATATTTTTATGTGTTTTGTATTATATATCTTGGATTTATAATTAAGGTTGGCCATATTATCTTTACATAACATGTTTATGTACTTTGTTTAGCTTGGATGAGTTTATTTTATTGTACTTTACTAGTTTAAGCTTTGTAGTGCATGTTGTGTGGGAAGATGTTTATAGTTTTTGATCACTTTGTCTTGATCTTGAAGTCACATACCTTTGTCTGTCGGACTTGAACTTAATGAGAAAGGCATAAATAACCATCTCACCACTGTTTACTAGCCAATCATGAACACCTTAGTGCATATCATAAGATTTTGTACTCGAGAAAGTGTAGCACATGCACAAAAAGAACATAAGGTGTAGCCTCTAACTAAAATTGGTGTGTACATTATTGGGCTATAATAATTTCACATAATTCATAAAAATGGTGTGCACATTATCCCGGCTTTTATTAAGTTTCTAATCAATTAAATTGAATAATGAGGCAAATCAAGAAACTTACATGATTGCAAGCTTTTATTCTAGGAGATGTGAGAGTTATATAATGTAACTCTTTAGGTGATAGTCTCTTTCAAATTTATGTGATGAATTTTGTAGACTTTGTGATTGATTACTATTCACATATCACCTCACATGTCTCTCAAACTTTTGCTAGTTGCACACACTACACAAAGTTACTCTTTGCTAAACTTTGTACATGTTATTGTGTGTGATTTTGTTGTGGCCATCCAAGATTGAAAATTTCTTGATTTTAATGCAAAATTTGTGTTTTTAAGGACAAATTGATTGAAAATCTTAATTTTGGAAGATCTGGGCTGTATTCATGTGTTTTTGAAAAACTTTTAGTCTCATACTCATGCATTTCATTCATGAAATATTATGCTTTGAGGAGTTTCTGTATAAATTTCCTCTGTTTTTCAAAAATCACATTTTTCCAGATTTTCGATCGATCGAATCTGTTTCTCGACCGATCGAAATTACGATAAAAATTTTGGTTTGATTCTGTCTGACTCGATTGGTATTCGATCGATGCTCGATCGATCGAAACTGAAAAATTTTCAGTTTTTAGAGTTTTTGACCAAATTTTTTCATGCATCATTTATGGTTAGGATTCACATGACTTGCATTGTTTTTCTGTGTCCATCTTGCAGTTTTGCAGTCATATCTCTCATTGTTTTCACACATAACATGCATACACTTTGCTAAATTGGGTACTCAACTTGAATTAAAAATTGATTGATTAATTTTTGAGTCCTTTGTACATTTTAGTATATGCTATTTTTCTTGATGTGTGAACTGCAGAAAATATTTTTCTTAAGAGATATGATGGATAATCAATGTGCAAATATTTTCTTTACTCATGCAACTGTTTATGGGTCACATAGTGTCAAGTTTACATTTATTGAAAGAGAGAATATTTTTCTTCATGTGTATTCTCAACTTTATTTTTTTTTTTTGGGTTTGTGTGTTTTTTATTTATCCCCACCTCCTAAATTTTTCCCCAAAATTGTTTTTCCCAAAATTTGTTTTGTTTTTCCTATTTTTATAGGGGGAGAAAAGTTTTTTTTGGCCTATGTTGTTTATAGGGGGAGTTGTTGCTCTTCATAGGGGAAGTTCTCTCTATTTTCTATAGAGTTAATCTGTTTTATGTTCCCTTGGTTCTCTTTTTTCTCTCATATTTACTCTTTGTTTGAGTTGTCTTTGTCAATACATGACAAAAAGGGGGAGAAATAGATGAAATGTGGGAATCATGTTTGTCTTGTTTAGGGGGAGATAAAATTGTTTTTAAAAAGGGGAGAATGAATCCTGTTTGTCTTGTTTAGGAGATATTTTGTTGAGATACATTTTTTATATATATGTTTCTTGTTTCACTATGCTACTCTGCTTATTGATCTATATTTATGATATTATTCATGATATATGTCTTTATTTTGTGTCATGTGAAATCAAGAAGTTATTTTTATATATTTCCTATTTTTTTTTCCACACATGCGTTTATGTGTTTGTTAAGTGTTACAAGAATATACAAGTTGATTCAGTCATGCTGCTGTCTTTTTTGCAACTGTTAGATAGTAGTTAGGTTGAATTGTTTAAGTGGCTTTCTATTTTGTAATGGGCTATTTCATTTTGTAAACTTTGAGCTTTTGTTAAGTCTGTGTTTTGTCACGGATTGCCAAAGGGGGAGTTTGTTAGGTTCTAAGAATTAGGAACTAATGTATTAGAACTTCAATTTGTAATGTTGGCAAACCATGATCAAAACAATGTTTAGTCTTGTGTTAGACTTGCTCAAAGTATGGCTCTTCATGTAAAGTTGGAATCAAGTTTTATGCAGAATTCACTGTGCACTTTCTGCCTGACTCGATCTATCGAATATTAGACTTGATCGATCGAAAGTCGTGCAGATTGTTTTTCTGCAGATTTTTCCAACTCAGCCCTAGCCCACTTAATGTATAGGGTTTTATGTTTTGCCCTAAGTATATAAGGGAAAACCCTAGCCACGTTTTTAGACTTCTGTTTTGCTGTGTTTGTGAATCTCATTGTGAGATCTAGAGGTGTTTGCCTTCACATACACTTAGGGTTTACAAACTCAAGACTTATGTTTAGAGCTTGGTAAATCAAACAGTTACAGAATCAAAGATCTTCAAGAAATACAAGCAGGTGCGCTTGTGGATTGCTGAAGAATTCAAGAAAGAAGGAGTCCGTGGATCTCGGAGCTATCATGTGATCGTGGTAGTAAGTTTCCTACACTTGGGTAGCAATAGGATGTTAGTGGTCTAAGTCTTATTATGTAAACTTCGATTCTTTCATAGTGGATTCAGTTTACCTTGAGGATAGCTAGGTTAAATCCTCCCCAGGTTTTTTACCGGTTTGGTTTTCCTGGGTCATCAGATCTTTGTGTTCTCTAATTTCCGCTGCTTTACTGTTTTTGCTTATTTGTGTTAACCTAGATTTAATTAAATTACCTAAGTTAATCACTTGGCTAATTCTCTAGGTTAATCTGTTGGGTTTAAGGGGTCTAAACGAACTTACGACTGCAAGCTTTGACAAGACACTCAAACAAGAAAAAGAAAGTGATGATATGACATGAAAAAGATGCACATTTAAACAAGAAGAAGAATCTGATTGCTAAAGAAACACCAGATGTACGTGGAAAACCCTAAAGAAGGGATAAAAAAACCACAATTCAAGCAAGAAGGTAACATTCTTGCTTGGGTCTGCTTGTATTATGTGTGAAAGGATCGGTTTACAATTAGATTGCCTTTCTTTCCTACCAACTCTTCACTTTCATCTCCAAAAATATCTAATTGGGTTCTTGCCCTAATAGCACAGCTACATGTCCCTTTTATACTCTAAGGAATATGGTTGAATACAAGGACAGGTGTCAAGTCATCATTTTCTATCTTGGACCTTTTCACAGCTGTGAGATTATCTGCTAACTATAAGATAAAAACTGTGTCAATGTGGCACAGGGACCTGTAGGTAGGTAGCTTTGCCACTGCTTGGGAGACAAGTCTTGAACATTGAGGGGGACATCAAGAGTACTGTGATTGGTACACATGTCTCTAAGGTAATTGTCATGACCCAAATCCATGAAACATGAATTTAGATGCATGACTAATCTGCTGAACTTATATAACTCAATAAACATAATTGATCCAATTAAATTAAAAATCCAAAGAAACAAGTACTCTTAAAAACCTCTTACAAAATCTAAACTCCACAAATTATAAATAATCTCCACTATATAAAACATGAATTTCAAAATAACGATAACTGAAAATCTATAAGTCTTCAAGTAATATTGAAGTCGCCTACAACTTCCACGCTCTACCTTACACCTTACAAAGCGATCCAAGGGTTCTACATTCCCAACTACACCTTAATCTGAAAATAGTAATTGATGGGGTGAGCCATACATCTAGTAAGTAATTATACAGAATACACAACGGAATAGAGTCAAGCAAAGCACGAATTTGATTTCACAATATCACTCAAAATATCAAACATAGTTTTCCAAACATATAAAGAACCACTTATTACATATATAATCAAATCTTAAAGTCATTCGAAAACGCATACAGATAATTGATCAGAGCACAGTGTCATATATACACATCACATAATCTCACATACAATCTTATGAGTGGATACCAACATCTAATCCCTACTGGTGAGAGATCAACACATATTCTCACATACAATCCTGTGAGCGGATTTACACATATATTTGATCAATGCACTTATTTTGAGTCACATATCACAAAAAGCAAAGTTTATGAAACATAGAATAATTTTTGTAATATTAACAATTATTCAAATAATAAAGGCATATCGAATATCTCAATATTAAATTGATAAATAAATCAAAGGATGCTTGACTCCCTTAGGGAACAAATAGGAATTGAGGAATTTATACAAATATATTACAATTCTTGAGTAAATCTAAAATTTTAATTTGCTAAAAGAAACATTTTAAATACCATTTGGGGAATAGGAATATGACTTTGGAATCACTTGGTTTTAACAAATTTAAGAACAAGAACTTTTTTAGAAAACTTACTTTGAAACTCAATTATTTTCGGAAAATAGTTTAGTTTAAAAATCATCTTTTAAATAAGATTTGGACATTTAAAACGTCATTTAAAATTCGAAGTTTCTCTTTAAAGCATCATTTACAAGTCAAAATTTCTCTTTCAATGGTATAAAATATGCTTTTGATAAACTTTAAAAAAAAAAAAAAACATAAGCTCAAAAACATAACCCTTTGAAAAGCTTTGACTTCTAGGAATCTAATGAACAAAATTATGCATATTATGCATAATTACATACAGCACTAGTATCAATCTGAAAGTCCAACTGAAACACCCTCTAAATAGTCTCAAATACTCTTAAATAGGACCTATAATCAATCACAGAAATATACTTAAACTAATCAAATAGACTCACTAGGATTAAACTTTGCTGAACTAATAACACTTTCAACACTAAATTAACATTTCTCTAACCAGTGACGTTCTAACCAATAATATTCCCTTGTAATAATCAAAACTCATATTTCCATGAGGAAGGCAGTAACCAAAAAATCATTGACCTAGGATTTAATATAAAACCCCACTGAAAATGTAAGAGCCATATACCTGAATAGAGATTTGTAATCCATGGCTTGTTCTAAAGGAACACAGTGGCCAACCTAGGATTTAATTATATAACTCTGATGAAAAATGTGAAGGCCATATTCATTAATAATACTTTGATCCCTGACTTTGTTCATGGGTACACATAATGGCAAAATCATTGACTTCAATATATAATATATGTACACATCTGAAGGAAGGCATATGCCATAACCATAGATCCTTGAAATCGTGGCTCAAATCTAGAATTATATATATTTATATCCCAACGAAACGTTAAAGGCTTAGAGCCATCCTAATGTTAAGCCATCCTATAAAACATATATATATATATATATATATATATTTCTTAAGCTACAAGTACAAGGCTAGCGGAAGCTGTTAGATGCCGACTGGGGCTATCTGATTTCTAATTACAAACTAGAGGCCGACTGGGGCCATCTGGTTACAAGTGCAAGACTACCTGGGGTATTACAAATGTAAACTGCCATTTTGATTACAAGTGAGAGTGAGAGGGGAATAAACTGAGTTTTTGTTCTAAAAAACTTGCTTCAGACTGGAATGGGAGGCTGCCTTATATAGGCTGGAGGAGAGCCTCAGATCCTGCTGGAGATTGCTGAAATTCCAGAGGGTAAATTGCTTTTACAAGGGGTGAATTTCTTTTCCACCGAAAGCAATAGTAACTTTGGATTGATTGTGTCGGGTACTATTCATGAATAGTGACTTTTTACTGTTCATGAATAGTGTTCTGTCCCTTGTCTTTAGTGTCGGCTGGGTGCTGGTTCCTGTTCATCAATAGTGACTGGTACTGTAGATGAATAGTATCTTGTCTGAAAATGCTGTTTCTAAATAGTGACCGGTACTATCCAGAGCTTTCTTTAATCATCCCCTAGCCTGTAAGCATCATTTGGATCCTGGGAATCCTGGAACAGAGGATTATTTGGATCAAAATTTGCTGAGGCTTCGAAAGAGGCTGGAGAACCTTTCTCTTGCTCTTAAGACTTTAATTCTTCTGACTGGAGAAGTAATTGCTGGGCAAGATCTTTTAATTCTTTGCTGAATTTTCCTGCAAACTGAGAGGAATCTAGACTAGACTGGGATCTTGTGATTATATTCCTTTGAACTGGGAGGGGGAAATCCTTGTAAACTTGACTGATGACTGAATCAATCTTAAGAGAGTCCCACCATTTAACTGAAAATTCTCTATTTAACAAATTCCCATTAATGTCATAGTTCCAGATACTGATCTAGTGTATCCTGTACTTGACTGTCATGTGCAGAATAGCTGGAAACTGGGCATTATGAGGAGTGAGCTTATACCTTAAGCTGAAATACCTTAGGGTGTCCTGGAGGCAATCTAGGAAGATTTGAGGAATTGATCCAAACATTTCCCACCACTTAAGGAACCAAGTAGGTATTGGACTGGAGAACTTTTTGTCGAACATTAAGAACCAAGAATGGTCAAAGTTCTTATTCTGATAAAAGAGAACCTTTTCAAATGCATCCATGTAGTCGTGGTAACTGTAATGAAGATTTGAACCTGTGATGGACTTGAGTCCCTGGAGTGTTTTTAGCAAAAAGGGATGCTGTCCCCATTCTTTGCTGCTAATGAAACCTGTGATTATGAACTTATAGTAAAGGACGACTGAAGGGTCCGCTTTGTTCATAATATTCTCGACTCTGGCAGACTCCTCCTCAATGAGGATTTGTCTGTAATACTTGATGTTTTTCTCCGGGTGTCTCGGGAGAAAATGCCATCCTTCTGGGAAAACTTCCATGGCTAAAGCAAGAGGATCTTTTATATGAACTATGTGGGGTTCGATATAAGAGATGTGCTGAATGAACGGTTTTTTGAAATAGGGTGACCTATTTCTCCTAGATAATGGCTGGGATGGTCTTTGGGTCTGTAATGGGCCAAAGGGATCATCAACTGTATAAAGGGTGGTTTGCTTAGGGGCTGGGGAGGCTAGGGCGGAGCTATAACTAGGTTGGACTGGTCTTTCATAGTTAGGCCTTAGTATGGAAGACATAACATAACGACTGGCAATTGAGGCTGAGGATGCTGGTATTAATTGGCCAGGGTTCTTTGCCTGACTTGTACTTCCTAAGATCTGTTGGTTAGGCAACTTTGGGGGGACGGGTTTCTTTCCCGACATCTTAGTTTGGACTCTGCAAAAATTCACGGGAAAAGAAATCAGGGATGCTGTTTTGAGTTCCTTTTATGAATTCAATGTCAAAATGAAAAACTGAAAGAATAGCTTGCCATCGGGCAAAAATCTGTTTTGATGCAATGTTTTGAACATCTTTTTCTAAAACATGCTTAGCAGATTTACAATCAATTTGATAAAAAACTTTTGGTTTAAAAGATCACTCTGAAATTTTGAAATACAAAGTACTATGGATAAAATTTCTTTTTTAATAGTATGATAATTTAACTGGGTAGAATTCCAAATTCCGGAATGAAAACAGACTATTTGTTCCGGGGAATTTGGATTGACTTTCTGGAGGAGAATGCCACCATAACCTATGTCAGAGGCATCAATCTGGACAATCTTGAAGGAATTGACTGAGGGAATTCCTAAGCAAGGGAGTGTCTTGACATACTTTTTGATATCTTGGACAACAGAGGTATGAGCCTGTGTCCAGGGAGGAGGACTGGTTTGGAGTCTATCAAAAAGGGGCTTGCATTGTTGCCTGAGGTTTTGATAGAAATCTGAGATATAATTGAGAGATCCTATAAATCTCTGAAGCTGGGTTTTATTTAGGATTTCATCTGGAAACTTGTCTGCAAATTGAATAGCACGACTAATGGGTTTGATGACACCATGTCCTATATCAAAACCTAAAAATCGTACACTGGTTTGGAAAAGCTTGATTTTAGAAGCTGACACAACAAGACCATTAAACTTGATGGTTTAGAGGAAAGCACGTAGGTGCTTCCAATGTCTTTCAATGGAATCTGAGAAGATGAGTACATCATCAATGTAGACAATGGCATGACTGGAGTATGGATTGAAAATCTCATTCATGAAATTCTGGAATTCTGAGGGTGCATTTTTGAGACCAAAAGGCATTACGTTTCATTCATAATGACCAAAGGGCGTGGTAAAGGCTGTTTTGTACCTATCAGACTCTCTGATTTGTATCTGCCAAAAACCACTCTTCATATCGAACTTGCTGAAAACCACTGCTTTACTGAGCCTATTAACTAAGGCTCTCTTATTGGGAATTGGGTACCTTACCCATTCTAGGACTTTGTTAAGGGGCTTGTAATTGATAACTAATCTGGGTACACCTTTTTCAATCTCAGCATTTTTCTGGACATAAAAGGCTGGACAAGACCATGGTGACCTAGAGTTCCTAATGATTCTTTTTATAAGAAGATCCTCAATCTCAGCTTTACAAACATCCATAAGTTCTTGGTTCATTTGGATGGGTCGGGCTTTGGTTGGGATATCCTTTTCATTAAAATCTTTAATATAGGAGAGAGCTACCTCGTGTCTCTTCCTATACCAAAAGGCTGTGGGTAGATCAGAACATACTTCTGTTTTGAGTTTTTCTTCAAACTCTCTGATCTCTTCTTGGATGGTTTTACAAGTTAGTCTTTCTTCGACTTTCTTGTATCTTAAATCATCTTCTAAATATTTGATTTGCTGATTTTTTGCACTGATAAGATTTAGAGCTCTTGAAACTGAAACATCTTGGAGAGTACTAATGTCTCTAGGTTCTGGGCTTCTAAGAAATCTAAACTTAACTGGTCGGCCAAAAGGGTGGGTAGTGATTCCATCACTATCCGTTATAAAGGGGTACAAAAGACACATGAACGGGTTTCCTAAGATAACCTTATTTGTCATGTTCTTGACTAAAACAAGTGTGGTTTTGAAACATGTGCCGTCTTGGCAAACATGGGCTTTTGGGATTTTAAACTTAATCTGCATCTGCCCTCCACTCAGAGATGTTAGTCTTTCCCTTGTTTTCTTAAAATATCTAGAGGGGACAATTCCTTCTTGGATACAATTCCTTCTTAAAACATGAGTCTTGTTTGGCTGTATAACAAGGTGTATTAACCTGGGATCTGGTCTTGACTCTTTGAAATTCTGGTCCTAAGTCTCTTCTAGATCTAGGGAATGGTGCTAAAGGTCTAGAAGAACTGGCTTGGGAGACAGGTCTATCTCTGAGGAGAATGGGTGGTTGTCTAGGAAATCGGCTAAGATCTATTGGGGATCTAGGCCTATAGTCATCTAGAGGTGATCTAAATCTGGATTTGTCAAAACTAAGTCTAACAGAACCATCTGCTAGCTGTTGGACAAAATCTAATTCTGGGTTCTGATCTGGTTTCTGGATTAACAAAGGATGATTTTCATTATGAAGTTTCCAATCGTCTGGAAAGGAAATTTCATCCCATCTAAGGGTCCTAGGAACTTGGACTTTGCCATGGATGTTGGTTTGGATAAGAAGTGTTTCTCCTACCTTCTTCCTATCTAAAGCTCTAACATTCATATTGGTCTTAATACACTTATAATACACTCTGTATATAAGTGCTATCTGGCTGGTTCCCTGCATCATGAGGGTTCCATGGGTCTTGATATTTAGGGTCAAGGCCTGCATGAAGTTCTTATCATGAAGGTGAACTGTAAAGTTCAGGAAACAGTCAAAATGGACTGGTCCGTTACTTAGACTGGCTTGGACTGTTCCTAAGAGACTGTCATTAAACCTTATATGACGGGTATCTCTAAGGGCTAACAGAACTGAATTGTTCAATCCTGATCTGATGAGAGGTTTTACTCCAACTTGGACTAAACCTATATGCAAGAAATGGTGACCTTTCTTTAAGTGTGCTTTTATCTGAGCTGGGTTAAACAAGTAGCAAGTCTTGTACTCCTTGTTTATTCCATAAACTTGTTCTATGGTCTTGACATGGAAATATGTCTTGAAAGAATTCAAGTTCCATGAAAAAGACTTATAAAACTCTTTGGTGGGTACTTTAGGAAGGTTCCAATCTCCTAACTTAAGGTCTAGGTCAGACACTTCATATTCTTCACTATTGATGATTCCTGACTCTTGTGGAATTTCTGGAAGTGATGTGGATCTACTGGCAAAACTGGAGGTTGAGTTACTTCTAAACAATTTACTCAACATCTTGACTATCTGAAATATTTAACACAATTAAATCCTAATTTTCTCTATCTCCAATACAAGATCTAACCTTAGACAAGCTATAGGGATATAACTGGATGGACTGCCGTCATTGTCTCACGTATAAGAAAAACTGCCCTTTCTGTCTAACTTGGGAACCACGACAATTGCTGTTAAACCGCTATCCTGGACACAACGCCTCAACGCCTCACTCCGGCTAAACGACTACAGTCTTGGATACCGTGGACAAAACAGATCGTGACAAGCACAAATCGGGACCTATGTTTTTGAGACACGCACAAATCGGGACCTACGTTTCCATTTATACCTACAACAGGTTTCTGGTTAAACACAAGCATATGGGGATACAAAAGATTAAGATAATAACTGGGTTAACTGAGACAGATAAACAGGATATAGAATAAATGGAAGAAAAGTAACTGAATCAACAGATAAGAGAGTAGAGGAAGATCACAAAACAGAAATAAACAATAGGAATATAGTGAGAAAATAATGCTATGAAAACCATGTATGCAGATATCTGAAAATAACTTTTAAAAACTGAGGCGGTATAACCGGCCAAACTTTGATTTCTTAAAACAAATGTAACTTACAAACTAATCGGCCAACTTGGCTCTGATACCAAAAGGGGGGTAAGCTACAAGTACAAGGCTAGCAGAAGCTACAAGTACAAGGCTAGCGGAAGCTATCAGATGCTGACTGGGGCTATCTGATTTCTAATTACAAACTAGAGGCCGACTGGGGCCATCTGGTTACAAGTGTAAGACTATAAGTCTTTTTCATGGAACTTGAATTCTTTTAAGACAGATTTCCATGTCAGGACCATAGAACAAGTTATGGAATAAACAAGGAGTACGAGACTTGCTACTTGTTTAACCCAGCTCAGATAAAAGCACACTTAAAGAAAGGTCACCATTTCTTGCATATAGGTTTAGTCCAAGTTGGAGTAAAACCTCTCATCAGATCAGGATTGAACAATTTAGTTTTGTTAGCCTTTAGAGATACCCGTCATATAAGGTTTAATGACAGTCTCTTAGGAACAGTCCAAGCCAGTCTAAGTAACGGACCAGTCCATTTTGACTGTTTCCCGAACTTTACAATTCACCTTCATGATAAGAACTTCATGCAGGCCTTGACCCTAAATATCAAGACCCATAGAACCCTCATGACGCAGGGAACCAGCCAAATAGCACATATATACAGAGTGTATTATAAGTGTATTAAGACCAATATGAATGTTGGAGATTTAGATAGGAAGAAGGTAGGAGAAACACTTCTTATCCAAACCAACATCCATGGCAAAGTCCAAGTTCCTAGGACCCTCAGATGGGATGAAATTTCCTTTCCAAACAATTGGAAACTTCATAATGAAAATCATCCTTTGTTAATCCAGGAACCAGATCAGAACCCAGAATTAGATTTTGTCCAGCAGCTAGCAGATGGTTCTGTTAGACTTAGTTTTGACAAATCCAGATTTAGATCACCTCTAGATGACTATAGGCCTAGATCCCCAATAGATCTTAGCCGATTTCCTAGACAACCACCCATTCTCCTCAGAGATAGACCTATCTCCCAAGCCAGTTCCTTTAGACCTCTAGCACCATTCCCTAGATCTAGAAGAAACTTAGGACCAATTTCAAGGAGTCAAGACCAGATCCCAGGTTAGTACACCTTGTTATACAGCCAAACAAGACTCAGTTGCTGACCAAGACGACAGCAACAACCCAAAGGTAGGATCACCTTCAGGAACCGATATGGAAGATCCGTACCAAGATAACATTGAGGATTATGAACTCAAGGTTTTGAGAAAGGATTTCGAACCAGATATGGCCTACTTAGGCAAAGAATTTGACTTAGAAGAAAATTGAGTTAAAAGAGAAGCCTATAGAGCCAACCATACCAAAGAACAAAAGAAAGAAGTTCTTGATGCTTGGAAAGCATTCATGAAGGAAGTATCAGAAAATATTCCTTTCTTTGTCTATTTTGAAAAATATTTTAGGTGGAAAAAGGAACCCAACAAGAAAACCACCCAGCATAGCCAACCTAAAACCTCTACACAAGTCAAGGTTCTTAGCAAACAAGAAGAACTACTCCTAGACCTCATATATATATGTTAACCACAATTGAAGTCTTACAATCGTGTTCTTGAATTAGGAATTGAAATTCCATGAATTTGTTCAAGAACCCACATACTAGGCAATGGGCAATCCAAGGTTTAATAGTGTAAACCACAATACTAGGGGGGGAAAAAAAGAACCCCTTTTTATTTTTAACAATTTATACATCACTAAAGTTTTCCATGATAAAATTCTAACTCCTTAATTCTTTGTTTCTAAAGGTGAGAAATCATACCTTGAAAAATCTGATTGCCTCTTCACTTGTGTGTGCTTTAAACTCCAAAGAAAAGTCTCTTAGCCTTTTTTATAAAACTCTTTCTATGAAAACCCTAATTGTCTCTTCCTCTATTCTGTAGTTCGTATTAGAGATGTGGGCTTAGTGAGGTAGCGGGCTGCAATTACTAATAAAAAGAATACCTATAGCCCATCAATTATATTTGAAAGAAATTTTAATATTAACCTCAGATAAAAGTATGTGGGGGTATTACAGTAACTCATTGTGCATTCAACCAATAAAGGGTGTTCTCATAGCCTCTGATCTTAGAAAGTCACTATCTCCTTTATTGTGAGTGCTTAAGTACCATGTCAAGTATAAATCTTACTTCCTTCCGAAGGCAGTCACGCCTTTATCGTGGACCAAGACAAGATCTCTTAGCCAACATTTCCTCTCCCCTTACTTACAGCCACTCCATGTGTAAGGTCGAGATTCAACCACTGATGGATTCCTCCATGCCTTAGTGGTGTTATGTACATTATCCCCCTGACTATCAATGGTGTTTAATGGTAAAAGCCTTTGATAGTGACGTTGGTTCAGGCATTAACACTCTAGTAATCATGCCTTATGATGTTCGAAAATGCACATGTGGCTCACAGGTGTGTTTCTAGCCGTTTAGGCGCCTCTTCGTTTCTTGCATTTTGGTAGACAGACATTACTCCTCATCAATGTCATGTCTCTTCACTTAACTGCAGTTGAAGATTTAAATAGGGAATGTTTCTTCTTCATCCTTTATTCCCTTTGTATCTTTATGATTTTTTCTTCTAGAAAACCTTAACTTCCAAAAATGTTGAACCCTTCTTCCGTTGGTTCCCACTCCCCAATGCACTCCTCAAGCTCCTCTGAGAGTACTTATAGAGATCATACTCCTTTCCCACCACCAAGTCCTGTGCACCCCCCTCTCCCTTTTCCCATTCACCCTCTGCCTCTTCAAGCCTTCATTCCTGAGGAGGTCGCTTCCTTCAACTAGAGCAACGATGAAAAAGAAGACTCGGAGGAACTTCAGTTGAAGGCTGAAGAGGATGCTGAGGAGGCAGATATTGTTGCATTTATGAATGCTCCCACCAGGCGCAAAAGAAGGCAGAGGCTTGGTCAGTCAAGCTCAGAGTCCAGCGCTTCAGGGCTCTCTAACTCTAAGGAGTCAAACTCCTATGACAACTCTTCTGAAAACTCCCATGACGATTCTAACTCGAGGGATGACGTGTTAGGATATGTGCCCTTAAATCCTATTGTATGATGCTATGTATGATATTATGTATGACATTATGTGAGAAATGATGTATGATTTAATATTGTGTTTAATAAAGTTGTTTTATTCTTATCTAAAATAAGGGTAACATGAATATTCGGACATTATCAAATAGTCCATGAGATGCATAGTATGTGATTTATGTGATTTAGTCACAGAAGATATAGATCACAAGTTCTTTGTAAACTCAGAATTTTGGTTCGTAATCGGTGATGAAATTGGGAATTTCATCTGTGAAGACTATAACATATTAACTACGATGATTTGTCTTGATCATGGAAGTGGTGACTTCTAGTTAATATGTTGATATGTTTTAAGAGTTAAGACATATTGAACTGGACCGCTGTGAGATTTATTATTCTCCTAATGACTGTCAATTGAATAATAAATCTCACACTTGTATTCACATGAACTCTTAATCCTGAGAGAATAATGGACCTGATCATGAAATGTAGGTTGCTTTGATATATCAGGAGTGAGATCTAAAGTAACGGTCAAAATCTCAGTATGTTGGGCAGCCACATTTAGTGTTGATGGAACATATATTCTCAAGATGGAATTCATAGTCTCTTAACGGAGATATAAAATATTCATTTGAGATAAGTTTAATGGGTACAGTTATTCAGAGAGTTAGGCCTAACCACTTTAGTAAGACTAAAGTATATATTTATGAAATTGGATTTTATAAATATATGGTGAATAACTCAAAAGGATTAAACTGAGTACTCAAGGATTAAGATGTAGTAATTTACAAAGTGGCAGTCTATATTCATGACTTTGTATTACTACGAATATTTTATGAAGGGGTTGTATGTATAATAAAGTCTTGGAATATAATTTATTAATGAGGCCTAGAGTGCAATTATATTTATATAGTGGTATTAAATATAATTAATGGTAACTTTGGATTTGTCAAGAGTTGATAGAAAAGCCCAAGGCCCATTGGAGCTAGTGTCTTATTTGTTCCCTTTTGGTCCCACTCCAAGCCACACACTAAAGCCCAATTGGGAAGGCCTAAAAGGCTAGCCCAATTAGATAATCAGTTATGTGGAGAGAAACATACAGAATTTTATATAGAATGAAATGGTTTGTACGTGTAAGAAGATGAAAATAAGGAAGAGAGACACTCTTTCATATTCTCTCTAAAAAACATAGAACTGATTGAAAGACCACACATCTTGGGCATCAAGTGGAATTGAAGTGAAGATTGAAAGTGTTCCCGAGTACTTCTTCATTCGGTTTTGAATTTCACCGCATCAAGGTACACTCTCTTGTTCTTATATTCTGAAACCTACATAGTGCATGTTATCAATTGCGAATGAAGTAGATCCGTTTATTTTTCGCTGCGTATGTTTTGTATGCGATGTAAATATGATGATTTCCTAACATGATGAAGGCGAGGAAGAGGAGGACAAAGATGATAATGAAGAGGAGATGGAGTATCAGGCTCCAGATTATCCCCAAGAGGACTCTGGGGATGATACGGATGCCTACGCGCTTCGGTTTCCTTAAGTTGCTCGCCATCAAGCCTGCTGTTGTTTCTTTTTTTTGTTATGTTTGTTTTGTTTAGCCATTTATTGGCTTAAGTTGTAAAAACTTTATCTTTCTTATTTTGTCATAGATTTGTGTTTCTTTTGATATTTAGGAAAGAGGTGATAGGCCATAGGGGCTAAATCATGTAAATCCCTCTTTCTTGTTTTGTAGGAAAAACAATTTTAACACAAGAAAGTATATGAAAGAAAGAAAAGTTATTTTGTTGCATGTTTACTGTTTTTTCCTTATGTTATATTTTATGTTTTTATTATATATAAAATTCATACACAACACATAAAAGGATAAACATGTTAGTTAACAAAATGTGAAATGCAACAAATTAAACCATACCAGTTGGTGACGGGTAACGCCTTTACACTTTGACTGTGAAGGTGGTTTTCTTGATTTTTGCACCATCAACTGTCATCCTTTGACAGGAACTTAGTTTTCTCCCTATGCTGACACATGTTAATTTTGAAAATGTGTCTCCCTTTTTGAACCATTCTCTTTTGGAGGGAAAATATTAAATTCTCAAAGTATAAAAAGGAAAAGAAAATATTTTCCTTCCTTATTTTTCTCCTTTTCCCTTATCTTCTTCTTCTCCTTCTTCAACCCGAAACCCAGTGTTCTTCTCACACACAGAATCATGGGTGTAAAACGTGGTTTAAGATCCAGTTCTACCAAATTTTTGGAGCCTTCCACTTCAAAAAGCAGTAAACCCCTTCTAGGAGGAGATGCAAATCCTTCCATAGAAGAACAATGGATCATCCCTCCTTTCTTCGAAGATTACCTATTTGACAAAAGTCTTGATTAGGATTCAGCCCCCTATTCTGATGATCCTCCCTACACAGCATTTGGGGAACTTAATGATCTTCTAACTATGGATCTGGAATTGAAGCATATTCCTAGGCTTAGCACTTGCAAAGGAGATTTTGTTCCCACCATAGATGTGGTTTTTAAATCTCACACTTCAGTTTCCAGAGGTTGGAGAAGCTAGTGTTGAAGAGTGTTGGCTCATTCTCCCTTAAGGGTCATTTTGCAAAGGGTGAGACTTGTGGAGACCATTCATGTGTTTTCTAACCTAGAGTTCAGCAAAGATAGTGAAAGTTTGCTCTCTCTTTTGTACCGATGGAACTCTGTCACCTATACATTCTTCACAGGGTGTTAAGGAATCCGTCCATCTTTGGAAGATGTCTATGAGATATTGAAACTTCCCCTGTTCGGTGATGGTGAAGTAGTCAACATTTTTTTTATCTCCTAATGAGTCTAAAGCTATAAAGTTCCTTGAGGATGCAGGGAAGAAAACTTTAAAGAAACCGGTTCTAAAAGCTGCAAGGAAAGGTAAAGCCCCCAGTAAGGAAGTACCAGAAAATACTAGTGTTGGTGGAGAAAAAGGTTCCAGAGCCAACTTTTGGGGATGGATCAAATACTTTTGGAGGGAGTATGCTAATGGCGTAGATGAGGAAGCCAATGGAGACTCCCTGAAGGAAGGTACCAACTTTGTTGTTAGAGAAGGTAACTCTAGTTCTTACAAACTTGAAGCCTTTATTGCCTTTTTACTTTCTCGCCATCTGTTTGATGGATATCCTCATGAAAAGATTCTAAGTAGACATTTCCCTTTAGCCGTTAAACTAGCTAGAGGACAATCCTTTCCCCTTGCCCCTTATTTTCTAGGAACTTTGAATTCCCACCTATATCACTTTACTCTTAACTTGCAACACTTCTGGGGTAGATCTCAAGTTGAAACTTTTGTACTATTTTCTTCTTTTACAAATGTGGTTGTGGCAACACTTTAGGAATTATGCCCCTATCCCTAGCGTGTTAAACTCCTATAAAACCAATCTGCCACCACCCCAAGGCTTGCCACACTTTTGGCGTTGGAGCAAAGTGGTAGTATCTTCAAACAGTTTCCTTTGTAAAGTGTTAGATGACCCTACTGATTTGACAGCTAGACCTTACTCTGTTTTGGAAGGTGGACTTCCTCCACTGTTCACTTCCTTAGAAAGCATTTCTTTTGTTGCTTGTACTTTTCCTTCTCATCTTCAGGCACGTTTTCAAGATGAGTATGAAACTTAAACCTATAACGCCCATAGGTTTGCCTACCAATTTGGTTTTGACCAAGGCATACTAGGACATCTCTCTACTTTAACTTTATCTATTGTAGTGGCCTCTATAGCCTTTAAAAAGGAAAATCTCAACAAGATTTTAGTGTCAAGTCCTAAAATACCCTTTACTTCCAATACCAAAAATGGACTGCCTTCACTCAAGTTTAAGTCATGGTGGTCTGATATTAGAGATCGTGTTAGAAATTTTGGGGAGAGTGTTGCCCAACAAGATGTCCCACCTACCTTTCAGGGAGATTTGACTTTGAAGCCCCTTCCAAAAGCCAAACCTTTAAGCACTAAGAGAAAGAAGAATGCAGAAACCTCTTCTATCAAGAAGCCCAAGGTACACTCTTTTCTCTGTAGTGACTAACTCTTGTAACCTTTTCTTTTAACCCTGGACACAAGTAACTTTTCTTCCTTTCTCCATGTTTGGCCTTTGACAGGTTACAAGCTCTGTTCCTCAAGCTCAACCTAAAGCAAGAGTCACTTCTTCAACTCGAGAGGTTTCTGTACAAGAAATGACTTCCAATGAAGAAATAGAGTCTAACACTGAAAGAAGGAATTCGAATTGGGTGTAAGCTAAAAATCCCCAGGAGAAAGAAGATTTAACAGAAGCTACTTCCAAGGAACAAGAGGATGAAAGCACCTTGATAGAGTCTGATCCATTGCTCTCATTGGTTTCTCCTAATCTAAGAGCAATTTGTTCTCTATTGCTTTCTAAATATCCTGAAACCATGTGGGATACCAGCAAGTGGACCTTGTCACTTAGGGGCTTTCTCTTACAGCAAATTGGGTCTATCATATCCTAACTATAGTCAAAAGGTAAAGAGGATTGTCTTGCTCTCCCTCTTGACAATTTCCTTTCCACACTGAGTGAGGTTGAGAGCCTAAGTGTCAATGTCAGCTGGTTAAAAAGCCGTGTCACTGCATTAAAGGACTTAAAGAAGGCAAGACCCTCTGTTCATGCTTCCTTGTCCTCACTTAGTGAATTAAGAGTTAAGGAGAACTCATGTATCAACAAAGCAAAGGAAGCAGAATTAGCCTTACAGGCGCATGTCACTTTAATCACTCAGCTTTAGGAATCTATCAAAAGGCCCCAGGTGGAATTAACATCCCAACAAGAAGCAAGTTCTACCCTTCAAGCTCAAATAGAAGGTGTCAATGCAAAACGTAACTCTTTGAAGAAAGAGATTGGGAAGTTGGAAGGTGAGCTAGGAGCTCTGAGCGATATAGACTTCTCTCTTGAAAATTTTAATTCTCTCCCAATCATTATCTAATTTTCAAGTTGTAATACTTATATATTTTTTGGTCTTGGAAGGCCATGGGGTTGTACTATAAACTTTACCATGCCTTATTTTGCCCAACTATTTAGACTTTGCATGCGTATTATGAGCAATAGCATATGAAATAGCTGCATATAAGTCTTTGTTTATAATAGTATGAGTTTTGTAAAACACAAAATCAGTTTGACATGATGGCCACAAAAAAAATATATGTACAAGATTAAGCATGATATTTCTTAAGGTGAGCTCCGCTAATGGGGCTATACGTCTTTATACCTGCTTGTTCCTTTAGCCAATAATGTCCTATTGAATGTGCCTTTTCTACTATGTATGGTCCTTCCCATTTTGGAGAAAACTTATGTTTAACAGCTCCAGCAACTCCTCGTACATGCAGTGTAGTCTTCCAAACAAGTTCTCCTACTTGAAACTTTCTTTCTCTAACTTGGCCTTCTTGCTAGCTTGGTAAAGGTGGTTATGAGAGGTAGCATTGTCACGCATTTCTTCCATGATTTCCAAAGTGTCTTCTATGGGTATTCCTGTAATCTTTGCCAATTTTACTACTGGCCTTACTTAATCTATTGGGATGACAGCCTCTGTGCCATATACTAGAGAAAGGGCGAAGCTCTTGTAGCTTGTGATTTAGCTGTCCTATATGCTTACAGAGCTGTAGGCAACTCCTCCTTCCACCCCTTTCCATTCTCCTTAGTCATTTTTCCCAATATCTTCAGTAATATTTTGTTAGAGGCCTTACCTTGACCATTTCCTTTGGGTTAATAAAGTGTTGATATTGTGTGAGAAATGGAGTACCATTCTGTTAAACGGTCCACGTCCTTGTTCAGGAATGGTGTGCCATTGTCTGAAATAATTTTGTTAGGTACCCTAAAACAACATATTATATTCTTCTACCCATTTGGTAAATAGCTCAGTGGCTACCAGTATCCATGTACATTTTTCAGTGGAGGGGGAAGGGGGTTTATAGGTCCTATAAAATCTAGCCCCCAACCATGGAATGGATATAGAGCCACAATTAGATGAAGACTTTGATAGCTAGTGTGTTTTTCGTCTCATCACTTTTGGCATTCTTGACATTTTTTTGCAAAATCTTGAGCATCCCTTTGCATTGTGGGCCAGTAATATCCTTGGTGTAAAGCCATTTGCCATAGCTTCCTCCCACCAAGGTGTCCTGCTGGTTCTCCCTCATGCAAGTCCAAAAGAATGCCATTGACTTCCTTAGCAGGAATGCATACCATCCATCTCCCTTGGAAACTTCTCTTGATTAATTTCCCATCTACCACTTTAAACCTGGTCACATATTTTTTTTTTTTCCAGCTTTTCTCTTTGTACCCGATTAGCAAGTAATACACCTTGTAAAAGGTATCTCAAGTATGGATCCTGCTAATCTTCTTCTAGTAGTTCGCCATTAAGTACCTCTGCTTGGTCTAGAGGAATAACAGAACAAGTTTTAAAACTCTGTTGTTCTTCCTTAGCATCATTGGCCATTTTTGGCTAGAAGACCCCCAGCCTTTGTAGTCTTCTATATAGGCTGACATCAAGATTTACACCACAAATATCATAGTGCAATCTCTACAACATGGTCTGTCCCTTTTTCCTTGAGACACACTTCATTAGTAAACCCTCTGCTCCCCTGATAAACAAATTTCCATTGATCCTGATGAAGTCTTTCATATTTGCTGGTAACTCTAACCCAACACACTTCCATTGAGTCATTGCTCTCAACAAGGGTTCTCGCCAATCTTAAGGGAAACATAGCTCTTCCTGAATTAAACCAGGTTATTTCTCAATTTGGAGTGTCATCTTTTCCTTCTTCAATACAAACTTAGTGGTTAGGGTAGCTAGCAAGTCAGTAAGCTTGTTTTCGTTCCCGTTTACCACTTTGTACTCTATGAAAGTAAAGCATTCCATAATCCTTTGCACTGCAGCTTTGTAAGCAGCCAAACTATGATTATTTACTCTATAAATTCCCTCAACCTATCTTATCACCAACTCAGAAACACCAAACACTTTAAACCTTTTTACGCCTAACCTACTAGCAGCCTTCAGCCCCACCAACAAGGCTATATTCTGCTTCATTGTTAGAGTAAGGACAATGCAACTTATAGGCAAATGTATGCTTCTCCCCTGGTTACTACAAGTCTACTCCTATCCCTCCCCCTTGAAATGTAGATGACCCATCGAAATACATTGACCATTCCTGCTCCTCTATTACCATAACTTCTTATAGAGAAGGTGAACAATCATTTGTCCCAGGAAAGTTAGCCAGCACATCAGCTACTGCCTGGCCTTTGATGGTGGTTGGTCTTATGCATTCAATATCAAGGCATGATGTTAGGATGGCCCATTACGTCATTCTCCCTAATAACCGAAGGCGTGTTAAGAGGTACTTCACGGGATTGCTCTTAATCACCAATTGCACATGATGTCCTAGGAAATAATGATTAAACTTTGTCACAGCAAAGGCTAGAGACAAACATACTTTCTCAGTAGTTAAGTATCTTAACTTTAGTCCCTTCATAAGTTTGCTAATATAATACACTAGCTTCTCTACTCCTTCCTGCTCCCGAGCTAATAATGCTCCCAATGATTGCTCTATATTAGCCATATATAACAACAAGGGTTTTCTAGGTATAGGGGCCACCATGGTGTGGGGATCCGCCAATATCATCTGAATTTTCTTAAATACCTTCTGATATTAGTCACACCATACAAAAGTCCATCCTTTCTTTGTCTGCTCCATGTGAGGCTTTAAAATCTCAGCTAGGCTTGAAATGAATCTTCTTAAGTAAGAAACTTTTCCCATAAAGCTTCTCAACTCCTTCAGAGTTGTAGGAGGACCGAGGGTAGTAATTGCTTTGGCCTTTGTAGAGTCCAAATCAATCCCTCTCTGATGAACAATAAATCTTAAGAACTTCCCTGATGATACCCCAAAGGCACACATGGAGGGATTCATCCTCAAGTTGTGTTCCCTTGCATCTTTCAATGACCTGTCTCAAATGCACCAAATGCTTAAAAGGATTCTTTGCCTTCACTAGAAGATCATCAACGTAATCTTCCACCTGCTTATGAAGCATATTCTTAAAGATCAAAGTCATAGTTCTTTGGTATGTTGCACATACATTGTTCAATCCAAAAGGCATCACCTCATAGAAATAGTTTCCAAAGGGTGTTCTAAAGGCAGTTTTCAGGGCATCTATTGGGTCTATAAAGATCTGATTATACCCACTATAACCATCCATAAAGGAGAAATGTTTATGACCAGCCGCTGCATCTACCAGAATATCAATATTAGGAAGTGGAAATTCATCATTTGGGCAAGCTTTATTGAGATCCCGAAAATCCACACAAATTCTTATCTGACCATTTTTCTTCTTCACAGGAACTATGTTAGCTAACCAACTTGGGCATTCAATCTCTTCAATGAATCCTGCCTTTAAAAGTTTTTGCACCTCAAGCTTTATCTTTTCCTCCACATCCAAATGATACATCCTTGGCGGCTGCTTCACAAGTTTGGCATTAGGATCCACCTTTAACTTGTGCTTTACCAAGTTTGGGCTCAAACCTGGCATTCCTTGATAACTCCAAGCAAAAAATTCCTTGTATTCCCTCAACAAGGCTACCATCTTTCCTCTTTATTCTTCAAACAAACTCTTGCTGATTTTTATTAGCTCTTTACTTTCCTCTCCATCATTCAGATCAACCTCAACAAGTTCCTTCTATACATTCTTAACGACATCATTCATGCACTCAGTGGCTTCTTTCATAAACTCCTCAGCTACATGAATTTCCTTTGGCTGTTGTGTCAGATTAAGGGAATTAGGCTCGCCATCCTCCTCATTCCCTTCCATTATCCATCAGAATTCATATATCACCCGGCCATTAGGCCTGACAACCCTTCTTATCTTGGGAGGCTTTTCTGGTTCTACCAACTCGCCATCATCTTCTTCCTTTGTTTACAGAGCAATAGGATTAAGAGGAAGAATCCTATTTTCACCCTCAGGCTCATACTCTTGATATAAAGCTGCCTCTGCAAAATGAAGCTCTGCTCTATTAATAGGCATCTTGGTGGCCTCAATAACTACTTGCTTGTTCCTCCAAACGGCCTTCACACATTGATGATATGTGGAAGCCACTGCTTTATACGCCTTTAACCATGGATGGCCTAAAATGATGTGGTAGGATGTATTCCTTTCCATCACATGCATAAAAGTGGGTGCTCGAATTGGTCTAATCCTAAGATCCAAAGACACATGCCCAAGGGTACTCTATTGTAAAGCCCCTATTCCTGCTACCTGCATTAGCTCAGGAATAATATTTCCCCTCAGAATTCCCAAGGCATCAAAAGTTGGTAGAGGCAACATATTGGTGGATGTGCCAGTGTCTGCTAATGCCCTTTTGATTTGGGATGCTCCCAAAAAGGCAATAACATATAAAGCCCTGTCGCCATCAACAACTCAGTTAATTAGATCTTCATTAGAAAAGGTGATTGAATCTTTTGCTTCCTTCAATAGTGGCCACTTCATTATTCCTCTCTATCACCCTGGTCAAGGCTTGTGCCGCTTCTCTTCTAGCTATTGGCCTGAGACCTATTCCTTCAAGAAAGGAGTGTATTTTATCTTCCTGCTAAATTCTCATTAACATCTCTTCATCTACCATAGGTGGAGGTGTTGAGCTACTGCTAGCCATGTTCTTTGCTTCCTCTTCCATAGGATCCTCACGACCCATGAAGAAAGTCATTGCTACCTCTTGTCTACACATCCTTGGGTCAACCCTCTTCCCTTCCTTGATGACCAAATCTCCCTTAGCTACCCTATCATGGAAAATATTCATCAAAGCATAGCATTCCATAGTATGGTGGTCACATCTCCTATGGTACCTACAATAAAGTGAATTTCGCTTTTCTTCTTCTGTAGGTTCATGCTTACATTCAAGCAGCGTCACTACACCATCTTCACCCAAACTTCTAGGTTGCTATACAATTCTTCAGTAGACACAGTGAAAGGAGGGGGAATTCCACCTCTCTCCATTTTCTTTCCTTTGACCATCTTCTTAGGCTTTTTTGCCACAGCAACTTCCACCTTTTTGTTTTCTCTTCTCCATGGTTGTCTAGGAGCACTCACAGCTTGTGAAGTTGAACCTTTTGAAGGCTTCCTCACAAACATACTTGTTCTCCTTGTAGCTTCTACAAGCCTTGTAAAACTAGAGATTTGAAGATTCTCTAGGTAAGGTCGGTATTCATACAATAAACCCGCAATGCAAACATCTTCTAGTCTTTCTTCCTCCACAGGGTCATAACACAACAAAGAGAGATCCCGAAACCGGCGAATATATTCCAGCAACCCCCCAGACACCCTTTGCTTCTCGTGTTGCAGATCTGACAACGTGAGCCTTTTATTCCAAAATGAAGAACTTTTTCATGAACTGTGTTGCCAGATCGTTCCAACTTAGAACTGACCCTGGTGCAAGACTGGTATACCAAGTAAAAGCTCGGCCTTCTAAGGTCTTGGAGAACTCTCTAAGCCTCAGCTCATAGTCATGAGTGTGAGTCGTTAACGCATCTACATACCGTCTGATGTGCTTTCTAGCGTTCCTTGTTATGCCGTCATACTTAGGAAATATGGGAGGCGTGTAGTTAGCACGGTATGGATTCCCAGCTATTTCTTTAGGATAAGGAGGTCTGGTGTCAACATAAATAACACTTTCCATTTTATTGGGTTCGAACAAAATAGCATGTATATCTTCCTCAGTCAAATAGAGATCCTTGAGGACCTTGACCACCTTAAGGGGCATGAGGTATGGCTGTCTCTTGACGTAGGGACTGGAACTCTGCCCTTATTGCAGCCTGAGAACGTTAAAAATCTTTGATGGCAACCATGATCCCCCTGGTCTCACAATGACTAGCCTATCCTGAGGATTCTACGCCTTCAGAATGCATGGATATGTGATTTACACTTGGTTCTGACCGATGGTTCTCACCCACACCACACAATGTCCTAGTAACCATCTTCTTCCTTGGAGGCGTGGAGGAAGTGACTACAAACAGAGGTATACAACGCAATAAAACACCCTTTAAAAGGAAAATAACTAGATATCCCCAGCGGAGTCGCCAAAAATGTACGTGCAAGTAAGATTTGAGCTTATATAGAGAAGTGAAATATGTTATCTAATAGTACATCTACATGAGAAAGCTCAAAAAGATGCAAGCTTTGACATGACATATAGACAAGAAAAAGAAAATGATGATAGGACATGAAAAGATGCACATTTAAACAAGAAGAAGAAATCGATTGCTAAAGAAACACCAGATGTATGTGGAAAACCTTAAAGAAGGGATAAAAAAACCATGATCCGAGCAAGAAGGTAACATTCTTGCTTGGCTTGGCTTGTTTTATGTGTGAAAAGATCAGTTTACAATCAGGTTGCCTTTCTTTCCTACCAACTCTTCACTTTCATCTCCAAAAATATCTAATTGGGTTCTTTCCCTAGTAGCATAGCTACATGTCCCTTTTATACTCTAAGAAATATGGCTGAATACAAGGACAGGTGTCAAGTCATCGTTTTCTATCTTGGACCTTTTCATAGCTGTGAGATTATCTGCTGACTAGGGGATAAGAACTGCGCCAACGTGGCACTAGGACTTGTAGGTAGGTAGCTTTACCACTGCTTAGGAGACAAGTCTTAAACATTGAGAGGGACATCAGGAGTAGTGTGATTGGTACACGTGTCTCTAAGGTGACTTATTGTGCATTCAACCAATAAGAGGTGTCCTCATAGCCTCTGATCTTAGAAAGTCACTATCTCCTTTTTTGTGAATGCTTGAGTACCATGTCAGGTGTAAATCTTACTTCCTTCCCAAGGCAGTCATGCCTTTAGCATGGATCAAGACAAGATCCGTTAGCCAACACTTCCTCTCCCCTTGCTCATAGCCACTCTATGTGTAAGGTCGAATTCAACCACTTAGGCATTCCCCCATGCCTTAGTGGTGTTATGTACAGATCCTATGTAATCATCAAAATGGTGCTGAACAAAAGACTGCACTAGTTCTACTAGTGAGGTAATACTAAAATGATCAAATCTTAGATCTCACATAATTATCAAATTCTATATTTTGTAGAGAAATAAAAATATCAAAGAGAGAAGATCATTTTTTGTTAAATTTTTTCGAACATGACATAATTACTAACTAGTTATTACTAATTTGAAAGTTAAAAAACTACTCCATTTGTCTTAATTTGTTTGTCATGTTTCAAAAATTCAATTTTTGAAGGGAATATCATTTATTATCTTGTTTGTTGTATAAAAATGTATACTACCCTTGAATAAATTTATCAAAAATAGTTTTGAAAATAAAGTAGGAGCATAATAGGAATATTAATAAATTAATAGTTTTAATTTTAAAAACATGAAAATATTTTGAGGCATCTCAAATAGAATAGAGGATAAACAAATTGAAATGGGGAGAGTAAATAAAATAAAAATAAAACCAGAAGAATAAACTCTTAATTTCAAATAGTTTATATGTGGGCCAAAAAAATTGCCTGATTTCAATGGACAGTGGTTGGGTTGGACCTTAACTAGTCATCCTCTCTATGTACCCATTTTTTTTTTTTTTTTTTTTTTTTTGGCTTTTAGAAGCCAAAACGCACTTTTTGAGAGAAAAAATGAAAGTTAGGTGTTCGGTAAAGTTTCAAAACGTTCTTCTTCAAAAAAAACTGCATTTTGAAATGTAAAGAATTGAGCCAAAACGTGCAGGCAGGTTTGAGGAGCTTTTGCAAATACAAAAGTGCTATTGATCAATATTACCGTTGGAAATGCAAGAACTAACCCAAATTACCCTCATTTCACTAACCACAATATACACTGAAAACTGAAAAGACAAACATAGAAAATAATAGCTACAATATGCAGGAACCTCCACTGCTAATCTCATTCTCAACAACCCGATCTAAATCTTCCGACATGGCTAAGGTTGAGTAACAAGGAGGAGCTCTAATGCATCAATCTAACTTCAATTGCCATTTGGTTTTGGGATTACGAAGAGAGAGAGGCATTGAAGATTTTTGATGAAATTAAGAGAAATTACCTGTGAAGATCAAGCTGAAGAAGTGCGTGGGTGTGGGATGAGAGAGGTATTGAAGATTTTTTGTGAAATTAAGAGAAATTACCTATGAAGATCAAGGTGAAGAAGTGCACGGGTGTGAGCTATGTGTGGTTGAATTTAGAGAAAAAGAAAAGAATAAAGAAGATTGATAGGCTAAGAATGAATTGACCGTTTGTGATGAATTATTTGATTAATTAGCCAATTTTATTAATTAATCAAATTAAAATGCAAACGTGTGGTAACACAAACAAATTACCAATTAAACTAAGTATGTAGTGGAAAATAAATGACACGGTGATTTATTTACGAATGGGGAAAACCAACACGACAAAAACCCCACTGGATGATTTTAAGGTCACTACTCTTGAGAATCCACTATTACCACAACAAGCGGTTACAAGTAAAAGAATCTCAGTACCTTATACCAACCTACAGTTAAACCCTTACCCCAATACCCAATTGGACTTGTTCTGTAGTAACAATCTCTTCTGTTCAATGCACGGCTCCAAGTACGTGACTAACCAATTGCGCAGATCCCAGTACACGACTTGATTCACCAACTAGAGAACGATGTTGGTTGCAAAGTTTTTCAATTCAACACACGATGAAGATCCAGAAGATGCTTGGTCACAAAACCCTACGATGTACTAACACAGCAGCTTCTTCAAGAACTAGGGCAAACTAGGTTTCTGGTCACACTTGAGGAATTATGCTCTTGTGCAATTTTTTTCTTTTCTATGCAACCTGATACGGCCCTTAAAATAATCCTTATATATGTTTAAGATTGTGAGAAAAGAAAGCTCAAACATACAATCACGGATTGAATGAAAAACAGTCCTGAAAAACTGAAATTCATAAACCTCGACCGATACCTTATCTGTCGAGCTGTTGTCGAGCCACGGGGTTAGAACAGCTCTACAAGCTCGATAGATGGCTAGCAGTCGAGATAGCTATCGAACTTTAATGATAGACATTTTTTAGACTTGAATCTTGGACAGACTTATGTGGCTTCAACACTTGATTTTGAAATAAAGTTTCTTAAAGTATTAAACACCTCCTACATCTATCCAAATACAAGTAAAGTGTGTTTTGTCAAAAGATTAGTTAATTACATAAAGTAGTGACATATGTTCCTAACAAGTGAATCACATATGTCCTAACAAAAATCAAGTTGAAAAAGTGCGTGGATGTGGGCTGTGTGGCTGAATGTGTGGAGGAAAGTAGAGAAAGTGAAAAAAGAAAGAGTGAGAGCTTTTAGCTTTTGGTATGTTCTGGAATCTTGGAGTGGACGAAATGGTAGTTTGGTGAAGAAGAAAAGTATAAAGAAAGTCAAAAGTGAAGATAGGGAGAAGGTGGAATCTTGGATCGGAAGAAATGGCAGTTTGGTGAAGAAGAAAAGTATAAAGAAAGTCAAAAGTGAAGATAGGGAGAAGGTAAAGAATACGTGTGTAGAGGAGAAAAAAAGAGGAAAAAAAATATAAATAAGTGTGTGGATGAAAGAAAAAGAGATAAAGAGAAGAATAAAATAAAAAATTAAAACTAAAAATAACTACTATAACATTTTTACAATAAATTTTAAGTGGTGGATTGTTATTAGCTAATATTAGTGAAAAATAATAATTTAAGTGGTGTGTTCAAATTAAAATTAGTAACAACTTATTACATATGATTTGTTGTAAAAATATTGTAAAAATATTTTTATAACAAATTTTAGTTAATAATAAATTATTGTTGTTGTTGTTGTTGTTGTTATTATTATTATTATTATTATTATTATTATTAAGTAGTTTTTTTTAGTAAGCATTATTAAATAATTGATTTGCGAATAGAATAAACTTTCTTATATATACATTGTCTTTTTTGGTAATTTATAATTCAAATTGTCACTTTTATAAGTGCTAGTTAAACACTTAATTTTTTTTAAAATATACTTTTTAACAACTTTTTTCAAATACTTATTTTAAAAAAAAAAAAATTTCATACCGCATTTTAAAAAAAAAAATCTCACTTCTTCAAAAAAATTCAATTTTAAATTGTTGAACCAAACTGCCTTGCCAGTAAAAAAGGTGAAGAAAAAATTTAGCCGCCTTGGAATAATTATAAACGATAAAAAGAAAGATAAAAAAGCCGCCTTCAACTTTGTACTTAGAGAAGAATATAAAAAAGAAAAGTCACCTTGACTGACCAAAACCACCAGTCACAAGATTCCAAATCAAAATTAATAAAACGTTGGTTATAGAAAAATTTCCAATTCGAAGACATATGTACATAACATGACATCAGAGCTTATGTAAATGGATGGGACCTCACGTAAATATTTCATCAAATTTCAATTCTATTTCCAAACCATCCTTGTACTTTGGAAATTTGCATTCTGTATTGTTAATTTGTTATACCCTATTATCTTGCTGATGTGGAGCTTTCAATTCATTAAGGGGACGACACAGAAAAATTGAGAAAAATACTTTTTTTTTTTTTTTTTGAGAAAAATACTTGAACATTTTTAAAAATGTTCCTGATAATTAAAAATGTTTGTTTTGTTCCCCTTTCTCCTCTCCCCCGCATTTTCCAAACAATAAATTTTACATTAACTAGAATTTTCTACTTGATGAAAACTAATAAATAAAGAAAATATTAAAATTTAAGTCATATTCCATCAATAATAGCATATTTTATAATGCTCATTATTTGTGGTTCAAAATCCAACTCCCTCTCCGCCTCCCCACTATCTTCCTTTTAATTTATGTATCAAATCATCTAGAATCTATTTCTCCTCTTGCCATTTAATTAATTCATGTGGCTTTTCCATCCAGTCATAGATGAAATTGCATATATGCATATATTAACTACTATGTAGTTGCAATTTACATTCTCAAAAGAAAAAAAAAAAAAAAGTAATTGCAATTTATTTTGGATTCGCAGTGGTATAGTCACATTTTATTTTTATTTTTTTATAAGAGGACCAATATATATATATATATATATATAATCAAAAATATATTATTGTTCAAATTTTTTTATATAAATTTTATTTGTAACATGATTTAATATTTTCTCATGTATAACTATATATATGATGTTACAAGTTACAACCATACTTAAAGACAATAGTAAGCATAAAATGATTTCTGTATAATACAAGAGTAATAAGAGGAAAAAATAAAGCATTATTCACTTGTACATATATATACACACACACACACACACATACAATTAATAGCCCTCATGAGATTTGGGCTCATGCTAGCTAGATTTAAGAATTTTAAAACTGACTAACTTGATTCCTGAATTATTACTCATTTTCCTCCTCTTATGAATAGGAACTAAATTTATTAGTCTTGTAAAGACACAAATTACAATTTGGGCTGCTAGAGAGAGATGAACTCAAGCCCAGCAAGTAAACAGTATTCTTACAATGAATTTGTAAGAGAGTGGGCTAAGTAAACTCGATTGAGAATGAGCTGGATGGTGGCCCAAACTTAGTTATGATCAGCCTGATAAAGATGAAATGCTGGGACTATTTTGGATGCTGCTCGGCCTAGTCCGAGGATTCTATCTTAACAGTTGGCTGAGTGTTTCTCTTTCTCTTTTTCTTTCTTCCTCTTTCTTTCTCCTTCTTCCTCTTTGTTGCTTTCAGCTCCCCTTATACATTAGTTCTTCCCACGTGCCAATTAAGGGGTTCCTCTTAGATACTTGTCCCATCAACCTTCCCCTAAAGCCTTTGCATGGTAGCTGTAAAGGACCGGGGTCACTGTTCAGATGTCATTTTCCCATTAATGCGGCCATGATGTTAACTGCAGGATCATAAATGCGGTGGCAGCAGCCTTTTACTTAATATCTGAGCGTTGCCACCTGTTTTCTTTGGCTTACATAAGTTAGGGAACTCTCCAGAAATGCTAAGGTCAATGTTGAAGCATTCATCTGAGTCATCTCCTTGGTGATCCGAACAGGCAAGTCTCCTTGGACTAGTCTTTTTCTTTCTACATAACTTGTACTTTGGACAGGAGTTGGGCTAGGCAAATTCCCTATGACCTGTTGCCCTCGGACTGAAGGTCTCCTCGGATAGGCCCACGACTCATTTTTGGGTAACGGGCCCTTTTCCCCTACAAGTTTTTAAATATCTTGAACCTGATTGGTATCAATTAAAATCTCATGATTGTTGACTGAATTTTACCAAAATCTTAAAAAAAATGTTTTTGCTCTAAATAAAGTAAGGATACGATTGAAACTAAATGCACGCCCAACTATGTTTTTAGGGTTTGTATTGAGGTTGTATTCATTTTCCATTTTAATTTTCTGTACTCAATTTCTATACTAAAATTTTGTACTCATTTTTTATTTCCATCTTTTTATTTTTTGGGTATCATTTTCTACTTTATCTTCCCCTTCACTTTTTTTTTTATGACACACACACACACACACATGCACAGAGAGAGAGAGAGAGAGAGAGAGAGAGAGAGAGAGAGAGAGAGAGAGAGAGAGAGTTCTTTGATTTGACAAGTCAGTGATAATGAACCTACAAATTTTATTTTTTTACGAAAATACCACTATATTTATTTTTAAGAAAATTGTTAGGTTCTAAGAATTAGGAACTAATGTATTAGAACTTCAATTTGTATGTTGGCAAACCATGATCAAAACAATGTTTAGTCTTGTGTTAAACTTGCTCAAAGTATGGCGTTTATGTAAAGTTGGAATCGAGTTTATTGCAGAAGCAACTGTTAACTTTCTGCTTGACTCGATCGATCGAAAATTAGGCTCGATCGATCGAAAATCGGGCAGATCGTTTTTCTGCAGAAAATTCCAACTCAGCCCAAGCCCATTTAATGTATAGGGTTTTATGTTTTGCCCTAAGTATAAAAGGGGAAACCCTAGCCACGTTAGAGTTCTGAATGCTGTGTTTGTGAATCTCATTGTGAGATCTAGATGTGTTTACCTTCACATACACTTAGGGTTTACAAACTTAAGATTCATGTCAAGAGTTGTGTAAATTAATACAGTTGCAGAATCAAAAGAGCATAAAGATATACAAGCAGGTGCGCTTGTGATTTGCTGAAGAATTCAAGGAAAGAAGGAGTCTGTGGATCTCGGAGCTATCATGGGGTCGTGGTAGTAAGTTTCCTACACTTGGGTAGCAATAGGATGTTAGTGGTTTAAGTCTTATTGTGTAAACTTCGATTTTTTCATAGTGGATTCAGTTTACCTTGAGGATAGCTAGGTTAAATCCTCTCCAGGTTTTTTACCGGTTTGGTTTTCCTGGGTCATCAGATCTTTGTGTTCTTTAATTTCCGCTATTTTACTGTTTTTGCTTATTTGTGTTAACCTAGATTTAATTAAATTACCTAAGTTAATCACTTGGCTAATTCTCTAGGTTAATTTGTTGGGTATAAGGGATCTAAACGAACTTACAAGTGGTATCAGAGCGGGTAGCTTTTGTGTTTGATCCTTTGATCTTTTAAGCTGATCCTTAACCCCTGTTGTTATGGATTTCTCTAAAATCTTCTCTTTAGTTTGTCACATTATCTACTTGGTGTGCTTGTCCTTTACCATCTTTGTTAAAATTTTTCTTGAGTGTCTTGCTATAATCACATATGATAATAATTACATGTGCTATACTGCTTTAACCGCCTTAAAGGCACGTGATTCTTGTCTTTGGTATTTGGATAGTGGTTGTTCCAGGCACATGACAGGAAATAAAGCTTTGTTCAAGACACTCTTCGAAGGAAAGATTGGAACAGTTACCTTTGGAGATGGAAGTTGTTGTTCTCAGCTTCTTTGGATGAAGAAACTTTTGAGTGATTATGGAATATCACAAGACACCATGGTTGTTTACTGTGATAACTCTAGTGCTATAGATATCTCTAAGAATCCTGTTCAACACTCTAAAAGCAAACACATTGAGATTAGATATCATTTCATTAGGGATCTTGTTGAACGGAAAATTATTGCTCTTGAGTATATTCCAACTGAACGTCAGAATGCTGATATTTTCACCAAACCGCTTGATAGGGGAAAGTTTGAGACTCTTCGTCAAGTCATTGGTGTGATTCTTTGTCCCTAGTCATTCTTGACTTCATGGTCCTTGTGCTTCATTGCTCTATCTTTGGTGACCTCTGTTTCTAGGAGTTGCATTGCATTACATTCATGCATTTCATTCTAGGATGTTTGTTTCTTTTATATATATATATATATATATACATAAAAAAGGTTTCTTTTTGCAAAGTGTGTTTTTGCTATTTTTTCTTGAATTTGAAGACAAGGTTGGTCAATCAAATTTTACATATCATATGTATGTACCTTGTTTAGCTTTAATGCATTATTCTTTTTGCACTTTACTAGCTAAAGGTTTGTGGTGCATGTTGTGTGGGAAGATGCTATATTTGTTGATCACATGCTCTTGATTTTGAAGTCGTATGTCTTTGATTGTCGGACTTGAACTTTTTGAGAAAGGCATAAATAACCATCTCACCACTGTTTACTAGCCAATCATGAACACCTTAGTACATATCGTAAGATTTTGTGCTCGAGAAAGTGTAGCACATGCACAAAAAGAACATAAGGTGTAGCCTCTAACTAAAATTGGTGTGTACATTATTGGGCTATAATAATTTCACATAATTCATAAAAATGGTGTGTATATTATCCCGGCTTTTGTTAAGTTTCTAATCAATTAAATTGAATAATGAGGCAAATCAAGAAACTTACATGATTGCAAGCTTTTATTCTAGGAGATGTGAGAGTTATATGATGTAACTCTTTAAGGAATAGTCTCTTTCAAATTCATGTGATGGATTTTGTAGAAATTGTGATTGATCTCTATGTGCATATCCCCTCATATGTTTCTCAAGCTTATGCTAGTTGCACACACTACAGAAGTTATTCTTTGCTAAACTGTGTACATGTTATTCTGTGTTCTTTGGTCTAACCAACCAAGTTTGAGAATTTCTAGAAATTGATGCAGAATATGTTTGCTTGTTTGTTTTTTTTTTTTTTTGGGTATTGAAAGAAAATTTTGCTTTGAGAAATCTGGGTTGAATTCATGTGTTTTTGGAAAACATCTCATCTCATACTCATGCATCTTTCTCATAAAATCTGATGCTTTGAAAAGTGACTGCACTGAAATTGGTGTGTTTTTCAAAAAATTAATTTTTCCAGAATTTCAATCGATCGAAACTGATTTTCAACCGATCGAAAATGTTTCAAAATCAATGGAAAAGTTTCTGGTTGACTCGATCGATCCAAGCTGAATTTGGATCAATCGAAGCTGTTTTCGACCAATCGAATGTAATTTTCGATCGATCGAAAATCGGGATGATTGTTTTTAAAAAGGAGTTTTCCACGTGATTTCTTTACTTTTTGAAAAACTTTTCAAACTCTTTTTGTCTCCTACCAACCAGTCAAAGCCATTTTTGCTGGATTTGTCGTTTTCTTCTAATCTTTTTGCATAATCTCTCTCTCCCAAGGCCGGTAAGACCTTTTTGCCCCTCCCTTTGCATTTATTTTCAAGTTTCATGCATTTTTTCATGCATTTTTTGGGTTATTTTCGGAATTTTTATTTTGGCAAATTTGGAATTGATTTTGAGTGTTTCTTTCTCAAATTTTTCATGGGTTTTTGTGGGGACACTATACACAAGCACTACAAGTGGTTTAATTCGATTATTTTGGTGTTTTGTGAAAATTTTGAATTTCTAGGGCTTGAAATTGGGGATTTTGGGCTTTTTGTTCAATTTGATTTAAATTGATAAAATTGGCTTGTTAGATTGATTAATTTGATCATTATATTGTGTTAATTAACTATTGTGATGATCAATTTATCAATTTATTGTGTTTTGAAAATTGGGTTTTTCCAAAATTGGGTATTTTTGATATAAAATTCTATGCTCAAGCCAATTTAGTTAATTTGGATCATATTTGAACTTGTCACTGCATTAGTTCATGCATCATTTGCATAATTTGTTCATGCATCATATAGAATTGTTATTTTTATATTTTGTGCTGTGCTAACTTGCAGTCTGCCTGTGGTTTTTTGGTTTTGGCTCCTCTCTTTTTCCTGTGTCTCTCTTTATTCCTTAGCACTATGCCTAGGAAAACTAGAGCCCATAGGACTTCTGACCCTTCACCTTCTTTTGATACTGAGCGGTTCCCTAGTGAGAAAAACCAAGAGACCTATGAGACCCTGAACCTTAGGCGTCATATTTGGGCTGAGCGTAGGGTCGTACTAGATGAGGTAGATCCTGAGGTGAGACGTAACTTTGGGCTCGAGTATGACCATTTTCCTCCTCCTACCACCTTGATTAGAGAGTTCTATTCGAACCTCTCTATCCACATCTATGATACCAACACCTTGGTTAAGGTTTGGTTACGAGGTGTAGAGTATCGCATTACCCCTACGGTTGTGTCTGATGCTCTTAGGGTGCCCATTGTTGACCATCTTGTTTTTCCTTATGAGGAGTCTCCACCTCTTGATGACGTGCTGTCATACATCACTGGGTCTTCTATCCAGTGGGGTTCTGATCCTCGGATCACTTCTGCTGAGCTTTCCGAGCTTCACTATCTTTTCTTTAGGATAGCGTGTCATTCTTTGTGGCCTATTTCTCATGTCCACACCATCCCTCTTGAGCGATATGTGTTTTTGTATGCCCTTGTTACTAATGCTCCTATCAGTTTTCCTCATTTGTTCCTTCGTTCTTTGAACGAGGTTCATCGGTCTAGCTCTACGGCTCATGCGTTATTCTTTCCCGTTTTTATTCATCGGATTCTCCTATTTCTTGGTTTAGGTGATTTTCTTGTGTCTGAGCCTGTTCATGTTATTGCTCCTATAGGTGCTACCTTTTTGAGGCAAAGGGCTGCTCAACTTCGAGCTAGCTTTAAGCGTCCTAGGGTAGAGCCTTCCGGTGTCACTCCACCCCCTTCTTCTTCTACAGATACTCCTGCAGCTAGGACGTCTTCTGATCCTGCTGTTGTTGCTGCTGCTGATGTTCCTCCACCGTTTGATGAGGTTTCTGACCTTCGTCGGACTCTTGATACTGTCGTGACCGTTCAGGCGGCTCATGGTCAGCTTTTGGTGGACATCCTTGATGAGCTACGTGCATTGCGAGCGGATTTGGCGAGCTCTCGTCGATCTCCTCCACCTCCTTTTGATGATGAGTGAGTGCCCTTTGGCAATTCGTCACAAAAAGGGGGAGTGCATTCTAGTGTGTAGTTCTTTTGTATCTAGGAGATTTTTGTGGAGATTTTCATTTTAGGGGGAGTTTTGTACTTAGTAGTGATACTGCGGAGCTTGTGGAGTTATTAGATTGTATCTAGGCACTTCACCTTGTATTTACATTTTTTTTTTTGCTCTTGATTAGGAGATATATTTTGTGATACATTGGTTACTGATATGTTTCTTGTTTCACTATACTTCATTGCTTATTGATTTATATTTATGATGTTATTCATGATATATGTCTTTATTTTGTGTTATATGAAATCAAGAAGTTTTTTTATATTCCTTGTTTTTTTTTTCTTCCACACATGCGTTTATGTGTTTGTTAAGTGTTACAGGAATATACAGGTTGTTTTCAGTCCAGCTGCTGTCTACTTTGCAACTGTTAGATAGTAGTTTAGGTTGAATTGTTTAAGTGGCTATTTATTTTGTAATGGGCCATTTTAATTTGTAAACTTTGAGCTTTTTGTTAAGTCTGTGTTTTGTCACGGATTGCCAAAGGGGGAGTTTGTTAGGTTCTAAGAATTAGGAACTAATGTATTAGAACTTCAATTTGTATGTTGGCAAACCATGATCAAAACAATGTTTAGTCTTGTGTTAGACTTGCTCAAAGTATGGCGTTTATGTAAAGTTGGAATCGATTTTATTGCAGAAGTAACTGTTAACTTTCTACCTGACTCGATCGATCGAAAATTAGGCTCGATCGATCGAAAATCGGGCAGATCTTTTTTCTGCAGAAAATTCCAACTCAGCCCAAGCCCATTTAATGTATAGGGTTTTATGTTTTGCACTAAGTATAAAAGGGGAAACCCTAGTCACGTTTTTAGAGTTCTGAATGCTGTGTTTGTGAATTTCATTGTGAGATCTAGAGGTATTTACCTTCACATACACTTAGGGTTTACAAACTTAAGATTCATGTCAAGAGTTGTGTAAATCAATACAGTTGCAGAATCAAAAGAGCATAAAGATATACAAGCAGGTGCGCTTGTGATTTGCTGAAGAATTCAAGGAAAGAAGGAGTCCGTAGATCTCGGAGCTATCATGGGGTCGTGGTAGTAAGTTTCCTACACTTGGGAAGCAATAGAATGTTAGTGGTCTAAGTCTTATTGTGTAAACTTCGATTCTTTCATAGTGGATTCAGTTTACCTTGAGGATAGTTAGGTTAAATCCTCCCCAGGTTTTTTACCGGTTTGGTTTTCCTAGGTCATCAAATCTTTGTGTTCTTTAATTTCCACTGTTTTACTGTTTTTGCTTATTTGTGTTAACCTAGATTTAATTAAATTACCTAAGTTAATCACTTGGCTAATTCTCTAGGTTAATCTGTTGGGTATAAGGGGTCTAAACGAACTTACAAAAATGAAAACAGCAAAAAGTTAAATTCAGTTTTTGTATTCAAATCTTATTTTTTTGGATACTAAAAATGAAAAATGAAAACTGAATACAAATACAAATCCGAACAAGTTTTTCAGTAATGCCCTAATGGGTCACACAAAAAACTGAAGCTAAATACAAAATACACCCTCTTTTTTGCTCAAACCAAACAACCCCTTACCTAATTGATCTGTGCTCTCAATATATTACGGCAAAACTTTAGAGCACTGGCGAGATTGTGCCATTTTTTAATGGTTCATTTACAAATAGAGTAAAATATAGGGATGTTATCCAAATTCCACAAGAAAATGCCTCTATAATGGCCTCATCAGCTACGGTAACAGCAAATCAACTCATAATCATGGCAGAACTGAAGCTCTTCAGAACTTGGTCAAGTCCCTTTCCTTTAAGGGTCGTTTGGGCACTAGACTTCAAGGGCATTCAATATGATACCATATTTGAAGATCTCTCCAACAAGAGCTCTTTACTTCTTCAGTATAATCCTATCTACAAGAAGGTACCAGTGCTTGTTCACAATGGAAAACCATTACTGGAGTCACTTGTAATTCTTGAATACATCGATGAGACATGGAAGCAAACTCCATTACTGCCTGAAGATCCTTATGAACGAGCCACGGCACGCTTTTGGGCCAAATTTGGAGATGATAAGGTAAAGTAACTACTGATCCTCCATTTAAGACTCAAGTAATCAGTTATTTATGTTGTTATTTCTTAGTAGTCACAGTTTAAAGGCAAGAAAGTAATTTTATTAGAAACATTATATATATATTTATTGCATTAAATAATAGCAAATATATTTTGTTGAGAAAATTGACTGAGTTAATTTAGTGGTTTCAGAATTCGGATTCTGAGTGAACTGGGCACATCATATCAGAGTCAGTCTTGCTACTGCTCCAATTCTATCCATTTAATTTTCCTTATAATTAGATTTTTTGTTCATGTTTTGAATATATATGGTCATCATGCTACAATAAGCTCAATTAATAAAATTTCTTGTCATTGAATAAAACATTAAAACATTTAGGCTTGAATTTAAGGAAGTCAACTTCGCATCATATGAATTGGTATGACCAGTAGTTGTCGTACCAGTAGCTTCGCCGGTACAAAAACATAGCAATTTCGTGTTGGTTTAAAGTAGAGAGCTTATAATTAGTTAGAAGCGTGTATGAAAATAGGAAAAGTGGGAAAAAAAAAGTTTTGGAAGTTGTTAGAAATTGAAACAATTATGATGGGATGGAGGTTGGGAGAATTTAGAAAACGCAGGTTGTTTTCTTAAAAAAAAAACACAAAGGAAAAGAAGAACACAGCCTATTTGGTTTCATTATCCACAGTCCAATTGTTTAATGGATTTAGCGCTTGATTTTATTAACAGAAGTTTAGGTTCAGCGCGTCTTGTACCCCGAACCGTTGAGATGTTGTCATGGGATAATTCTTAAATACATGGGGAACCTATTGGATAGAGTGCACTAAACACTGGACCGAGCTGAAACTTTACCAACTACTTCGTCCCACCCCCACTCGCTTCTGGTAGTCCTTGTCAAATTTATTTTTTAATATTAACTTGTGGGGTTTACTGTCATATGAGTGTATGCATCCAAAACAACTCTATTTTCTCTTGGAATTGGTCTTAGGCTTTTCTTTTTTTGTCTTTTTGTTTTATGAAATAGATTACGTAGAGACTTGTATTTGTAAATGTCCATAAAAATCTACATGAGCTTTTACCAAATCAAGTAAGTCATACACATGCAAATAATATATATATATATATACACTTTTTTTTATTTTATTTTTATGTAATGATAACCTCAAAATGGTATACCTTTAGTTATTGGTACCAAAATAGTCTCATGTACGGTATTGAATTTCTAGATGAATCCGCCTATGCTAGAAATAAGTTATTAGTGTTTTGGACTGTAATCTTAAAGAGCAAAAATTATGATGTGGATATTATAGGTTTTAAATCCTATTAAATTAAATCTCAAAAAATAAAAATTCATCACCCATAAACCTGATTTAGTTGTTTTGCTAAAATTTTGGAACTAATTTTTATGTCAAAGTTCATGCAAAACTATTGTTCCATCCTAAATACTTGTTAGTATAACTATATATTATACTGTGTACCAATGTAGGTTTTGCCATCAATATGGAATGCTTTTATCAAGCAAGGGAAGGATCAAGAGGAAGCTATCGTTACAGCCCAGGAGAACTTGGGATTTGTAGAAAGACAGCTTACTGGAAAAAAATTCTTCAATGGAGAGACAATTGGACTTGTAGACCTTGCTTTTGGTTGGCTTGCTAATTTGCTAAGTGTATTCGAGGAGGTATGTGGTGTGACCTTGATAGATCATGAAAAATTTCCCTTGTTATTAGAATGGATCCAGAATTTCGCAGATGCTCCAATAATTAAAGAAAGCTGGCCCCCTCGAGACAAACTGATCACCAAATACCAAGCTCTTCATGAAGTTTACACTTCAAAAGAGGCACCAAAATGAATGTGATTTATAATTCCAAGGCCTTGTCTCGAAGTTCAAGGTGAAAAGATTTCATATTTGTTTTGGGTCTTTGAATAAGCACTGTGCTTATCCTTATCAATTAGGAAGTCTTTGAATAAGAGTTGATAAGCATAGTGCTTATCCTTAAGTATTGCTTGGGTTGATTAGTTCCTTTATTTAGTAGTCTGTAAGTCTCTAAATGACTGAATGCTTTGCAAAATAATATCACTAAGAAAATTATAATGGACGTTAGACTTTTGAGAGCTCTAGGGCCTAATTGGTACGAGGATTTTTATTATTGTTTTCAAAACAATATAAAAACAATTTTCAAAAAAATTGAACTGGAAACTAGTTTTTAGATAAAATTTTGAATATTTTACGTGTTTGGCTCCCGCTTTTAAAAACAACTAGTAGAGGGCCCATGTGAGAATGTTGTAAACTGCTATATGAGAAGGTTGTGTAGAATGTATAACATATATGAAAGTGAACACCTATTGCACAATTCAAAAAAATAAATTCAGTTAAATTTTCAATTAGAATTGTTTAACATACCAATTGCATTCGCTAATCAATTAAATACATCATCAATACAAGAAAGAATGTATTGGACTTAGGAAAGCACTAATTGCATATGTTGCTTGTGATTATCTTTCATTGTTTTAGAGAATTATGCTCCACCGCTAGCGATTTATCTGTACAAAAACAAAAGAATTTAACATACCAATTTTCAATTTTCAATTAGAATTGTTTAACATACCAATTGCATTCGCTAATCAATTAAATACATCATCAATACAAGAAAGAATGTGTTGGAATTAGGAAAGCACTAATTGCATATGTTACTTGTGGTTATCTTTCAATGTTTTAGAGCATTACGCTCCACCACTAGCGATTTATCTGTACAAAAACAAAAGAATTTAACCTTGGACTTTTGTTTCTAGGACTATGATCTCAATAAAAAGAGTTAATTTTTAATCATTTAAATAAGGTTAGCATAGTTTAGGTAATTAATGCACTTTTGCTATAATTCATATAAACATCACATTCTACTCATAGACGACAATAAAACATAAATATCCTAAAATTTACACATGCAACCCTTGCAGATACTATCAATTATTCTAAATGAAAATAAAACACAAAAATTCCTTAATATACAATGAAAGCCCTTTAAAAAAAAATGTTGTATTCTAAAAAGAAGCTTTTAAACTCAAACCATTTTAGAGTACATCTATATATAGCTATCCAAACATAGTCCACATAAATCAAAGCTCCTAACATCTGCATATCCAAACACAAAAAGGCACATGCTAACATATAAAAGGAATATAAGTAGAGCATGTACTGAATATGCTTTGTCTAAAAGCCTTCAATTACCAACTAACAAATTCTGAGTGCAATGCTACTTTATTATTTGAAACATTTTCCCTAAAGCCAAAAATTATAGCAAGATCGGTTGGCACAATGACAAAAATATTTTTAGTTCAAACATATTTTTGAAGACTTTACAGGAAATTGAGAAGTCAAAGAGGTGGCAAAAAAAAAAAAAAAAAAAAAAAAGGAGAGAGAGAGAGAGAAGTTGTTTAGGAAACCAAAGAATATAATCTACGAAAATTGAAAAAACCAGAGATGCATGATCTCACTGATTGTAAAACCACAAAATTTTCATATGGCTAATAATATATATATATATATATATATATATATATATATATATTATTTCATCTCAATATTCAAACTGTTGCACAAAAACCATAATCATCAATAAATATAAGAAACACAAAATAAGATTACTGTGTCTATGGGAAAAAGTAAAAGAAAAAAATCATAAAATAGTGAAAATGAAAAAAAAAAAAAAAAAACAAAAAAGTTCCAACCGTGGATTTAGTTTCCATTTAAGAAGTTTGATCAATAGTAACTACATTGCAAGAAGTCAAGGGAAACCTTTTGCAAATCTCAAAGTTCTTTTGAGATATTTCAACATCATAATGGTTCAACCAAAAAATTCGTTAAGATTTCCATGACCTACAAATTCACATTTTATGGTAAAACTTAAGAGGTCCAAACTTAATTTAGTAGATCTTTGTGTCCGAAAAAGCGATTAATTGAATTGAAGAAAGGATCAAAAACCAATTTTATGAAGCAAACCAACTCAAGTTTCAACTTCCAACCCTAACCAAATCTTAATCAAAATTAAAAATAAAATAAAATCTTAAAAAAAATGAAGAGAGAGAGAGGGAGAGAGAGAGAGAGAGCTAAAACCTAATGACTTACATCAAGAGAGCTAAGAGTCTGAAACTTAATGACTTACATCAAGCAAAGCAAATAGTTTGTTTGGGGCTTTAATTTATGGAGAGAGATCAAACACCAGTTAATTACTAAAGCTATAACAAATATACGAAAACAGCCTAAAGTTAACGACTTTCATCAAGCAAAGTAAACAAATACATATGTGGCTATATATGGAAAGCAACAACATTATGAAAAAAACAATTTGCAAATGAAACTAATACATATTACTGCATAATAGGTCCATGCCTTAGTGGTGTTATGTACATTATCCCCTTGACTGTCAATAGTGTTTAATGGTAAAAGCCTTTGATAGTGACGTTGGTTCAGGCATTAACACTCTAGTAATCATGCCTTATGATGTTCGAAAATGCACATGTGGCTCACAGGTGTGTTTCTAGCCGTTTAGGCGCCTCTTCGCTTCTTGCATTTTGGTAGACAGACATTACTCCTCATCAATGTCATGTCTCTTCACTTAACTGCAGTTGAAGATTTAAATAAGGAATGTTTCTTCTTCATCCTTTATTCCTTTGTATCTTTATGATTTTTTCTTCTAGAAAACCTCAACTTCCAAAAATGTTGAACCCTTCTTCCGTTGGTTCCCACTCCCCAATGCACTCCTCAAGCTCCTCTGAGAGTACTTATAGAGATCATACTCCTTTCCCACCACCAAGTCCTGTGCACCCCCCTCTCCTTTTTCCCATTCACCCTCTGCCTCTCCAAGCCTTCATTCCTGAGGAGGTCGCTCCCTTCAACTGGAGCAACGATGAAAAAGAAGACTCGGAGGAACTTCGGTTGAAGGCTGAAGAGGATGCTGAAGAGGTAGATATTGCTGCATTTATGAATGCTCCCACCAGGCGTAAGAGAAGGCAGAGGCTTGGTCGGTCAAGCTCGGAGTCTAGCGCATCAGGGCTCTTTGACTCTAAGGAGTTAGACTCCTATGACAACTCTTCTGAAAACTCCCCTAATGATTCTGGCTCTGGGGATGCTGAAGGCGAGGAAGAGGAGGAAAAAGATGATAATGAAGAGGAGATGGAGTATCAGGCTCCAGATTATCCCCAAGAGGACTCTGGGGATGATACGGATGTCTACGCGCTTCAGTTTCCTTAAGTTGCTCGCCATCAAGCCTGCTGTTGTTTCTTTTTTTTTTTTTTGTTATGATTGTTTTGTTTAGCCATTTATTGGCTTAAGTTGTAAAAACTTTATCTTTCTTATTTTGTCATAGATTTGTGTTTCTTTTGATATTTAGGAAAGAGGTGATAGGCCATAGGGGCCAAATCATGTAAATCCCTCTTTCTTGTTTTGTAGGAAAAAAAATTTTAACACAAGAAAGTATATGAAAGAAAGAAAAGTTATTTTGTTGCATGTTTACTGTTTTTCCTTATGTTATATTTTATGTTTTTATTATATATAAAATTCATACACAACACATAAAAGGATAAACATGTTAGTTAACAAAATGTGAAATGCAACAAATTAAACCATACCAGTTGGTGATGGGTAACGCCTATACACTTTGACTGTAAAGGTGGTTTTCTTGATTTTTGCACCATCAATTGTCATCCTTTGACAGGAACTTAGTTTTCTCCCCATGCTGACACGTGTTAATTTTGAAAATGTGTCTCCCTTTTTGAACCATTCTCTTTTGGAGGGAAAATATTAAATTCTCAAAGTATAAAAAGGAAAAGAAAATATTTCCCTTCCTTATTTTTCTCCTTTTCCCTTATCTTCTTCTTCTCCTTCTTCAACCTAAAACCCAAAGTTCTTCTCACACACAGAATCGTGGGTGTAAAACGTGGTTTAAGATCTAGTGCTGCCAAATTTTTGGAGCCTTCCACTTCAAAAGGCAATAAACCCCTTCTAGGAGGAGATGCAAATCCTTCCATAGAAGAACAATGGATCATCCCTCCTTTCTTCGAAGATTACCTATTTGACAAAAGTCTTGATTAGGATTCATCCCCCTATTCTGATGATCCTCCCTACACAACATGTGGGGAACTTGATGATCTTCTAACTATGGATCTGGAATTGAAGAATATTCCTAGGCTTAGCACATGCAGAGGAGATTTTGCTCCCACCATAGATGTGGTTTTTAAATCTCACACTTCAGTTTCCAGAGATTGGAGAAGCTAGTGTTAAAGAGTGATGGCTCATTCTCCCTTAAGGGTCATCTTGCAAAGGGTGAGACTTGTGGAGACCATTCACGTGTTTTCTAACCTAGAGTTCAGCAAAGATAGTGAAAGTTTGCTCTCTCTCTTTTGTACCGATGGAACTCTGTCACCCATACATTCTTCACAGGGTTTTAAGGAATCCGTACATCTCTGGAAGATGTCTATGAGATATTGAGACTTCCCTTGTTTGGTGATGGTGAAGTAGTCAACATTTCTTTATCTCTTAATGAGTCTAAAGCTATGAAGTTCCTTGAGGATGCAGTGAAGAAAACTTTAAAGAAACTGGTTCTAAAAGCGGCAAGGAAAGATAAAGCCCCCAGTAAGGAAGTACTAGAAAATAGCAGTGTTGGTGGAGAAAAAGGTTCCAGAGCCAACTTTTGGGGATGGATCAAATACTTTTGAAGGGAGTATGCTAATGGCATAGATGAGGAAGCCAATGGAGACTCCCTAAAGGAAGGTATCGACTTTGTTGTTAGAGAAGATAACTCTAGTTCTTACAAACTTGAAGCCTTTATTGCCTTTTTACTTTCTCGCCATCTGTTTGATGGATATCCTCGTGAAAAGATTCTAAGTAGACATTTCTCTTTAGCCGTTAAACTAGCTAGAGGACAATCCTTTCCCCTTGCCCCTTATTTTCTAGGAACTTTGAATTCCCACCTATATCACTTTACTCTTAACTTGCAACGCTTCTGGGGTAGATTTCAAGTTGAAACTTTCGTACTCTTTTCTTCTTTTACAAATATGGTTGTGGCAACTCTTTAGGAATTATGCCCCTATCCCTAGAGTGTTAAACTCCTATAAAACCAATCTGCCATCACCCCAAGGCTTGCCACACTCTTGGTGTTGGAGCAAAGTGGCAGTATCTTCAAACAATTTCCATTGTAAAGTGTTAGATGCCCCTACTGATTGGACAGCTAGACCTTACTCTATTTTGGAAGGTGGACTTCCTCCATTGTTCACTTCCTTAGAAAGCATTTCTTTTATTGCTTGTACTTTTCCTTCTCATCTTCAAGCACGTTTTCAAGATGAGTATGAAACTTAAACCCATAACCCTCACAGGTTTGCCCGCCAATTTGGTTTTGACCAAGGCATACTAGGACATCTCTCTACTTTAACTTTACCTATTGTAGTGGCCTCTCTAGCCTTTAAAAAGGAAAATCTCAACAAGATTTTAGTGTCAAGTCCTGAAATTCCATTTACTTCCAATACCAAAAATGGACTGCCTTCACTCAAGTTTAAGTCATGGTGGTCTGATATTAGAGATCGTGTTAGAAAGTTTGGGGAGAGTGTTGCGCAGCAAGATGCCCCACCTATCTTTCAGGGAGATTTGACTTTGAAGCCCCTTCCAAAAGCCAAACCTTCAAGCACTAAGAGAAAGAAGAATGCAGAAACCTCTTCTATCAAGAAGCCCAAGGTACAGTCTTTTCTCTATAGTGACTAACTATTGTAACCTTTTCTTTTAACCCCGAACACAAGTAACTTTTCTTCCTTTCTCCATGTTTGACCTTTGACAGGTTACAAGCTCTGTTCCTCAAGCTCAACCCAAAGCAAGAGTCACATTTTTTAACCCGAGAGGTTTTTGTACAAGAAATGACTTCCAACGAAGAAATAAAGTCTAACACTAAAAGAGGGAATTCGAATTGGGTGTATGCTAAAAATCCCCAAGAGAAAGAAGAATTAACAGAAGCTACTTCCAAGGAACAAGAGGGTGAAAGCACCTTGATAGAGTCTGATCCATTGCTCTCATTGGTTTCTCCTAATCTGACAGCAATTTGTTCTCTATTGCTCTCTAAATATCCTGAAACCATGTGGGATACCAGCAAGTGGACCTTGTCACTTGGGGGCTTTCTCTTACAGCAAATTGGGTCTATCATATCCCAACTGTAGTCAAAAGGTAAAGAGGATTGTCTTGCTCTCCCTCTTGACAATTTCCTTTCCACACTGAGTAGGCTGAGAGCCTAAGGCGGTTATGAGAGGTAGCATTGTCACGCATTTCTTCCATGATTTCCAAAGTGTCTTCGTTGGGTATTCCTGCAATCTTTGACAATTTTACTACTGGCCTTACTTAATCTATTGGGATGACAGCCTCTATGCCATATACTAGAGAAAGGGTGAAGCTCTTGTAGCTTGTGATTTAGCTGTCCTATAAGCCTATAGAGCTGTAGGCAACTCCTCCTTCCACTCCTTTCCATTCTCCTTAGTCATTTTCCCAATATCTTCAGTAATATTTTGTTAGAGGGCTCAGCTTGACCATTTCCTTTAGGATAATAAGGTTTTGATATTGTGTGAGAAATGGAGTTCCATTCTGTTAAACGGTCCACGTCCTTGTTCAGGAATGGTATGCCATTGTCTGAAATAATTTTGTTGGGTACCCCAAAACAACATACTATATTTTTCTACCCATTTGGTAAATAGCTCAGTGGCTACCAGTATCCATGTACATTTTTCAGTGGAGGGGGAGGGGGGTTTATAGGTCCTATAAAATCTAGCCCCCAGCCATGGAATGGATATGGAGCCACAATTAAATGAAGACTTTGATAGCTAGTGTGTATTTCGTCTCATCGCTTTTGGCATTCTTGACATTTCTTTGCAAAATATTGAGCATCCCTTTGCATTGTGGGCCAGTAATATCCCTGGTGTAAAACCATTTGCCATAGCTTCCTCCCACCAAGGTGTCCTGCTGGTTCTCCCTCATGCAAGTCCAAAAGAATGCCATTAACTTCCTTAGCAGGAATGCATACCATCCATCTCCCTTGGAAACTTCTCTTGATTAATTTCCCATCTACCACTTTAAACCAGGTCACATATTTTTTTTTTTCCAGCTTTTCTCTTTGTACCCGATTAGCAAGTAATACACCTTGTAAAAGGTATCTCAAGTATGGATCCTACTAATCTTCTTCTAGCAGTTCGCCATTAAGTACCTCTGCTTGGTCTAGAGGAATGACAAAACAAGTTTTAAAACTCTGTTGTTCTTCCTTAGCATCATTGGCCATTTTTGGCTAGAAGACCCCCAGCGTTTGTAGTCTTCTATATAGGCTGACATCAAGATTTGCACCACAAATATCATAGTTCAATCTCTGCAACATGGTCCGTCCCTTTTTCCTTGAGACACACTTCATCAGCAAACCCTCTGCTCCCTTGATAAACAAATCTCCATTGATCCTGATGAAGTCTTTCATATTTGCTGGCAACTCTGACCCAACATACTTCCCTTGAGTCATTGCACTCAACAAGGGTTCTCGCCAATCTTAAGGGAAACATAGCTCTTCCTGAATTAAACCAGGTTATTTCTCAACTTGGAGTGTCATCTTTTCCTTCTTCAATACGAACTTAGTGGTTAGGGTAGCTAGCAAGTCAGTAAGCTTGTTTTCGTTCCTGTTTACCACTTTGTACTCTATGAAAGTAAAGCATTCCATAATCCTTTGCACTGCAGCTTTGTAAGCAGCCAAACTATGATTATTTACTCTATAAATTCCCTCAACCTATCTTATCACCAACTCAGAATTGCCAAACACTTTAAACCTTTTTTCACCTAACCTGCTGGCAGCCTTCAGCCCCACCAACAAGGCTATATTCTGCTTCATTGTTAGAGCAAGGACAATGCAACTTATAGGCAAACATCTGCTCCTCCCCTGGTGACTTCAAGTCAACTCCTATCCCTCCCCCTTGAAATGTAGATAACCAATCGAAATACATTGACCATTCCTGTTTCTCTGTTACCATAACTTCTTGTAGAGAAGGTGAAAAATCACTTGTCCCAGGAAAGTTAGCCAGCACGTCAGCTACTGCCTGGCCTTTAATGGTGGTTGGTCTTATGCATTCAATATCAAGGCATAATGTTAGGATGACCCATTACGTCATTCTCCCTAATAACTAAAGGCGTGTTAAGAGGTACTTCATGAGATTGCTCTTAATCACCAACTACACATGATGCCCTAGGAAATAATTATTAAACATTGTCACAGCAAAGGCTAGAGGCAAACATACTTTCTCAGTAGTTAAGTATCTTAACTCTAGTCCCTTCATAAGTCTGCTAATATAATACACTGGCTTCTCTACTCCTTCCTGCTCCTGTGCTAATAATGCTCCCAATGATTGCTCTATATTAGCTATATATAACAGCAAGGGTTTTCTAGGTATAGGGGCCACCATGGTGTGGGGATTCGCCAATATCATCTGAATTTTCTTAAATACCTTCTGATATTAGTCACACCATACAAAAGTCACTCCTTTCTTTGCCTGCTCCATAAGAGGCTTTAAAATCTCAGCTAGGCTTGAAATGAATCTTCTTAAGTAAGAAACTTTTCCCATAAAGCTTCTCAACTCCTTCAGGGTTGTAGGAGGACCGAGGGTAGTTATTGCTTTGGCCTTTGTAGGGTCAAATCAATCCCTCTCTGATGAACAAGAAATCTTAAGAACTTCCCTGATGAAACCCCAAAGGCACACATAGAGGGATTCATCCTCAAGCTGTGTTCCCTTGCATCTTTCAAAGACCTGTCTCAGATGCACCAAATGCTTAAAAAGATTCCTTGCCTTCACTAGAAGATCATCAACATAATCTTCCACCTACTTATGAAGCATATCTTTAAAGATCAAAGTCATAGTTCTTTGGTATGTTGCACCTACATTGTTCAATCCAAAAGGCATCACCTCATAGAAATAGTTTCCAAAGGGTGTTCTAAAGGCAGTTTTCAAGGCATCTATTGGGTCTATAAAGATCTGATTATACCCACTATAACCATCCATAAAGGAGAAACGTTCATGACCAGCCGCTGCATCTACCGGAATATCAATATTAGGAAGTGGAAATTCATCATTTGGACAAGCTTATTGAGATCCCGAAAATCCATGCAAATTCTTATTTAACCATTTTTCTTCTTCACAAGAACTATGTTAGCTAACCAACTTGGGCATTCAATCTCTTCAATGAATCCTGCCTTTAAAAGTTTTTGCACCTCAAGCTTTATCTTTTCCTCCACATCCAAATGATACTTCCTTGGCGGCTGCTTCACAGGTTGGGCATTAGGATCCACCTTTAACTTGTGCTTTACCAAGTTTGGGCTCAAACCTGGCATTCCTTGATAACTCCAAGCAAAAAAATCCTTGTATTCCCTCAAAAAGGCTACCATCTTTCATCTTTCTTCTTCAAACAAACTCTTGCTGATTTTTATTGGCTTTTTACTTTCCTCTCCATCATTCAGATCAACCACAACAAGTTCCTTCTATACATTCTTAACGACATCATTCATGCACTCAGTGGCTTCTTTCATAAACTCCTCAGCTACAAGAATTTCCTTTGGCTGTTGTGTCAGATTAAGGGAATTAGGCTCGTCATCCTCCTCATCCCCTTCCATTATCCATCAAAATTCATATATCACCCGGCCATTAGGCCTGACAACCCTTCTTATCTTGGAAGCCTTTTCTGGTTCTACCAACTCGCCATTATCTTCTTCCTTTGTCTACAGAGCAATAGGATTAAGAGGAAGAATCCTATTTTCAATCTCAGGTTCATACTCTTGATATAAAGCTGCCTCTGCAAAATGAAGCTCTGCTCTATTAAAAGGCATCTTGGTGGCCTCAATAACTACTTGCTTGTTCATCCAAATGGCCTTCACACATTGATGATATGTGGAAGCCACTGTTTTATACGCACCATGGATGGCCTAAAATGATGTGGTAGGATGTATTCCTTTCCAACACATGCATAAGAGTGGGTGCTCGAATTGGTCTAACCCTAAGATTCAAAGACACATGCCCAAGGGTACTCTATTGTAAAGCCCCTATTCCTGCTATCTGCATTGGCTCAGGAATAATATTTCCCCTCAGAATTCCTAAGGCATCAAAAGTTGGTAGAGGCAAAATATTAGTGGATGTGCCAGTTTCTACTAATGCCCTTTTGATTTGGGATGCTCCCAAAAAGGCAGTAACATATAAAGGCCTGTTGCCATCAACAAATCAGTTAATTAGATCTTCATTAGAAAAGGTGACTGAATCTTTTGCTCCCTGATATGCCACTTGCATCAAACTTCCTTCAACAGTGGCCACTTCATGATTCCTCTTTATCACCCTGGTCAAGGCTTGTGCCGCTTCTCTTCTAGCTATTGGTCTGGGACCTACTCCTTCAAGAAAGGAGTGTATTTTATCTTCCTGTTGAATTCTCATTAACATCTCTTCATCTACCATAGGTGGAGGTGTTGAGCTACTACTAGCCATGTTCTTCGCTTCCTCTTCTACAGGATCCTCACGACCCATGAAGAAAGTTATTGCTACCTCTGGTCTACACATCCTTGGGTCAACCCTCTTCCCTTCCTTGATAACCAAATCTCCCTTGGCTACCCTATCATGGAAAATATTCATCAAAGCATAGCAGTCCATAGTATGGTGGTCACATCTCCTGTGGTACCTACAATAAAGTGGATTTCGCTTTTCTTCTTCTGTAGGTTCATGCTTACATTCAAGCAACGTCACTACACCATCTTCACCCAAGCTTCTAGAATGCTATACAATTCTTTAGTAGACACAGTGAAAGGAGGGGGAATTCCACCTCTCTCCATTTTCTTTCCTTTGACCATCTTCTTAGGCTTTTCTGCCACAGCAACTTCCACCTTTTTGTTTTCTCTTCTCCATGGTTGTCTAGGAGCACTCATAGCTTGTGAAGTTGAACCTTTTGAAGGCTTCCTCACAAACATACTTGTTCTCCTTGTAGCTTCTACAAGCCTTGTAAAACTAGAGATTTGAAGATTCTTTAGGTAAGGTCGGTATTCATACAATATACCCGCAATGCAAACATCTTCTAGTCTTTCTTCCTCCACAGGGTCATAACACAACAAAGAGAGATCCCGAAACCTACGAATATATTCTAGCAACCCCTCAGACACCCTTTGCTTCTCGTGTTGCAGATCTGACAACATGAGCCTTTTATTCCAAAATGAAGAACTTTTTCATGAATTGTGTTGCCGGATCGTTCCAACTTTAGAACTGACCCTGGTGTAAGACTGGTATACCAAGTAAAAGCTCGGCCTTCTAAGGTTTTGGAAAACTCTCTAAGCCTCAGTTTATGGTCATGAGAGTGAGCCATTAGCGCATCTACATACCGTCTGATGTGCTTTCTAGCATCCTTGTTATGCCGTCATACTTAGGAAATATGGGAGGCATGTAGTTAGCACGGTAAGGATTCCCAACTATTTCTTTAGGATAAGGAGGTCTGGTGTCAACATAAATAACACTTTCCATTTTATTGGGTTCGAACAAAATCGCATGTATATCTTCCTCAGTCAAATAGAGATCCTTGAGGACCTTGACCACCTTGAGGGGCATGAGGTATGGCTGTCTCTTGACGTAGGGACTGGAACTCTGCCCACATGGCAGCCTGAGAATGTTGAAGATCTTCGATGGCAACCATGATCCCCCTGGTCTCATGATGACTAGCCTCTCCTGAGGATTCTACGCCTTCAGAATGCATGGATATGTGATTTGCACTTGGTTCTGACCGATGGTTCCCACCCACACCACACAATGTCCTAGTAACCATCTTCTTCCTTGGAGGCGTGGAGGAAGTGACTACAAACAGAGGTATACAACGCAATAAATCACTCTTTAAAAGGTAAATAACTAGATATCCCCAGCGGAGTCGCCAAAAATGTACGTGCATGTTAGATTTGAGCTTTTGTAGGGAAGTGAAATATGTTATCTAATAGTACATCTACATGAGAAAGCTCGAAAAGATGCAAGCTTTGACATGACACATAAACAAGAAAAAGAAAATGATGATTAGACATGAAAAGACGCACATTTAAACAAGAAGAAGAAATCGATTGCTAAAGAAACACCAGATGTATGTGGAAAACCATAAAGAAGGGATAAAAAACCACGATTCGAGCAAGAAGGTAACATTCTTGCTTGGCTTGGCTTGTATTATGTGTGAAAAGATCAGTTTACAATCAGGTTGCCTTTCTTTCCTACCAACTCTTCACTTTCACCTCCAAAAATATCTAATTGGGTTCTTTCCCTAGTAGCATAGCTACATGTCCCTTTTATACTCTAAGAAATATGGCTGAATACAAGGACAGGTGTCAAGTCATCATTTTCTATCTTAGACCTTTTCATAGCTGTGAGATTATCTGCTGACTAGGGGTAAAGAACTGCGCTAACGTGGCACTAGGACTTGTAGGTAGGTAGCTTTACCACTGCTTAGGAGGCAGGTCTTAAACATTGAGAGGGACATCAGGAGTACTGTGATTGGTACACGTGTCTCTAAGGTGACTTATTGTGCATTCAACCAATAAGGGGTGTCCTCATAACCTTTGATCTTAGAAAGTCACTATCTCCTTTTTTGTGAATGCTTGAGTACCATGTCAGGTGTAAATCTTACTTCCTTCCCAAGGCAGTCACGCCTTTAGCATGGATCAAGACAAGATCCGTTAGCCAACACTTCCTCTCCCCTTGCTCATAGCCACTCTATGTGTAAGGTCGAATTCAACCACTTATGCATTTCCCCATGCCTTAGTGGTGTTATGTACAGATCCTATGTAATCATCAAAATGGTGCTGAACAAAAGACTGCACTAGTTCCACTAGTGAGGTAATACTAAAATGATCAAATCTTAGATCTCACATAATTATCAAATTCTATATTTTGTAGAGAAATAAAAATATCAAAGAGAGAAGATCATTTTTTGTTAAATTTTTTCGAACATGACATAATTACTAATTAGTTATTACTAATTTGAAAGTTAAAAAACTACTCCATTTGTCTTAATTTGTTTGTCATGTTTCAAAAATTCAATTTTTAGGGGAATATCATTTATTATCTTGTCTGTTGTATCAAAATGTATACTACCCTTAAATAAATTTATCAAAAATGGTTTTGGAAATAAAGTAGGAGCTTAATAGGAATATTAATAAATTAATAGTTTTTAATTTTAGAAACATGAAAATATTTTGAGACATCTTAAAATAGAATAGAGGATAAACAAATTGAAATAGGGAGAGTAAATAAAATAAAAATAAAACCGAAGGATAAACTCTTAATTTCAAATAGTTTATATGTGGGCCAAAAAAATTGCCTGATTTCAATGGACAGTGGTTGGATTGGACCTCAACTAGTCATCCTCTCTATGTACCCATTTGTTTTGGCTTTTAGAAGCCAAAACCCACTTTTTGAGAGCAAAAATGAAAGTCAGGTGTTTGGTAAAGTTTCAAAACGTGCTTCTTCAAAAAAACTGCATTTTGAAATGTAAAGAATTGAGCCAAAACGTGCAGGCAAGTTTGAGGAGCTTTTGCAAATGCAAAAGTGCTATTGATCAATATTACCATTGGAAATGCAAGAAATGACCCTAATTACCCTCATTTCACTAACCACAATATACACTGAAAACTGAAAAGACAAACATAGAAAATAATAGCTACAATATGCAGGAACCTCCACTGCCAATCTCATTCTCAACAACCCGGTCTAAATCTTTCGACATGGCTAAGGTTGAGTAACGAGGAGGAGCTCTGATGCATCAATCTGACTTCAATTCCCATTTGGTTTTGGGGTTACGAAGAGAGAGAGGCATTGAAGATTTTTGATCAAATTAAGAGAAATTAGCTGTGAAGATCAAGGTGAAGAAGTGCGTGGGTGTGGGATGAGAGAGGTATTGAAGATTTTTTTTGAAATTAAGAGAAATTACCTATGAAGATCAAGGTGAAGAAGTGCACGGGTGTGAGCTGTGTGTGGTTGAATTTAGAGAAAAAGAAAAGAATAAAGAAGATTGATAGGCTAAGAATGAATTGACCATTTGTGATAAATTATTTGATTAATTAGCCAAGTTTATTAACTAATCAAATTAATATGCAAACGCGTGGTAGCACAAAGAAATTACCAATTAAACTAAGTATACAGTGGAAAATAAATGACACGGTGATTTGTTTACGAATGGGGAAAACCAACATGACAAAAACCCCACTGGGTGATTTTAAAGTCACCACTCTTGAGAATCCACTATTTCCACAACAAGCGGTTACAAGTAAAGGAATCTCAGTACCTTATACTAACCTCCAGTTGAACCCTTACCCCAATACCCAATTGGACTTGTTCTGTAGTGACAATCTCTTCTGTTCAATGCACGGTTCTAAGTACGTGACTAACCATTTGCGTGGATCTCAGTACACGACTTGATTCACCAACTAGAGAAGGATGTTGGCTGCAAAGTTTTTCAGTTCATCACCCGATGAAGATCCAGAAGATGCTTGGTCACAAAACCCTATGATGTACAAACACAGCAGCTTCTTCAAGAACTAGGGCAAACTAGGTTTCTGGTCACACTTGAGGAATTATGCTCTTGTGCAATTTTTTTCTTTTTTGTGCAACCTGATACGGCCCTTAAAATAATCATTATATATTTTTAGGATATTGAGAAAAGAAAGCCCAAACATACAATCACGAATTGAATGAAAAGCAGTCCTGAAAAATTGAAATTCATAAACCTCAATCGATACTTTATCTGTCGAGCCACGGGGTTGGAACAGCTCTACAAGCTCGATAGATGACTAGCTGTCGAGATAGGTATCAAACTTTAATGATAGACACTTTTTAGACTTGAATCTTGGACAGAATTATGTGACTTCAACACTTGATCTTGAAATAAAATTTCTTAAAGTATTAAACACCTCTTACATCTACCCAAATACAAGTAAAGTGCGTTTTGTCAAAAGATTAGCTAATTACATAAAGTAGTGACATATGTTCCTAACAAGTGAATCAAATATGTCCTAACAAAAATCAAGGTGAAAAAGTGCGTGGGTGTGGGCTGTGTGGTTGAATGTGCGGAGGAAAGTAGAGAAAGAGAAAAAAGAAAGAGTGAGAGCTTTTAGCTTTTGGTATGTTCTGGAATCTTGGAGTGGACGAAATGGTAGTTTGGTGAAGAAGAAAAGTATAAAGAAAGTCAAAAGTGAAGATAGGGAGAAGGTAAAGAATACTTGTCTGGAGGAGAAAAAAAGAGGAAAAAAAATATAAATAAGCCTGTGGATGAAAGAAAAAAAGATAAAGAGAAAAATAAAATAAAAAATAAAAAATTAAAACTAAGAAATGCTATTATAATATTTTCTCAATAAATTTTAAGTGGTGGATAGTTACTAGCTAATACTAGTGAAAAATAATAATTTAAGTAGTGTGTTCAAATTAAAATCAGTAATAACTTATTACATATGATTTGTTGTAAAAATATTGTAAAAATATTTTTACAACAAATTTTAGTTAACAATAGATTATTATTGTTGTTGTTGTTATTATTATTATTATTATTATTATTATTATTATTATTATCAAGTAGATTTTTTTTTAGTAAGCATTATTAAGTAGTTGATTTACTAATAGAATAAACTTTCTTATATATATATTGTCTTTTTTGGTAATTTATAATTCAAATCGTCACTTTTATAACTGCTAACTAAATACTTAATTTTTTTTAAATATACCTTTTAACAACTTTTATCAAACACTTATTTAAAAAAAAAAATTTAATTTCATACCGTATTTTTCAAGAAAATCTCACTTCTACAAAAAATTCAATTTTAAAAAGTTGAACTAAGCACCCTTGCCAGTTAAAAAGGTGAAGAAAAAATTTAGCCGCCTTGGAATAATTATAAACGATGAAAAGAAAGATAAAAAAGCCGCCTTGAATATAAAATAGAAAAGTCACCTTGACTGACCAAAACCATCAGTCACAAGATTAATAAAACGTTGGTTATAGAATAATTTCCAATTCCAAGACATATGTACATAACATGACATCAGAGCTTATGTAAATGGATGGGACCTCACGTAAATATTTCATAAAACTTTGGAAATTTGCATTCTGTATTGTTAATTTGTTATACCCTATTATCTTGCTGATGTGGAACTTTCAATTCATTAAGGGGACGGCACAGAAAAATTGAGAAAAATACTTTTTATTTTTTTTTTTTTTGAGAAAAATACTTGAACATTTTTAAAAATGTTCCTGATAATTAAAAATGTTTGTTTTGTTCCCCTTTCTCCTCTCCCCCGCATTTTCCAAACAATAAATTTTACATTAACTAGAATTTTCTACTTGATGAAAACTAATAAATAGAGAAAATATTAAAATTTAAGTCATATTCCATCAATAATAGCATATTTTATAATGCTCATTATTTGTGGTTCAAAATCCACCTCCCTCTCCGCCTCCCCACTAACTTCCTTTTAATTTATGTATCAAATCATCTAGAATCTATTTCTCCTCTTGCCATTTAATTAATTCATGTGGCTTTTCCATCCAGTCATAGATGAAATTGCATATATGCATATATTAACTACTATGTAGTTGCAATTTACATTCTCAAAAGAAAAAAAAAAAAATTAATTGCAATTTATTTTGGATTCGCAGTGGTATAGTCACATTTTATTTTTATTTTTTTATAAGAGGACCAATATATATATATATAATCAAAAATATATTATTGTTCAAATTTTTTTATATAAATTTTATTTGTAACATGATTTAATATAAGTTATTTTCTCATGTATAACTATATATATGATGTTACAAGTTACTACCATACTTAAAGACAATAGTAAGCATAAAATGATTTCTGTATAATACAAGAGTAATAAGAGGAAAAAATAAAGCATTATTCACTTGTACATACACACACACACACACACACACACACACACACACACACACACACACACACACACATACAATTAATAGCCCTCATGAGATTTGGGCTCATGCTAGCTAGATTTAAGAATTTTAAAATTGACTAACTTGATTCTTGAATTATTACTCATTTTCCTCCTCTTATGAATAGGAACTAAGTTTATTAGTCTTGTAAGGACACAAATTACAATTTGGGCTGCTAGAGAGAGATGAACTCAAGCCCAGCAAGTAAACAGTATTCTTACAATGAATTTGTAAGAGAGTGGGCTAAGTAAACTCGATTGAGAATGAGCTGGATGGTGGCCCAAACTTAGTTATGATCAGCCTGATAAAGATGAAATGCTGGGACTATTTTGGATGCTGCTCGGCCTAGTCCGAGGATTCTATCTTAACAGTTGGCTGAGTGTTTCTCTTTCTCTTTTTCATTCTTCCTCTTTCTTTCTCCTTCTTCCTCTTTGTTGCTTTCAGCTCCCCTTATACATTAGTTCTTCCCACGTGCCAATTAAGGGGTTCCTCCTAGATACTTGTCCCATCAACCTTCCCCTAAAGCCTTTGCATGGTAGCTGTAAAAGACCGGGGCCACTGTTCAGATGTCATTTTCCCATTAATGCGGCCATGATGTTAGCTGCAGGATCATAAATGCGGTGGCAGCAGCCTTTTACTTAATATCTGAGCGTTGCCACCTGTTTTCTTTGGCTCACATAAGTTAGGGAACTCTCCAGAAATGCTAAGGTCAATGTTGAAGCATTCATCTGAGTCATCTCCTTGGTGATCCGAACAGGCAAGTCTCCTTGGACTAGTCTTTTTCTTTCTACATAACTTGTACTTTGGACAGGAGTTGGGCTAGGCAGATTCCCTATGACCTGTTGCCCTCGGACGGAAGGTCTCCTCGGATAGGCCCACGACTCATTTTTGGGTAACGGGCCCTTTTCCCCTACAAGTTTTTAAATATCTTGAACCTGATTGGTATCAATTAAAATCTCATGATTGTTGACTGAATTTTACCAAAATCTTAAAAAAAATGTTTTTGCTCTAAATAAAGTAAGGATACGATTGAAACTAAATGCACGCCCAACTATGTTTTTAGGGTTTGTATTGAGGTTGTATTCATTTTCCATTTTAATTTTCTATACTCAATTTCTATACTAAAATTTTGTACTCATTTTTTATTTCCATCTTTTTTTTTTTTTTGGGTATCATTTTCTACTTTATCTTCCCCTTCACTTTTTTTTTATGACACACACACACACACACACACACACACACAGTTCTTTGATTTGACAAGTCAGTGATAATGAACCTACAAATTTTATTTTTTTACGAAAATACCACTATATTTATTTTTAAGAAAATTGTTAGGTTCTAAGAATTAGGAACTAATGTATTAGAACTTCAATTTGTATGTTGGCAAACCATGATTAAAACAATGTTTAGTCTTGTGTTAGACTTGCTCAAAGTATGGCATTTATGTAAAGTTGGAATCGAGTTTATTGCAGAAGTAACTGTTAACTTTCTGCTTGACTCGATCGATCGAAAATTAGGCTCGATCGATCGAAAATCGGGCAGATCGTTTTTCTGCAGAAAATTCCAACTCAGCCCAAGCCCATTTAATGTATAGGGTTTTATGTTTTGCCCTAAGTATAAAAGGGGAAATCCTAGCCACGTTTTTAGAGTTTTGAATGCTGTGTTTGTGAATCTCATTGTGAGATCTAGAGATGTTTACCTTCACATACACTTAGGGTTTACAAACTTAAGATTCATGTCAAGAGTTGTGTAAATCAATACAGTTGCAGAATCAAAAGAGCATAAAGATAGACAAGCAGGTGCGCTTGTGATTTGCTGAAGAATTCAAGGAAAGAAGGAATCCGTGGATCTCGGCGCTATCATGGGGTCGTGGTAGTAAGTTTCCTACACTTGGGTAGCAATAGGATGTTAGTGGTCTAAGTCTTATTGTGTAAACTTCGATTCTTTCATAGTGGATTCAGTTTACCTTGAGGATAGCTAGGTTAAATCCTCCCCAGGTTTTTTACCGGTTTGGTTTTCCTGGGTCATCAGATCTTTGTGTTCTTTAATTTCCACTGTTTTACTGTTTTTGCTTATTTTTGTTAACCTAGATTTAATTAAATTACCTAAGTTAATCACTTGGCTAATTCTCTAGGTTAATTTGTTGGGTATAAGGGATCTAAACGAACTTACAAGTGGTATCAGAGCGGGTAGCTTTTGTATTTGATCCTTTGATCTTTTGAGCTGATCCTTAACCCCTGTTGTTATGGATTTCTCTAAAATCTTCTCTTTAGTTTGTCACATTATCTACTTGGTGTGCTTGTCCTTTACCATCTTTGTTAAAATTTTTCTTGAGTGTCTTGCTATAATCACATATGATAATAATTACATGTGCTATACTGCTTTAACCGCCTTAAAGGCATGTGATTCTTGTCTTTGGTATTTGGATAGTGGTTGTTCCAGGCACATGACAGGAAATAAAGCTTTGTTCAAGACACTCTTCGAAGGAAAGATTGGAACAGTTACCTTTGGAGATGGAAGTTGTTGTTCTCAGCTTCTTTGGATGAAGAAACTTTTGAGTGATTATGGAATATCACAAGACACCATGGTTGTTTACTGTGATAACTCTAGTGCTATAGATATCTCTAAGAATCCTGTTCAACACTCTAAGACCAAAAACATTGAGATTAGATATCATTTCATTAGGGATCTTGTTGAACGGAAAATTGTTGCTCTTGAGTATATTCCAACTGAACGTCAGAATGCTGATATTTTCACCAAACCGCTTGATAGGGGAAAGTTTGAGACTCTTCGTCAAGTCATTGGTGTGATTCTTTGTCCCTAGTCATTCTTGACTTAATGGTCCTTGTGTTTCATTGCTCTATCTTTGGTGACCTCTGTTTCTAGGAGTTGCATTGCATTACATTCATGCATTTCATTCTAGGATGTTTGTTTCTTTTATATATATATAAAAAAAAAAAAAAAGGTTTCTTTTTGCAAAGTGTGTTTTTGCTATTTTTTCTTCAATTTGAAGACAAGGTTGGTCAATCAAATTTTACATATCATATGTATGTACCTTGTTTAGCTTTGATGCACTATTCTTTTTGCACTTTACTAGCTAAAGTTTTGTGGTGCATGTTGTGTGGGAAGATGCTATATTTGTTGATCACATGCTCTTGATTTTGAAGTTGTATGTCTTTGATTGTCGGACTTGAACTATTTGAGAAAGGCATAAATAACCATCTCACCACTGTTTACTAGCCAATCATGAACACCTTAGTGCATATTGTAAGATTTTGTGCTCGAGAAAGTGTAGCACATGCACAAAAAGAACATAAGGTGTAGCCTCTAACTAAAATTGGTGTGTACATTATTGGGCTATAATAATTTCACATAATTCATAAAAATGGTGTGTACATTATCCCGCCTTTTGTTAAGTTTCTAATCAATTAAATTGAATAATGAGGCAAATCAAGAAACTTACATGATTGCAAGCTTTTATTCTAGGAGATGTGAGAGTTATATGATCTAACTCTTTAAGGAATAGTCTCTTTCAAATTCATGTGATGGATTTTGTAGAAATTGTGATTGATCTCTATGTGCATATCCCCTCATATGTTTCTCAAGCTTATGCTAGTTGCACACACTACACAAGTTATTCTTTGCTAAACTGTGTACATGTTATTGTGTGTTGTTTGGTCTGACCAACCAAGTTTGAGAATTTCTAGAAATTGATGCAGAACGTGTTTGCTTGTTTGTTTGTTTTTTTTTTTTTTTTTTTTTTTTGGGTATTGAAAGAAAATTTTGCTTTGAGAAATCTGGGTTGAATTCATGTGTTTTTGGAAAACATCTCATCTCATACTCATGCATCTTTCTCATAAAATCTGATGCTTTGAAAAGTGACTGCACTGAAATTGGTGTGTTTTTCAAAAAATTAATTTTTCCAGAATTTCGATCGATCGAAACTGATTTTCGACCGATCGAAAATGTTTCAAAATCAATGGAAAAATTTCTGGTTGACTCGATCGATCCAAGCTGAATTTGGATCAATCGAAGCTGTTTTCGACCGATCGAATGTAATTTTCGATCGATCGAAAATCGGGATGATTGTTTTTAAAAAGGAGTTTTCCACGTTATTTCTTTACTTTTTGAAAAACTTTTCAAACTCTTTTTGTCTCCTACCAACCGGTCAAAGCCATTTTTGCTGGATTTGTCGTTTTCTTCTGATCTTTTTGCATAATCTCTCTCTCCCAAGGCCGGTAAGACCTTTTTGCCCCTCCCTTTGCATTTCTTTTCAAGTTTCATGCATTTTTTCATGCATTTTTTGGGTTATTTTCGGAATTTTTATTTTGGCAAATTTGGAATTGATTTTGAGTGTTTCTTTCTCAAATTTTTCATGGGTTTTTGTGGGGACACTATACACAAGCACTACAAGTGGTTTAATTCGATAATTTTGGTGTTTTGTGAAAATTTTGAATTTCTAGGGCTTGAAATTGGGGATTTTGGGCTTTTTTTTCAATTTGATTTAAATTGATAAAATTGGCTTGTTAGATTGATTAATTTGATCATTATATTGTGTTAATTAACTGTTGTGATGATCAATTTATCAATTTATTGTGTTTTGAAAATTGGGTTTTTCCAAAATTGGGTATTTTTGATATAAAATTCTATGCTCAAGCCAATTTAGTTAATTTGGATCATATTTGAACTTGTCACTGCATTAGTTCATGCATCATTTGCATAATTTGTTCATGCATCATATAGAATTGTTATTTCTATATTTTGTGCTGTGCTAACTTGCAGTCTGCCTGTGATTTTTTGGTTTTGGCGCCTCTCTTTCTATGTCTCTCTTTATTCCTTAGCACTATGCCTAGGAAAACTAGAGCCCATAGGACTTCTGACCCTTCGCCTTCTTTTGATACTGAGCGGTTCCCTAGTGAGAAAAACCAAGAGACCTATGAGACCCTGAACCTTAGGCGTCATATTTGGGCTGAGCGTAGGGTCGTACTAGATGAGGTAGATCTTGAGGTGAGACGTAACTTTGAGCGTCGGGGTTGGTTATCTTTGCTCGAGTATGAGCATTCTCCTCCTCTTGCCACCTTGATTAGAGAGTTCTATTCGAACCTCTCTATCCACATCTATGATACCAACACCTTGGTTAAGGTTTGGTTACGAGGTGTAGAGTATCGCATTACCCCTACGGTTGTGTCTGATGCTCTTGGGGTGCCCATTGTTGACCATCCCGTTTTTCCTTATGAGGAGTCTCCACCTCTTGATGACGTGCTGTCATACATCACTAGGTCTTCTATCCAGTGGGGTTCTGATCCTCGGATCACTTCTGCTGAGCTTTCCGAGCTTCACTATCTTTTCTTTAGGATAGCGTGTCATTCTTTGTGGCCTATTTCTCATGTGCACACCATCCCTCTTGAGCGATGTGTGTTTTTGTATGCCCTTGTTATTGATGCTCCTATCAGTTTTCCTCATTTGTTCCTTCGTTCTTTGAACGAGTTCATCGGTCTAGCTCTACGGTTCATGCGTTATTCTTTCCCGTTTTTATTCATCGGATTTTCCTATTTCTTGGTTTAGGTGATTTTCTTGTGTCTGAGCCTGTTCATGTTATTACTCCTATAGGTGCTACCTTTTTGAGGCAAAGGGCTGCTCAACTTCGAGCTAGCTCTAAGCGTCCTAGGGTAGAGCCTTCCGGTGTCACTCCACCCCCTTCTTCTTCTACAGATACTCCTGCAGCTGGGACGTCTTCTGATCCTGCTGTTGCTGCTGCTGCTGATGTTCCTCCACCGTTTGATGAGGTTTCTGACCTTCGTCGGACTCTTGATACTGTCGTGACCGTTCAGGCGGCTCATGGTCAGCTTTTGGTGGACATCCTTGATGAGCTACGTGCATTGCGAGCGGATTTGGCGAGCTTTCGTCAATCTCCTCCACCTCCTTTTGATGATGAGTGAGTGCCCTTTGGCAATTCGTCACAAAAAGGGGGAGTGCATTCTAGTGTGTAGTTATTTTGTATCTAGGAGATTTTTGTGGAGATTTTCATTTTAGGGGGAGTTTTGTACTTAGTAGTGATACTGCGGAGCTTGTGGAGTTATTAGATTGTATCTAGGCACTTCACCTTGTATTTACATTTTTTTTGGCTCTTGATTAGGAGATATATTTTGTGATACATTGGTTACTAATATGTTTCTTGTTTCACTATACTTCATTGCTTATTGATTTATATTTATGATGTTATTCATGATATATGTTTTTATTTTGTGTTATGTGAAATCAAGAAGTTTTTTTATATTCCTTGTTTTTTTTTTCTTCCACACATGCGTTTATGTGTTTGTTAAGTGTTACAGGAATATACAGGTTGTTTTCAGTCGAGCTGCTGTCTACTTTGCAACTGTTAGATAGTAGTTTAGGTTGAATTGTTTAAGTGGCTATTTATTTTGTAATGGGCTATTTCAATTTGTAAACTTTGAGCTTTTTGTTAAGTCTGTGTTTTGTCACGGATTGCCAAAGGGGGAGTTTGTTAGGTTCTAAGAATTAGGAACTAATGTATTAGAACTTCAATTTGTATGTTGGCAAACCATGATCAAAACAATGTTTAGTCTTGTGTTAGACTTGCTCAAAGTATGGCGTTTATGTAAAGTTGGAATCGAGTTTATTGCAGAAGTAACTGTTAACTTTCTACCTGACTGGATCGATCGAAAATAAGGCTCGATCGATCGAAAATCGGGCAGATCTTTTTTCTGCAGAAAATTCCAACTCAGCCCAAGCCCATTTAATGTATAGGGTTTTATGTTTTGCACTAAGTATAAAAGGGGAAACCCTAACCACGTTTTTAGAGTTCTGAATGCTGTGTTTGTGAATTTCATTGTGAGATCTAGAGGTGTTTACCTTCACATACACTTAGGGTTTACAAACTTAAGATTCATGTCAAGAGTTGTGTAAATCAATACAGTTGCAGAATCAAAAGAGCATAAAGATATACAAGCAGGTGCGCTTGTGATTTGCTGAAGAATTCAAGGAAAGAAGGAGTCCGTGGATCTCAGAGCTATCATGGGGTCGTGGTAGTAAGTTTCCTACACTTGGGAAGCAATAGGATGTTAGTGGTCTAAGTCTTATTGTGTAAACTTCGATTCTTTCATAGTGGATTCAATTTACCTTGAGGATAGCTAGGTTAAATCCTCCCCAGGTTTTTTACCGGTTTGGTTTTCCTGGGTCATCAGATCTTTGTGTTCTTTAATTTCCGCTGTTTTACTGTTTTTGCTTATTTTTGTTAACCTAGATTTAATTAAATTACCTAAGTTAATCACTTGGCTAATTCTCTAGGTTAATCTGTTGGGTATAAGGGGTCTAAACGAACTTAAAAAAATGAAAACACCAAAAAGTTAAATTCAGTTTTTGTATTCAAATCTTATTTTTTTGGATACTAAAAATGAAAAATGAAAACTGAATACAAATACAAATCCGAACAAGTTTTTCAGTAATGCCCTAATGGGTCACACAAAAAACTGAAGCTAAATACAAAATACACCCTCTTTTTTGCTCAAACCAAACAACCCCTTACCTAATTGATCTGTGCCCTTAATATATTACGGCAAAACTTTAGAGCACTGGCGAGATTGTGCCATTTTTTAATGGTTCATTTACAAATAGAGTAAAATATAGGGATGTTATCCAAATTCCACAAGAAAATGCCTCTATAATGGCCTCATCAGCTACGGTAACAGCAAATCAACTCATAATCATGGCAGAACTGAAGCTCTTCAGAACTTGGTCAAGTCCCTTTCCTTTAAGGGTCGTTTGGGCACTAGACTTCAAGGGCATTCAATATGATACCATATTCGAAGATCTCTCCAACAAGAGCTCTTTACTTCTTCAGTATAATCCTATCTACAAGAAGGTACCAGTGCTTGTTCACAATGGAAAACCATTACTGGAGTCACTTGTAATTCTTGAATACATCGATGAGACATGGAAGCAAACTCCATTACTGCCTGAAGATCCTTATGAACGAGCCACGGCACGCTTTTGGGCCAAATTTGGAGATGATAAGGTAAAGTAACTACTGATCCTCCATTTAAGACTCAAGAAATCAGTTATTTATGTTGTTATTTCTTAGTAGTCACAGTTTAAAGGCAAGAAAGTAATTTTATTAGAAAAATTATATATATATATATATATATATATTTATTGCATTAAATAATAGCAAATATATTTTGTTGAGAAAATTGACTGAGTTAATTTAGTGGTTTCAGAATTCGGATTCTGAGTGAACTGGGCACATCATATCAGAGTCAGTCTTGCTACTGCTCCAATTCTATCCATTTAATTTTCCTTATAATTTGATTTTTTGTTCATGTTTTGAATATATATGGTCATCATGCTACAATAAGCTCAATTAATAAAATTTCTTGTCATTGAATAAAACATTAAAACATTTAGGCTTGAATTTAAGGAAGTCAACTTCGCATCATATGAATTGGTATGACCAGTAGTTGTCGTACCAGTAGCTTCGCCGGTACAAAAACATAGCAATTTCGTGTTGGTTTAAAGTAGAGAGCTTATAATTAGTTAGAAGCGTGTATGAAAATAGGAAAAGTGGGAAAAAAAAAGTTTTGGAAGTTGTTAGAAATTGAAACAATTAGGATGGATGGAAGTTGGGAGAATTTAGAAAACGCAGGTTGTTTTCTTAAAAAAAAAAAACACAAAGGAAAAGAAGAACACAGCCTATTTGGTTTCATTATCCACAGTCCAATTGTTTAATGGATTTAGCGCTTGATTTTATTAACAGAAGTTTAGGTTCAGCGCGTCTTGTACCCCGAACCGATGAGATGTTGTCATGGGATAATTCTTAAATACATGGGCAACCTATTGGATAGAGTGCACTAAACACTGGACCGAGCTGAAACTTTACCAACTACTTCGTCCCACCCCCACTCGCTTCTGGTAGTCCTTGTCAAATTTATTTTTTAATATTAACTTGTGGGGTTTACTGTCATATGAGTGTATGCATCCAAAACAACTCGTATTTTCTCTTGGAATTGGTCTTAGGCTTTTCTTTTTTTGTCTTTTTGTTTTATGAAATAGATTACGTAGAGACTTGTATTTGTAAATGTCCATAAAAATCTACATGAGCTTTTACCAAATCAAGTAAGTCATACACATGCAAATAATATATATATATATATACACTTTTTTTTTTTTTATGTAATGATAATCTCAAAATGGTATACCTTTAGTTATTGGTACCAAAATAGTCTCATGTACGGTATTGAATTTCTAGATGAATTCGCCTATGCTAGAAATAAGTTATTAGTGTTTTGGACTGTAATCTTAAAGAGCAAAAATTATGATGTGGATATTATAGGTTTTGAATCCTATTAAATTAAATCTCAAAAAATAAAAATTCATCACCCATAAACCTGATTTAGTTGTTTTGCTAAAATTTTGGAACTAATTTTTATGTCAAAGTTCATGCAAAACTATTGTTCCATCCTAAATACTTGTTAGTATAGCTATATATTATACTGTGTACCAATGTAGGTTTTGCCATCAATATGGAATGCTTTTATCAAGCAAGGGAAGGATCAAGAGGAAGCTATCGTTACAGCCCAGGAGAACTTGGGATTTGTAGAAAGACAGCTTACTGGAAAAAAATTCTTCAATGGAGAGACAATTGGACTTGTAGACCTTGCTTTTGGTTGGCTTGCTAATTTGCTAAGTGGATTCGAGGAGGTATGTGGTGTGACCTTGATAGATCATGAAAAATTTCCCTTGTTATCAGAATGGATCCAGAATTTCGCAGATGCTCCAATAATTAAAGAAAGCTGGCCCCCTCGAGACAAACTGATCACCAAATACCAAGCTCTTCTTGAAGTTTACACTTCAAAAGAGGCACCAAAATGAATGTGATTTATAATTTCAAGGCCTTGTCTCGAAGTTCAAGGTGAAAAGATTTCATATTTGTTTTGAGTCTTTGAATAAGCACAGTGCTTATCCTTATCAATTAGGAAGTCTTTGAATAAGAGTTGATAAGCATAGTGCTTATCCTTAAGTATTGCTTGGGTTGATTAGTTCCTTTATTTAGTAGTCTGTAAGTCTCTAAATGACTGAATGCTTTGCAAAATAATATCACTAAGAAAATTATAATGGACGTTAGACTTTTGAGAGCTCTAGAGCCTAATTGGTATGAGGATTTTTATTATTGTTTTCAAAACAATATAAAAACAATTTTCAAAAAAATTGATCTGGAAACTAGTTTTTAGATAAAATTTTGAATATTTTACGTGTTTGGCTCCCGCTTTTAAAAACAACTAGTAGAGGGCCCATGTGAGAATGTTGTAAACTGTTATATGAGAAGGTTGTGTAGAATGTATAACATATATGAAAGTGAACACCTATTGCACAATTCAAAAAAATAAATTCAGTTAAATTTTCAATTAGAATTGTTTAACATACCAATTGCATTCGCTAATCAATTAAATACATCATCAATACAAGAAAGAATGTATTGGACTTAGGAAAGCACTAATTGCATATGTTGCTTGTGATTATCTTTCATTGTTTTAGAGAATTATGCTCCACCGCTAGCGATTTATCTGTACAAAAACAAAAGAATTTAACATACCAATTTTGAATTTTCAATTAGAATTGTTTAACATACGAATTGCATTCGCTAATCAATTAAATACATCATCAATACAAGAAAGAATGTGTTGGAATTAGGAAAGCACTAATTGCATATGTTACTTGTGGTTATCTTTCAATGTTTTAGAGCATTAGGCTCCACCACTAGCGATTTATCTGTACAAAAACAAAAGAATTTATCCTTGGACTTTTGTTTCTAGGACTATGATCTCAATAAAAAGAGTTAATTTTTAATCATTTAAATAAGGTTAGCATAGTTTAGGTAATTAATGCACTTTTGCTATAATTCATATAAACATCACATTCTACTCATAGACGACAATAAAACATAAATATCCTAAAATTTACACATGCAACCCTTGCAGATACTGTCAATTATTCTAAATGAAAATAAAACATAAAAATTCCTTAATATACAATGAAAGCCCTTTAAAAAAAATGTTGTATTCTAAAAAGAAGCTTTTAAACTCAAACCATTTTAGAGTACATCTATATATAGCTATCCAAACATAGTCCACATAAATCAAAGCTCCTAACATCTGCATATCCAAACACAAAAAGGCACATGTTAACATATAAAAGGAATATAAGTAGAGCATGTACTGAATATGCTTTGTCTAAAAGCCTTCAATTACCAACTAACAAATTCTGAGTGCAATGCTACTTTATTATTTGAAACATTTTCCCTAAAGCCAAAAATTATAGCAAGATCGGTTGGCACAATGACAAAAATATTTTTAGTTCAAACATATTTTTGAAGACTTTACAGGAAATTGAGAAGTCAAAGAGGTGGCAAAAAAAAAAAAAAAGGAGAGAGAGAGAGAGAGAGAGAGAGAGAGAGAGAGAGAGAGAGAAGTTGTTTAGGAAACCAAAGAATATAATCTGCGAAAATTGAAAAAACCAGAGATGCATGATCTCACTGATTGTAAAACCACAAAATTTTCATATGACTAATAATATATATATATATATATATATATATATATATATATATTATTTCATCTCAATATTCAAACTGTTGCACAAAAACCATAATCATCAATAAATATAAGAAACACAAAATAAGATTACTGTGTCTATGGGAAAAAGTAAAAGAAAAAAATCATAAAATAGTGAAAATGAAAAAAAAAAAAAAAACAAAAATGTTCCAACCGTGGATTTAGTTTCCATTTAAGAAGTTTGATCAATAGTAACTACATTGCAAGAAGTCAAGGGAAACCTTTTGCAAATCTCAAAGTTCTTTTGAGATATTTCAACATCATAATGGTTCAACCAAAAAATTCGTTAAGATTTCCATGACCTACAAATTCACATTTTATGGTAAAACTTAAGAGGTCCAAACTTAATTTAGTAGATCTTTGTGTCCGAAAAAGCGATTAATTGATTTGAAGAAAGGATCAAAAACCAATTTTATGAAGCAAACCAACTCAAGTTTCAACTTCCAACCCTAACCAAATCTTAATCAAAATTAAAAATAAAATCAAATCTTGAAAAAAAATGAAGAGAGAGAGAGAGAGAGAGAGAGAGAGAGAGAGAGAGAGAGCTAAAACCTAATGACTTACATCAAGAGAGCTAAGAGTCTGAAACTTAATGACTTACATCAAGCAAAGCAAATAGTTTGTTTGGGGCTTTAATTTATGGAGAGAGATCAAACACCAGTTAATTACTAAAGCTATAACAAATATGAGAAAACAGCCTAAAGTTAACGACTTTCATCAAGCAAAGTAAACAAATACATATGTGGCTATATATGGAAAGCAACAACATTATGAAAAAAACAATACCCAAATGAAACTAATACATATTACTGCATAATAGGTCCATGCCTTAGTGGTGTTATGTACATTATCCCCCTGACTGTCAATAGTGTTTAATGGTAAAAGCCTTTGATAGTGACGTTGGTTCAAGCATTAACACTCTAGTAATCATGCCTTATGATGTTCGAAAATGCACATGTGGCTCACAGGTGTGTTTCTAGCCGTTTAGGCGCCTCTTCGTTTCTTGCATTTTGGTAGACAGACATTACTCCTCATCAATGTCATGTCTCTTCACTTAACTGCAGTTGAAGATTTAAATAGGGAATGTTTCTTCTTCATCCTTTATTCCCTTTGTATCTTTATGATTTTTTCTTCTAGAAAACCTCAACTTCCAAAAATGTTGAACCCTTCTTCCGTTGGTTCCCACTCCCCAATGCACTCCTCAAGCTCCTCTGAGAGTACTTATAGAGATCATACTCCTTTCCCACCACCAAGTCCTGTGCACCCCCCTCTCCTTTTTCCCATTCACCCTCTGCCTCTCCAAGCCTTCATTCCTGAGGAGGTCGCTCCCTTCAACTGGAGCAACGATGAAAAAGAAGACTCGGAGGAACTTCGGTTGAAGGCTGAAGAGGATGCTGAAGAGGTAGATATTGCTGCATTTATGAATGCTCCCACCAGGCGTAAGAGAAGGCAGAGGCTTGGTCGGTCAAGCTCGGAGTCCAGCGCATCAGGGCTCTTTGACTCTAAGGAGTCAGACTCCTATGACAACTCTTCTGAAAACTCCCCTAATGATTCTGGCTCTAGGGATGATGAAGGCGAGGAAGAGGAGGAAAAAGATGATAATGAAGAGGAGATGGAGTATCAGGCTCCAGATTATCCCCAAGAGGACTCTGGGGATGATACGGATGTCTACGCGCTTCGGTTTCCTTAAGTTGCTCGCCATCAAGCCTGCTGTTGTTTCTTTTTTTTTTTTTTTTTTGTTATGTTTGTTTTGTTTAGCCATTTATTGGCTTAAGTTGTAAAAACTTTATCTTTCTTATTTTGTCATAGATTTGTGTTTCTTTTGATATTTAGGAAAGAGGTGATAGGCCATAGGGGAAAATCATGTAAATCCCTCTTTCTTGTTTTGTAGGAAAAAAAATTTTAACACAAGAAAGTATATGAAAGAAAGAAAAGTTATTTTGTTGCATGTTTACTGTTTTTCCTTATGTTATATTTTATGTTTTTATTATATATAAAATTCATACACAACACATAAAAGGATAAACATGTTAGTTAACAAAATGTGAAATGCAACAAATTAAACCATACCAGTTGGTGATGAGTAACGCCTTTACACTTTGACTGTGAAGGTGGTTTTCTTGATTTTTGCACCATCAATTGTCATCCTTTGACAGGAACTTAGTTTTCTCCCCATGCTGACACGTGTTAATTTTGAAAATGTGTCTCCCTTTTTGAACCATTCTCTTTTGGAGGGAAAATATGAAATTCTCAAAGTATAAAAAGGAAAAGAAAATATTTCCCTTCCTTATTTTTCTCCTTTTCCCTTATCTTCTTCTTCTCCTTCTTCAACCTGAAACCCAAAGTTCTTCTCACACACAGAATCGTGGGTGTAAAACGTGGTTTAAGATCTAGTTCTGCCAAATTTTTGGAGCCTTCCACTTCAAAAGGCAATAAACCCCTTCTAGGAGGAGATGCAAATCCTTCCATAGAAGAACAATGGATCATCCCTCCTTTCTTCGAAGATTACCTATTTGACAAAAGTCTTGATTAGGATTCATCCCCCTATTCTGATGATCCTCCCTACACAACATGTGGGGAACTTGATGATCTTCTAACTATGGATCTGGAATTGAAGAATATTCCTAGGCTTAGCACATGCAGAGGAGATTTTGCTCCCACCATAGATGTGGTTTATAAATCTCACACTTCAGTTTCCAGAGATTGGAGAAGCTAGTGTTGAAGAGTGATGGCTCATTCTCCCTTAAGGGTCATCTTGCAAAGGGTGAGACTTGTGGAGACCATTCACGTGTTTTCTAACCTAGAGTTCAGCAAAGATAGTGAAAGTTTGCTCTCTCTCTTTTGTACCGATGGAACTCTGTCACCCATACATTCTTCACAGGGTGTTAAGGAATCCGTCCATCTCTGGAAGATGTCTATGAGATATTGAGACTTCCCTTGTTCGGTGATGGTGAAGTAGTCAACATTTCTTTATCTCTTAATGAGTCTAAAGCTATGAAGTTCCTTGAGGATGCAGTGAAGAAAACTTTAAAGAAACTGGTTCTAAAAGCGGCAAGGAAAGATAAAGCCCCCAATAAGGAAGTACTAGAAAATACTAGTGTTGGTGGAGAAAAAGGTTCCAGAGCCAACTTTTGGGGATGGATCAAATACTTTTGGAGGGAGTATGCTAATGGCATAGATGAGGAAGCCAATGGAGACTCCCTAAAGGAAGGTATCGACTTTGTTGTTAGAGAAGATAACTCTAGTTCTTACAAACTTGAAGCCTTTATTGCCTTTTTACTTTCTCGCCATCTGTTTGATGGATATCCTCGTGAAAAGATTCTAAGTAGACATTTCTCTTTAGCCGTTAAACTAGCTAGAGGACAATCCTTTCCCCTTGCCCCTTATTTTCTAGGAACTTTGAATTCCCACCTATATCACTTTACTCTTAACTTGCAACGCTTCTGGGGTAGATTTCAAGTTGAAACTTTTGTACTCTATTCTTCTTTTACAAATATGGTTGTGGCAACTCTTTAGGAATTATGCCCCTATCCCTAGAGTGTTAAACTCCTATAAAACCAATCTGCCATCACCCCAAGGCTTGCCACACTCTTGGTGTTGGAGCAAAGTGGCAGTATCTTCAAACAATTTCCATTGTAAAGTGTTAGATGCCCCTACTGATTGGACAGCTAGACCTTACTCTATTTTGGAAGGTGGACTTCCTCCATTGTTCACTTCCTTAGAAAGCATTTCTTTTATTGCTTGTACTTTTCCTTCTCATCTTCAAGCACGTTTTCAAGATGAGTATGAAACTTAAACCCATAACCCCCACAGGTTTGCCCGCCAATTTGGTTTTGACCAAGGCATACTAGGACATCTCTCTACTTTAACTTTACCTATTGTAGTGGTCTCTCTAGCCTTTAAAAAGGAAAATCTCAACAAGATTTTAGTGTCAACTCCTGAAATTCCATTTACTTCCAATACCAAAAATGGACTGCCTTTACTCAAGTTTAAGTCATGGTGGTCTGATATTAGAGGTCGTGTTAGAAAGTTTGGGGAGAGTGTTGCGCAACAAGATGCCCCACCTATCTTTCAGGGAGATTTGACTTTGAAGCCCCTTCCAAAAGCCAAACCTTCAAGCACTAAGAGAAAGAAGAATGCAGAAACCTCTTCTATCAAGAAGCCCAAGGTACAGTCTTTTCTCTATAGTGACTAACTGTTGTAACCTTTTCTTTTAACCCCGAACACAAGTAACTTTTCTTCCTTTCTCCATGTTTGACCTTTGACAGGTTATAAGCTCTGTTCCTCAAGCTCAACCCAAAGCAAGAGTCACATTTTTCAACCCGAGAGGTTTTTGTACAAGAAATGACTTCCAATGAAGAAATAGAGTCTAACACTAAAAGAGGGAATTCGAATTGGGTGTATGCTAAAAATCCCCAAGAGAAAGAAGATTTAACAAAAGCTACTTCCAAGGAACAAGAGGGTGAAAGCACCTTGATAGAGTCTGATCTATTGCTCTCATTGGTTTCTCCTAATCTGACAGCAATTTGTTCTCTAGTGCTCTCTAAATATCCTGAAACCATGTGGGATACCAGCAAGTGGACCTTGTCACTTAGGGGCTTTCTCTTACAGCAAATTGGGTCTATCATATCCCAACTGTAGTCAAAAGGTAAAGAGGATTGTCTTGCTCTCCCTCTTGACAATTTCCTTTCCACACTGAGTGTGGCTGAGAGCCTAAGGCGGTTATGAGAGGTAGCATTGTCACGCATTTCTTCCATGATTTCCAAAGTGTCTTCGTTGGGTATTCCTGTAATCTTTGACAATTTTACTACTGGCCTTACGTAATCTATTGGGATGACAGCCTCTGTGCCATATACTAGAGAAAGGGTGAAGCTCTTGTAGCTTGTGATTTAGCTGTCCTATAAGCCTATAGAGCTGTAGGCAACTCCTCCTTCCACTCCTTTCCATTCTCCTTAGTCATTTTCCCAATATCTTCAGTAATATTTTGTTAGAGGGCTCAGCTTGACCATTTCCTTTAGGATAATAAGGTTTTGATATTGTGTGAGAAATGGAGTACCATTCTGTTAAACGGTCCACGTCCTTGTTCAGGAATGGTATGCCATTGTCTGAAATAATTTTGTTGGGTACCCCAAAACAACATATTATATTTTTCTACCCATTTGGTAAATAGCTCAGTGGCTACCAGTATCCATGTACATTTTTCAGTGGAGGGGGAGAGGGGTTTATAGGTCCTATAAAATCTAGCCCCCAGCCATGGAATGGATATGGAGCCACAATTAAATGAAGACTTTGATAGCTAGTGTGTATTTCGTCTCATCGCTTTTGGCATTCTTGACATTTCTTTGCAAAATATTGAGCATCCCTTTGCATTGTGGGCCAGTAATATCCCTGGTGTAAAGCCATTTGCCATAGCTTCCTCCCACCAAGGTGTCCTGTTGGTTCTCCCTCATGCAAGTCCAAAAGAATGCCATTAACTTCCTTAGCAGGAATGCATACCATCCATCTCCCTTGGAAACTTCTCTTGATTAATTTCCCATCTACCACTTTAAACCAGGTCACATATTTTTTTTTTCCAGCTTTTCTCTTTGTACCCGATTAGCAAGTAATACACCTTGTAAAAGGTATCTCAAGTATGGATCCTACTAATCTTCTTCTAGCAGTTCGCCATTAAGTACCTCTGCTTGGTCTAGAGGAATGACAGAACAAGTTTTAAAACTCTGTTGTTCTTCCTTAGCATCATTGGCCATTTTTGGCTAGATGACCCCCAGCGTTTGTAGTCTTCTATATAGGCTGACATCAAGATTTGCACCACAAATATCATAGTTCAATCTCTGCAACATGGTCCGTCCCTTTTTCCTTGAGACACACTTCATCAGCAAACCCTCTGCTCCCTTGATAAACAAATCTCCATTGATCCTAATGAAGTCTTTCATATTTGCTGGCAACTCTGACCCAACATACTTCCCTTGAGTCATTGCTCTCAACAAGGGTTCTCGCCAATCTTAAGGGAAACATAGCTCTTCCTGAATTAAACCAGGTTATTTCTCAACTTGGAGTGTCATCTTTTCCTTCTTCAATACAAACTTAGTGGTTAGGGTAGCTAGCAAGTCAGTAAGCTTGTTTTCGTTCCTGTTTACCACTTTGTACTCTATGAAAGTAAAGCATTCCATAATCCTTTGCACTGCAACTTTGTAAGCAGCCAAACTATGATTATTTACTCTATAAATTCCCTCAACCTATCTTATCACCAACTCAGAATCGCCAAACACTTTAAACCTTTTTTCACCTAACCTGCTGGCAGCCTTCAGCCCCACCAACAAGGCTATATTCTGCTTCATTGTTAGAGCAAGGACAATGCAACTTATAGGCAAACATCTGCTCCTCCCCTGGTGACTTCAAGTCAACTCCTATCCCTCCCCCTTGAAATGTAGATAACCAATCGAAATACATTGACCATTCCTGTTCCTCTGTTACCATAACTTCTTGTAAAGAAGGTGAAAAATCACTTGTCCCAGGAAAGTTAGCCAGCACGTTAGCTATTGCCTGGCCTTTAATGGTGGTTGGTCTTATGCATTCAATATCAAGGCATAATGTTAGGATGACCCATTACGTCATTCTCCCTAATAACTAAAGGCGTGTTAAGAGGTACTTCACGAGATTGCTCTTAATCACCAACTACACATGATGCCCTAGGAAATAATGATTAAACATTGTCACAGCAAAGGCTAGAGGCAAACATACTTTCTCAGTAGTTAAGTATCTTAACTCTAGTCCCTTCATAAGTCTGCTAATATAATACACTGGCTTCTCTACTCCTTCCTGCTCCTGTGCTAATAATGCTCCCAATGATTGCTCTATATTAGCTATATATAACAGCAAGGGTTTTCTAGGTATAGGGGCCACCATGGTGTGGGGATTCGCCAATATCATCTGAATTTTCTTAAATACCTTCTGATATTAGTCACACCATACAAAAGTCACTCCTTTCTTTGTCTGCTCCATAAGAGGCTTTAAAATCTCAGCTAGGCTTGAAATGAATCTTCTTAAGTAAGAAACTTTTCCCATAAAGCTTCTCAACTCCTTCAGAGTTGTAGGAGGACCGAGGGTAGTTATTGCTTTGGCCTTTGTAGGGTCAAAATCAATCCCTCTCTGATGAATAAGAAATCTTAAGAACTTCCCTGATGAAACCCCAAAGGCACACATAGAGGGATTCATCCTCAAGTTGTGTTCCCTTGCATCTTTCAAAGACCTGTCTCAGATGCACCAAATGCTTAAAAAGATTCCTTGCCTTCACTAGAAGATCATCAACATAATCTTCCACCTACTTATGAAGCATATCTTTAAAGATCAAAGTCATAGTTCTTTGGTATGTTGCACCTACATTGTTCAATCCAAAAGGCATCACCTCATAGAAATAGTTTCCAAAGGGTGTTCTAAAGGCTGTTTTCAAGGCATCTATTGGGTCTATAAAGATCTGATTATACCCACTATAACCATCCATAAAGGAGAAACGTTCATGACCAGCCGCTGCATCTACCGGAATATCAATATTAGGAAGTGGAAATTCATCATTTGGACAAGCTTATTGAGATCCCGAAAATCCATGCAAATTCTTATTTAACCATTTTTCTTCTTCACAAGAACTATGTTAGCTAACCAACTTGGGCATTCAATCTCTTCAATGAATCTTGCCTTTAAAAGTTTTTGCACCTCAAGCTTTATCTTTTCCTCCACATCCAAATGATACTTCCTTGGCGGCTCCTTCACAGGTTGGGCATTAGGATCCACCTTTAACTTGTGCTTTACCAAGTTTGGGCTCAAACCTGGCATTCCTTGATAACTCCAAGCAAAAAAATCCTTGTATTCCCTCAATAAGGCTACCATCTTTCATCTTTCTTCTTCAAACAAACTCTTGCTGATTTTTATAGGCTTTTTACTTTCCTCTCCATCATTCAGATCAACCTCAACAAGTTCCTTCTATACATTCTTAACGACATCATTCATGCACTCAGTGGCTTCTTTCATAAACTCCTCAGCTACAAGAATTTCCTTTGGCTGTTGTGTCAGATTAAGGGAATTAGGCTCGTCATCCTCCTCATCCCCTTCCATTATCCATCAAAATTCATATATCACTCGGCCATTAGGCCTGACAACCCTTCTTATCTTGGAAGCCTTTTCTGGTTCTACCAACTCGCCATTATCTTCTTCCTTTGTCTACAGAGCAATAGGATTAAGAGGAAGAATCCTATTTTCAATCTCAGGCTCATACTCTTGATATAAAGCTGCCTCTGCAAAATGAAGCTCTGCTCTATTAAAAGGCATCTTGGTGGCCTCAATAACTACTTGCTTGTTCATCCAAATGGCCTTCACACATTGATGATATGTGGAAGCCATTGTTTTATACGCACCATGGATGGCCTAAAATGATGTGGTAGGATGTATTCCTTTCTATCACATGCATAAGAGTGGGTGCTCGAATTGGTCTAACCCTAAGATTCAAAGACACATGCCCAAGGGTACTCTATTGTAAAGCCCCTATTCCTGCTATCTGCATTGGCTCAGGAATAATATTTCCCCTCAGAATACCTAAGGCATCAAAAGTTGGTAGAGGCAAAATATTAGTGGATGTGCCAGTTTCTACTAATGCCCTTTTGATTTGGGATGCTCCCAAAAAGGCAGTAACATATAAAGGCCTGTTGCCATCAACAACTCAGTTAATTAGATCTTCATTAGAAAAGGTGACTGAATCTTTTGCTCCCTGATATGCCACTTGCATCAAACTTCCTTCAACAATGGCCACTTCATGATTCCTCTCTATCACCTTGGTCAAGGCTTGTGCCGCTTCTCTTCTAGCTATTGGTCTGGGACCTATTCCTTCAAGAAAGGAGTGTATTTTATCTTCCTGTTGAATTCTCATTAACATCTCTTCATCTACCATAGGTGGAGGTGTTGAGCTACTACTAGCCATGTTCTTCGCTTCCTCTTCTACAGGATCCTCACGACCCATGAAGAAAGTTATTGCTACCTCTGGTCTACACATCCTTGGGTCAACCCTCTTCCCTTCCTTGATAACCAAATCTCCCTTGGCTACCCTATCATGGAAAATATTCATCAAAGCATAGCAATCCATAGTATGGTGGTCACATCTCCTGTGGTACCTACAATAAAGTGGATTTCGCTTTTCTTCTTCTGTAGGTTCATGCTTACATTCAAGCAACGTCACTACACCATCTTCACCCAAGCTTCTAGAATGCTATACAATTCTTTAGTAGACACAGTGAAAGGAGGGGGAATTCCACCTCTCTCCATTTTCTTTCCTTTGACCATCTTCTTAGGCTTTTCTGCCACAGCAACTTCCACCTTTTTGTTTTCTCTTCTCCATGGTTGTCTAGGAGCACTCACAGCTTGTGAAGTTGAACCTTTTGAAGGCTTCCTCACAAACATACTTGTTCTCCTTGTAGCTTCTACAAGCCTTGTAAAACTAGAGATTTGAAGATTCTTTAGGTAAGGTCGGTATTCATACAATATACCCGCAATGCAAACATCTTCTAGTCTTTCTTCCTCCACAGGGTCATAACACAACAAAGAGAGATCCCAAAACCTACGAATATATTCTAGCAACCCCTCAGACACCCTTTGCTTCTCGTGTTGCAGATCTGACAACATGAGCCTTTTATTCCAAAATGAAGAACATTTTCATGAACTGTGTTGCCGGATCGTTCCAACTTTAGAACTGACCCTGGTGTAAGACTGGTATACCAAGTAAAAGCTCGGCCTTCTAAGGTCTTGGAAAACTCTCTAAGCCTCAGTTTATGGTCATGAGAGTGAGCCATTAGCGCATCTACATACCGTCTGATGTGCTTTCTAGCATTCCTTGTTATGCCGTCATACTTAGGAAATATGGGAGGCCTGTAGTTAGCACGGTAAGGATTCCCAATTATTTCTTTAGGATAAGGAGGTCTAGTGTCAACATAAATAACACTTTCCATTTTATTAGGTTCGAACAAAATAGCATGTATATCTTCCTCAGTCAAATAGAGATCCTTGAGGACCTTGACCACCTTGAGGGGCATGAGGTATGGCTGTCTCTTGACGTAGGGACTGGAACTCTGCCCACATGGCAGCCTGAGAATGTTGAAGATCTTCGATGGCAACCATGATCCCCCTGGTCTCATGATGACTAGCCTCTCCTGAGGATTCTACGCCTTCAGAATGCATGGATATGTGATTTGCACTTGGTTCTGACCGATGGTTCCCACCCACACCACACAATGTCCTAGTAACCATCTTCTTCCTTGGAGGCGTGGAGGAAGTGACTACAAAAGAGGTATACAACGCAATAAATCACTCTTTAAAAGGTAAATAACTAGATATCCCCAGTGGAGTCGCCAAAAATGTACGTGCATGTTAGATTTGAGCTTATGTAGAGAAGTGAAATATGTTATCTAATAGTACATCTACATGAGAAAGCTCGAAAAGATGCAAGCTTTGACATGACACATAAACAAGAAAAAGAAAATGATGATAGGACATGAAAAGACGCACATTTAAACAGGAAGAAGAAATCGATTGCTAAAGAAACACCAGATGTATGTGGAAAACCATAAAAAGGGATAAAAAACCACGATTTGAGCAAGAAGGTAACATTCTTGCTTGGCTTGGCCTGTATTATGTGTGAAAAGATCAGTTTACAATCAGGTTGCCTTTCTTTCCTACCAACTCTTCACTTTCACCTCCAAAAATATCTAATTGGGTTCTTTCCCTAGTAACATAGCTACATGTCCCTTTTATACTCTAAGAAATATGGCTGAATACAAGGACAGGTGTCAAGTCATCATTTTCTATCTTAGACCTTTTCATAGCTGTGAGATTATCTGCTGACTAGGGGTAAAGAACTGCGCTAACGTGGCACTAGGACTTGTAGGTAGGTAGCTTTACCATTGCTTAGGAGGCAAGTCTTAAACATTAAGAGGGACATCAGGAGTACTGTGATTGGTACACGTGTCTCTAAGGTGACTTATTGTGCATTCAACCAATAAGGGGTGTCCTCATAACCTTTGATCTTAGAAAGTCACTATCTCCTTTTTTGTGAATGCTTGAGTACCATGTCAGGTGTAAATCTTACTTCCTTCCCAAGGCAGTCATGCCTTTAGCATGGATCAAGACAAGATCCGTTAGCCAACACTTCCTCTCCCCTTGCTCATAGCCACTCTATGTGTAAGGTCGAATTCAACCACTTATGCATTCCCCCATGCCTTAGTGGTGTTATGTACAGATCCTATGTAATCATCAAAATGGTGCTGAACAAAAGACTGCACTAGTTCTACTAGTGAGGTAATACTAAAATGATCAAATCTTAGATCTCACATAATTATCAAATTCTATATTTTGTAGAGAAATAAAAATATCAAAGAGAGAAGATCATTTTTTGTTAAATTTTTTCGAACATGACATAATTACTAATTAGTTATTACTAATTTGAAAGTTAAAAAACTACTCCATTTGTCTTAATTTGTTTGTCATGTTTCAAAAATTCAATTTTTAAGGGAATATCATTTATTATCTTGTCTGCTGTATCAAGATGTATACTACCCTTAAATAAATTTATCAAAAATGGTTTTGGAAATAAAGTAGGAGCTTAATAGGAATATTAATAAATTAATAGTTTTTAATTTCAGAAACATGAAAATATTTTGAGACATCTTAAAATAGAATAGAGGATAAACAAATTGAAATAGGGAGAGTAAATAAAATAAAAATAAAACTGAAGGATAAACTCTTAATTTCAAATAGTTTATATGTGGGCCAAAAAAATTGCCTGATTTCAATGGACAGTGGTTGGATTGGACCTCAACTAGTCATCCTCTCTATGTACCCATTTGTTTTGGCTTTTAGAAGCCAAAACCCACTTTTTGAGAGCAAAAATGAAAGTCAGGTGTTTGGTAAAGTTTCAAAACGTGCTTCTTCAAAAAAACTGCGTTTTGAAATGTAAAGAATTGAGCCAAAACGTGCAGGCAGGTTTGAGGAGCTTTTGCAAATGCAAAAGTGCTATTGATCAATATTACCGTTGGAAATGCAAGAAATGACCCTAATTACCCTCATTTCACTAACCACAATATACACTGAAAACTGAAAAGACAAACATAGAAAATAATAGCTACAATATGCAGGAACCTCCACTGCCAATCTCATTCTCAACAACCCGGTCTAAATCTTTCGACATGGCTAAGGTTGAGTAACGAGGAGGAGCTCTGATGCATCAATCTGACTTCAATTCCCATTTGGTTTTGGGGTTACGAAGAGAGAGAGGCATTGAAGATTTTTTATCAAATTAAGAGAAATTAGCTGTGAAGATCAAGGTGAAGAAGTGCGTGGGTGTGGGATGAGAGAGGTATTGAAGATTTTTTTTGAAATTAAGAGAAATTACCTATGAAGATCAAGGTGAAGAAGTGCACGGGTGTGAGCTGTGTGTGGTTGAATTTAGAGAAAAAGAAAAGAATAAAGAAGATTGATAGGCTAAGAATGAATTGACCATTTGTGATGAATTATTTGATTAATTAGCCAAGTTTATTAACTAATCAAATTAACATGCAAACGCGTGGTAGCACAAAGAAATTACCAATTAAACTAAGTATACAGTGGAAAATAAATGACACGATGATTTGTTTACGAATGGGGAAAACCAACATGACAAAAACCCCACTGGGTGATTTTAAAGTCACCACTCTTGAGAATCCACTATTTCCACAACAAGCGGTTACAAGTAAAAGAATCTCAGTACCTTATACTAACCTCCAGTTGAACCCTTACCCCAATACCCAATTGGACTTGTTCTGTAGTGACAATCTCTTCTGTTCAATGCACGGCTCCAAGTACGTGACTAACCATTTGCGCGGATCTCAGTACACGACTTGATTCACCAACTAGAGAAGGATGTTGGCTGCAAAGTTTTTCAGTTCATCACACGATGAAGATCCAAAAGATGCTTGGTCACAAAACCCTATGATGTACAAACACAGCAGCTTCTTCAAGAACTAGGGCAAACTAGGTTTCTGGTCACACTTGAGGAATTATGCTCTTGTGCAATTTTTTTCTTTTTTGTGCAACCTGATACAGCCCTTAAAATAATCCTTATATATGTTTAGGATTGTGAGAAAAGAAAGCCCAAACATACAATCACGAATTGAATGAAAAGCAGTCATGAAAAAATGAAATTCATAAACCTCAATCGATACTTTATCTGTCGAGCCACGGGGTTGGAACAGCTCTACAAGCTCGATAGATGACTAGCTGTCGAGATAGGTATCGAACTTTAATGATAGACACTTTTTAGACTTGAATCTTGGACAGACTTATGTGACTTCAACACTTGATCTTGAAATAAAATTTCTTAAAGTATTAAACACCTCTTACATCTACCCAAATACAAGTAAAGTGAGTTTTGTCAAAAGATTAGTTAATTACATAAAGTAGTGACATATGTTCCTAACAAGTGAATCAAATATGTCCTAACAAAAATCAAGGTGAAAAAGTGCGTGGGTGTGGGCTGTGTGGTTGAATGTGCGGAGGAAAGTAGAGAAAGAGAAAAAAGAAAGAGTGAGAGCTTTTAGCTTTTGGTATGTTCTGGAATCTTGGAGTGGACGAAATGGTAGTTTGGTGAAGAAGAAAAGTATAAAGAAAGTCAAAAGTGAAGATAGGGAGAAGATAAAGAATACTTGTCTGGAGGAGAAAAAAAGAGGAAAAAAAATATAAATAAGCCTGTGGATGAAAGAAAAAAAGATAAAGAGAAAAATAAAATAAAGAATAAAAAATTAAAACTAAGAAATGCTATTATAATATTTTCTCAATAAATTTTAAGTGGTGGATAGTTACTAGCTAATACTAGTGAAAAATAATAATTTAAGTAGTGTGTTCAAATTAAAATCAGTAACAACTTATTACATATGATTTGTTGTAAAAATATTGTAAAAATATTTTTACAACAAATTTTAGTTAACAGTAGATTATTATTGTTGTTGTTGTTATTAATATTATTATTATTATTATTATTATTATCATTATTATCAAGTAGATTTTTTTTTACTAAGCATTATTAAGTAGTTGATTTACTAATAGAATAAACTTTCTTATATATATATTGTCTTTTTTGGTAATTTATAATTCAAATCGTCACTTTTATAACTGCTAACTAAATACTTAATTTTTTTTAAATATACTTTTTAACAACTTTTATCAAACACTTATTTTAAAAAAAATTTAATTTCATACCGTATTTTTCAAAAAAATCTCACTTCTACAAAAAATTTAATTTTAAAAAGTTGAACTAAACCCCCTTGCCAGTTAAAAAGGTGAAGAAAAAATTTAGCCGCCTTGGAATAATTATAAACGATGAAAAGAAAGATAAAAAAGCCGCCTTGAATATAAAATAGAAAAGTCACCTTGACCGACCAAAACCATCAGTCACAAGATTAATAAAACGTTGGTTATAGAATAATTTCCAATTCCAAGACATATGTACATAACATGACATCAGAGCTTATGTAAATGGATGGGACCTCACGTAAATATTTCATCACATTTCAATTCTATTTCCAAACCATCCTACGTACTTTGGAAATTTGCATTCAGTATTGTTAATTTGTTATACCCTGTTATCTTGCTGATGTGGAACTTTCAATTCATTAAGGGGACGACACAGAGAAATTGAGAAAAATACTTTTTTTTTTTTTTTGAGAAAAATACTTGAACATTTTTAAAAATGTTCCTGATAATTAGAAATGTTTGTTTTGTTCCCCTTTCTCCTCTCCCCCGCATTTTCCAAACAATAAATTTTACATTAACTAGAATTTTCTACTTGATGAAAACTAATAAATAGAGAAAATATTAAAATTTAAGTCATATTCCATAAATAATAGCATATTTTATAATGCTCATTATTTGTGGTTCAGAATCCACCTCCCTCTCCGCCTTCCCACTAACTACCTTTCAATTTATGTATCAAATCATCTAGAATCTATTTCTCCTCTTGCCATTTAATTAATTCATGTGGCTTTTCCATCCAGTCATAGATGAAATTGCATATATGCATATATTAATTACTATGTAGTCGCAATTTACATTCTCAAAAAAAAAAAAAAAAAAATGTAATTGCAATTTATTTTGGATTCGCAGTGGTATAGTCACATTTTATTTTTATTTTTTTTATAAGAGGACCAATATATATATATATATATATAAAATCAAAAATATATTATTGTTCAAATTTATTTTATATAAATTATATTTGTAACATGATTTAATATAAGTTATTTTCTCATGTATAACCATATATATGATGTTACAAATTACAACCATACTTAAAGACAATAGTAAGCATAAAATGATTTCTGTATAATACAAGAGTAATAAGAGGAAAAAAAAAAAAAAAAGCATTATTCACACACACACACAATTAACAGCCCTCGTGAGATTTGGGCTCATGCTAGCTAGATTTAAGAATTTTAAAACTAACTAACTTGATTCCTGAATTATTACTCATTTTCCTCCTCTTATGAATAGGAACTAAGTTTATTAGTTTTTAAATATCTTGAACCTGATTGGTATCAGTTAAAATCTCATGATTGTAGACTGAATTTTACCAAAATCTTTAAAAAAAAATGTTTTCGCTCTAAATAAAGTAAGGATATGGATGAAACTAAATGCACGCCCAACTATGTTTTTAGGGTTTGTATTGAGGTTGTATTCCCCCATTTTAATTTTCTGTACTTAATTTCTATACTAAAATTTTGTACTCATTTTTTATTTCCATCTAATTTTTTTTTTTTGGGTATCATTTTCTACTTTATCTTCCCCTTCACTTTTTTTTTTTTATGACAACCACCACCAACAGAGAGAGAGAGAGAGAGAGAGAGAGAGAGAGAGAGAGAGAGAGAGAGAGAGAGAGAGAGAGATCTTTGATTTGACAAGTCAGTGATAATGAACCCACAAATTTTATTTTTTTACAAAAATACCACTATTTATTTTTAAGAAAACGAAAACACCAAAAAGTTGAATTCAGTTTTTGTATTCAAATCTTATGTTTTTTGGATACTAAAAATGAAAAATGAAAACTGAATACAAATACAAATCCGAATAAGTTTTTCAGTAATGGCCTAATGGATCACACAAAAAACTGAAGCTAAATACAAAATACACCCTCTTTTTTGCTCAAACCAAACAACCCCTTACCTAATTGACCTGTGCCCTTAATATATTACGGCAAAACTTTAGAGCACTGGCGAGATTGTGCCATTTTTTAATGGTTCATTTACAAATAGAGTAAAATATAGGGATGTTATCCAAATTCCACAAGAAAATGCCTCTATAATGGCCTCATCAGATATGGTAACAGCAAATCAACTCATAATAATGGCAGAACTGAAGCTCTTCAGAACTTGGTCAAGTCGCTTTGCTTTAAGGGTCGTTTGGGCACTAGGCTTCAAGGGCATTCAATATGATACCATATTTGAAGATCTCTCCAACAAGAGCTCTTTACTTCTTCAGTATAATCCTATCTACAAGAAGGTACCAGTGCTTGTTCACAATGGAAAACCATTACTGGAGTCACTTGTAATTCTTGAATACATCGATGAGACATGGAAGCAAACTCCATTACTGCCTGAAGATCCTTATGAACGAGCCACGGCACGCTTTTGGGCCAAATTTGGAGATGATAAGGTAAAGCAACGACTGGTCCTCCATTTAAGACTCAAGTAATCAGTTATTTATGTTGTTATTTCTTAGTAGTCACAGTTTAAAGGCAAGAAAGTAATTTTATTAGAAACATTATATATATATATATATATATATATATATACATATTGCTTTAAATAATAGCAAATATATTTTGTTGAGAAAATTGACTGAGTTAATTTAGTGGTTTCAGAATTCGGATTCTGAGTAAACTGGGCACATCATATCAGAGTCAGTCTTGTTACTGTTCCAATTCTATCCATTTTATTTTCCTGATAATTAGATTTTTTGTTCATGTTTTGGATATATATGGTCATCATGCTACAATAAGCTCAATTAATAAAATTTCTTGTCATTGAATAAAACATTAAAACATTTAGGCTTGAATTTAAGGAAGTCAAATTCGCATCATACGAATTGGTATGACCAGTAGTTGTCATACCAGTAGCTTCGCCGGTATAAAAACATAGCAATTTTGTGTTGGTTTAAAGTAGAGAGAGCTTATAATTAGTTAGAAGCGTGTATGAAAATAGGAAAAGTGGGAAAAAACAGGTTTTGGAATGATGATGCCAAGAATCAAATCAGTAAGCTGCAAGGCTTTCACGTACTTCAGGCAAACCTGCATAAGTAGAAAGAACCTCAAAGGAAGGTACCGGCGTGGTACCGGCCAATGACCCTCCGATGGTTAAGTTAGTATTGCTCACAACTCTAGAGTGCCAAAGTCGGGATAGAAGCATGCGTACCTCGATTTCGGAGGGCGTGGAAGTATTTATAGTGGTAGTAGGAGCCCTTGGCCAAGGCGTGCTGGAGAAGATACCACTTTACCGGAATTGCCCCTGGGCAGCGTGCAGCGCAAGATACTTCTGGGACAGTCCAGCATGTTGGGCAAGACATCCCTTGGGGAACAATCGTACTCCACAAGATATCTGTCCAAATAGTAGCGTACGTGACAAGACTCATTTTCTCAAGATAGCATACGTGGCAAGATAGGCTTTTGATGCCCCATGTCTTCCCCCGTCGACGGTCTCTCCCGTCACCTTGTTTAAGGGTCGTGCCGTCAAGGTCTAGCTTCCGTCATCACAACTCGCACCGTCATCCCGCGCAGGCTGCCGGCGTCGGGTGAGAGTTTTATCCCTATCAGGTGCCCCCTTCGCCCATCAGTCTGTGAACACACAAGAGACGGACTAATGGGATGACGGTTTCACTCGTAACGAGAGTCGAATAGGTAGGCTGTCACTCAGTAATTAATGCTGGGTAATTAATGCGTGGCACGTGTCATCGACTTACTGTCCGTGTGCCAAAAACGAGGCGTCCCTTCGCCTTCCGTGCTACCCCTCATATATAAGCCTCCCTTCTTTTCCTTCATTTTTCACCTTTCATTGAAAACAAGCGATCAGAGCGCATCCGCTCACCTAGTCAAAAAAAAATTTGATCCGTCAACCTGTTCACCCGTCACGTCCTCGCAACCGTCGGTTACACCCTTCAGCGGCGAAATCAACCGGTAAGTACTTATCGTTCTCTCGTTTACTTTTACCACCGTCAGGTATCTTTAGGACAGTTGAACTTAGGGTTTTCCGTCATATGTAGGTGATAGATGTCTAGCGCGTCCAGTAATCAATCGTTTGTCCGCGAGGGAGTGGGCTACGATGAAGTTAATCCGTCAGGTCCAAAGGATCCTACAACTTCAAGTGAAGAAAGCTCATCTACCTCTTCCTCTTCCTCGAGTAGTGGTAGTAGGACAGAGAGTAATCTTAGTGACGGACTAGGAGAAGATGAACAACAAATTCAATCCGTCATAGGCACTGATGGGATGAGGAAGTTTATCATGCTCTCGCTATGGACGGTAAATGATTTCACGTCCACAATAAAGGAATCGCACTTCAAAACACTTAGGAGCAAGTACCAGATACCCGACAATATATCAATCCGTCTGCCCAATAAATTAGAAAAGTGTTATTACCATGGCGTCAAGGGTGTCGGGATCTACAAGCAAATGCTCAAAGCTGGGTTGAGATTTTCCCTGACTCAACTGCACCGTCAACTCCTCCATTACTTAGGACTGTCCGTCAACCAAGTTTCCCCAAATGCCTGGAGGGTTTTCCTTGGGGTAGAGGTATTTTACGGATCAATGTCCAAGGAAAAGAAAAGGTTAACAGTGGAGGAGTTCTTCCATTGCTACCGTCCGGTAGAGATTATAAAATCACGAGGGATGTATAGCTTCGTTGCCAGAAGTCCGTTGTTAAGGCTAGTGAGTGTACTCCAGATTCCAATAGGGACTGGAAGTTTAGGTATTTTTTTATGGATGGGGATGAGTGGATGTGTCATCCAGGGGAGACTGAGTTCATGCCTGTCGACGCAACATGGGGCGTTTTACCCCCGTCTGGTATGCGTCCGTTTATATATATATATATATATATATATATATATTTTTTTTTAAACTTTAAACTTCGTCGATTTCTAACCATCTTCCTTTGCAGCTCAGGACCGTCCACAAGTTTCTCTTGAACAGTGGAGTTTTTTGGAGAAGATTTTCCAAAAGACTGAGTTGACGGAAAGATCTTGGGCGACGTTGGTAACCCTTAAAACAATTTGTTGGCACTGCGACGGACCTGAACCGTCCGAGGAGGCATTAAAATACGAGACGCAAGTTCAAGCACGTAAGCCTGTTCACTTGAATGTCAAGTTTCCATTTTTAGCCGTTGACTCACGTACCGTCTACTTTTGCAGAGATGGAAGAGGCAAAGAGGATGGCTTTCATTAGGCAACAAGCTGCTGTCAAGAAGAAGGACGCCCAAGCAGGTGGGACGGGCACACCTAAGACATCCTTACCAAAAAGAAAACCCGGTCCAGAGGGAGACCGTCACGCCAAGGCGAAGCTTACGCCCGAGACCGTTGTCGGCCTTGAGGCAGAGGTGAAGAAGGCCCCCGTCAAGCACGGTAAGGGGAAAGGCTTGATGACGGGCGGCCCAGTACCTCCTGCTGAGAAGCTACCCGTCCTCCTTCGCGAGGATTCCAAGTACGCCTTGGAGAAGCTGTCTTCCATAATGACGGCGGAAGACTATGAAGACTTAGGGAACCACGCGACGAAGGCGATGGGTGAAACGGGCCTCTTTAGTCTTGCTCAGGTAAATCTTCCATCCGTCATCACTTCATCGTCATTCTTTTCTTTTTATCGTCATGTTTGACTTAACATTTCTCTGCTTCAGACTGTTCTTATGATGAAAGGCCTCATGGACCGTTGTGTTCATGAGGAGACGGTCCTAAGCCGTCTACGGGCTAAGGCAGTCGAGATGGAGGATGAGCTTTTACAATACAAGGCCTGGAGGGTGAACATTGAGAAGAAGCTTTCCGTGTCTGAACAAGAGAGGGCCGAGCTAGAGAAGTAGATGGGTATGCTGCAGAAGGTCCTTGTTGATAAGGAGACGGAGATTTCGTCCATCAAGGACCAACTCCGTCAGGCTGGTAAGGACGCTATCAGGGAGTACCGTGACTCTGAAGCCTACCTGACGGAGTTGGGCAGCACTTTTGCAGATGGCTTCGATGATGCCCTCTGTCAAGTGAAGGCCTCCCACCCGGAGCTTGATCTCTCTCACGTGAGTATCGACGAGGCCCAGGCTCAGACGTCCGTCCTCCCCGCTGCCTCTGATAGTACGGAGCATCTTTTTGACGAGGACCCGAATCTCAAGGGCGACGGGAAAGGGGGTGACGAAGCAGAAACTGGCGCCCAGTCTCAAGTTCAAGACCACGAAGCTGATGTGAAAATTGATGATTCTCCCGTCCAGTAACCTTGTAATTTTTTTGTAGAAATTCATTATCCGTCATGAACAGTTGTTGCCTTTTATGGCGTTTTAATGTGTATTAATTTTTTATCGTCATGAACAATGTTGCCTTAAAAGGCGTTTTTATTAATGCACTTTTTATTTCATACTTGTTTTTGTGTGTATCGCTTGCTTTTATTCAAGTTTTGTGGACGGTTTCCTTTTATTTCATGGTAGCTTGATTGTGGATCCTTAATGCTTCTTGTGTTAAATTTACAACCGTCATGTGCAATGTTACCAGGTTTTATATTTGAGCCGTCGACTTTAGGCCATTGTCATTCAGACTTAGGCTCTTTTTGGCTTTTGTCGTGGTTTTGGGCCGTCGCCTTTTTGCGCCGCCGTCCTTTAGACTTAGGCTTTTTTTGCCGTTTTCTTTTTTAGGACATTGTAGGTTTTAGGCCTTCGTCCTTTGAATGCCGTCGTCTTTTAGACTTAGACTTTTTTTTTGTAGGATACCGTTGTGGCTTTCAGGCCGTCGCCTTTTGTAGGCCGTCGTCTTTTTCTTTTAGATTGTTGGCTTCTAAGGCGTCAGCTTTTATGCTTGACGCTTTTATGCCTCGTAGATTCTTTTTAGATCGTTGGCTTTTAAGCCGTCAGCTCTTGTGCTTGACGTTTTTATGCCTTGTAGATTCTTTTTAGATCGCTGGCTTCTAAGCCGTCAGCTCTTATGCTTGATGCTTTTATGCCTTGTAGATTCTTTTTAGATCGCTGGCTTCTAAGCCGTCAGCTCTTATGCTTGACGCTTTTATGCCTTGTAGATTCTTTTTAGATCGTTGGCTTCTAAGCCGTCATCTCTTATGCTTGACGCTTTTATACCTTGTAGATTCTTATACCGTCGATTTTTGGTGCCTCACATGTTTGGATGTTCAACACTTTGCAAAATATAGAAGAGACTTTGGATAAGCCTGTGTCTTGCATAATTTTTTAAGAAGGGGGAAAACATACCCTTCGAGTACCAAAAATACATTAAAGCAGGTTACAAGTAGGGGGTTGCCATTCTTTCTTACTGGTAGTACTTTTGTAGGTGCTCGGCATTCCATGGATGGTGTAACTTTTGCCCTTCCAGTGTTTCCAATGTTAGGATATGTGCCATTAAATTCTATTGTATGATGCTATGTATGATATTATGTATGACATTATGTGAGAAATGATATATGACTTAATATTGTGTTTAATAAAGTTGTTTTATTCTTATCTAAAATAATGGTAACATGAATATTCGGACATTATCAAATAGTCCATGAGATGCATAGTTTGTGATTTATGTGAAAAGTCACAGAAGATATAAATCACAAGTTCTTTGTAAACTCAGAATTTTGGTTCGTAGTCGGTGATGAAATTGGGCATTTCATCTGCGAAGACTATAACATATTAACTACGATGATTTGTCTTGATCATGGAAGTGGTGACTTCTAGTTAATATGTTGATATGTTTTAAGAGTTAAGACATATTGAACTGGACCGCTGTGAGATTTATTATTCTCCTAACGACTGTCAATTGAATAATAAATCTCACGACTTGTATTCACATGAACTCTTAATCCTGAGAGAATAATGGACCTGATCATGAAATGTAGGTTGCTTTGATATATCAGGAGTGAGATCTAAAGTAACGGTCAAAACCTCAGTATGTTGGGCAGCCACATTTAGTGTTGATGAAACATATATTCTCAAGATGGAATTCATAGTCTCTTAACGGAGATATAAAATATTCCCTTGAAATAAGTTTAATGGGTACAGTTATTCAGAGAGTTAGGCCTAACCACTTTAGTAAGACTAAAGTATATATTTATGAAATTGGATTTCATAAATATATGATGAGTAACTTAAAAGGATTAAACCGGGTACTCAAGGATTAAGATGTAGTAATTTACAAAGTGGCAGTCTATATTCATGACTTTGTATTACTACGAATATTTTATGAAGGGGTTGCATGTATAATAAAGTCTTAGGATATAATTTATTAATGAGACCTAGAGTGCAATTATATTTATATAGTAGTATTAAATATAATTAATGGTAACTTTGGACTTGTCAAGAGTTGACAGAAAAGCCCAAGGCTCATTGGAGCTAGTGTCTTATTTGTTCCCTTTTGGTCCCACTCCAAGCCACACATTTAAGCCCAATTGAGAAGGCCCAAAAGGCTAGCCCAATTAGATAATCAGTTATGTGGAGAGAAACATACAGAATTTTATATTATATGAAATGGTTTGTATGTAAAAGGTATGAAAATAAGGAAGAGAGACACTCTTTCATATTCTCTCTAGAAAACATAGAACTGATTGAGAGACCACACATCTTGGGCATCAAGTGGAATTGGAGTGAAGATTGAAAGTCTTCTCGAGTACTTCTTCATTTGGTTTTGTATTTCACCGCATCAAGGTACACTCTCTTGTTCTTATATTCTGAAACCTACATAGTGCATGTTATCAATTGCGAATGAAGTAGATCCGTTTATTTTCCGCTGCGTATGTTTTGTATGCGATACAAACATGATGATTTTCCAACATTGGTATCAGAGCTAGGTTTTCATTTCGAATTTGTATAACATGTTTTGTGCGTTTTGGAATTAGAGATAATAGTTTCAAGTTTGATAGAGGATTATACATTTAATTTTCTACATGGTTGTTGAAACTATGATTTGATACAAACTGATATTGATGTTATGGTGTTGTTTAAATATGAATTTATGAATGTTAAATTGATCTTTAAGGCTATAGTATCAATAAATTTCAGTTTTGATATCAATCTCTGTCTATCATGTTCGTATGATTGTTGTTAATTCATGCAAAACCGTTGAAAACTGTCTTAGAGAAATTCTGGAAATTCAAGTTTCACGAGTTTCAATCGATCGAAATTTACTTTCGATCGATCAAGTGAAACAGTGATCAATCTTTTGAATCGATTAATATTCGATTGATAGTCGATCGATCGAACTTTCTTTTCGATCAATCGAGAGTCGATCGAGTATCAATCGAATCAGACCGAAGGTTTAGTTCGAATTGTTTAATTTTTTCGATCGATCGAGGGGCACATTCGATCGATGGAAAGAAAGAAAGAAAATCTGAATTTTTTCTAAGTGTTTTCAAACTTAAATTTTGTGTTTTTGCTATTTTCGTAAGAAAAAGTGCAAAGGTTGTGTATAATTAGTTTATACATGTTTAAAAGATAAAAACCTTTAATTTAAAATATCTAGTGGGAGAGAGATACAAGGGTTGAATCTCACGACCTTCATTGTTGGTTCATAGTAGTATGAAATATATATTTTGTCTTAGCTTCGAGTTTTGCATTCCATGCTGAGAATATGTATTTCATGGTCCTACAAGATTGAATTTCTTGGTTTATAGTGGTTTGATCAAACACCTTGTCTTAGCTTCGAGCTTTGCATTCCATGCGGAGGGTGTTTTGTATCATGGTACTACATGATAAGCCTGTTAAGGGGATGAAATGTGGCTACACATGATTCTAGACAATGGTATACACTAGACTAAATATTATAGTATCCTCTATGCTGAGTTCTTGCTATAATCATTTAGAGGCCAAACGTATAACGGCATCTTATTAAGTATTTGATAAGAGTTATCATGATAGCACTAATAATGAGAATAGTTCTCAATCAATCATAGTATTTAATGTTCACTCTATGCTGAGGGATATTGAGTATGGGATTGGGTTGTCGTTGCATATATTATATTATGGTTTTATTAAGATTCCATACTATATGTTTATATGTTAAATTGATAATGTCCTGTTTACTTATTATATTCATGTTTATTATTTTCAGATTTGAACATGGCATCATTTAGCCCACTTGTTAGCATTCTTAATCAAAACAAACTGACTGGAACCAATTATGTTGACTGGAAAAGAAACTTGGACATAGTTCTCACAGCTGAAGAGCACAAATATGTGCTTACTCAACCATGTCCTAGCTTTCCTTCATTAGATGCTCCTCCTGAGGAAAAAAAACGATATGATCGTTGGCAGAAATCTAATGAAATGGCCAAGTGCTACATCCTAGCGTCCATCTCAAATGTTCTACAGCATCAAATGCAGGATGTAGAACTAGCTTCGGACATTATACAAAGTCTGAAGGAGATGTTTGGTGAGCAAGGTCGTTCTGCAAGGCAAGAAACCATGAGATAAATTTATAATACCAAAATGGCTGAAGGTAGTTCAGTGAGAGAACATTGTCTTACAATGATCTCTAATCTGAATACATTGGAAGTTTTGGGTGCCGACATTAATGGAGAATCACAAGTGGATATGATACTCCAGTCATTACTAGAATCATTCAAGGAATTCAGACTTAATTATAACATGAACAAAAAGATTTATTCTTTGTCTGAATTAATGAATGAGTTGGTAGCGGAATGCATCCTTGGTACTTCTAATGTTGAAGCCAATGTGGGTGAAGCTTCTACTTCTCAACCTAAGTCGAAAGGCAAGGGTAAGAAGAAGAAGAAGAAGAAGGACTTCACTAAGTAGGAGGGTAAACAAATTGTCTTAAGGGTTGCTGACAAAGGAAAGAAGCTGAAAGGAAAATGTTTCCATTGTGGTGAGAAAGGACATTGGAAGAGAAATTGTCCAAAGTTCAAGGCTGCCAATAAGGGTATGAAAATTTCATTCCTTCTTGAAATATGTTTGGTACAAAATCCCACGGATTCCTGGTGTGTGGATTTAGGTTGTACTAATCATATCTGCAATTCTTTGCAGGGGTTCCAGGAGACCAAAAGACTTAAAGAAGGAGAGTTGTTTTTGACCTTGGCTGATGGTAGTAGGATTCCAGTTGTAGCTATTGGAGTGTTTAATTTATGTTTTGAATCAAGAGTTTTAATATTGAATGACTGTCTATATGTACCTAATGTTTGTAGGAATTTAATTTCTGCAACTTATTTGGGTAAAAGTGGATATTGTGTTATCCTTAAAGACAATGTTGTAATAAAGAAGGGTAAAACATTTATCTGTTCTGGCAATATTGTAGATGGTCTTTATATTTTAACTCCTGATAAACATGAATTATATAATTCTGAATTAGATAATAACTCTAATGTAAAATCATTAAAGAGAAAGTTTCCTTCTACTAATGATGCATATCTTTGGCACTTGCGTTTGGGTCATATTAATCCAAACAGAATTCAAAGGCTGATCAAAGATGGACTCTTAGAGCCATTGGACTTTGATGAATTTCCAGTTTGTGAATCTTGTTTGGAAGGCAAAATTACCAAACGACCTTTTAATGCAAAAGGTAGAAGAGCCCAAGAGTTGCTAGAATTAGTTTATACGGATGTTTGTGGTCCTATGTCAATCCAAGCAAGAGGTGGCTATGAGTATTTCATTACATTCACTGATGATTACTCTAGATTTGGTTATGTGTACCTAATGAAACGGAAGTCCGAAGCCTTTGAAAAGTTCAAAGAGTTTAGGGCTGAAGTTGAGAATCAATTGGGTAAATGCATAAAGGCCATTCGATCTGATCATGGTGGCGAATACCTTCTTGGGGATTTTAAGGATTACTTAACTGAAAATGAGATTTTATCTCAATTGATTGCACCTGGAACTCCACAACAAAATGGTGTAGCGGAAAGAAGGAATAGGACTTTTTTAGATATGGTTAGGTCCATGATGAGTTATTCGACTCTACCAACTTCTTTTTGGGGATATGCCTTAAATACTGCAATGTATCTTCTGAATTTAGTACCTTCGAAGTCTGTTCCTAAAACACCTGTAAAGTTGTGGAATGGGCGTTAGCCTAGACATCTCCATATTTGGGGTTGTCCAGTACATGTGTTAAAAGGAAAGTCTGACAAGTTACAGTCTAAAACAGAAGTGGTATTCTTTGTAGGGTATCCAAAAGGAACTGCTGGAGGTTTATTCTATAGTCATAAAGATAATAAAGTGTTTGTTAGTACAAATGCCAAATTCTTGGAAAATGACTATATGAATGATTTCACTCCTAGAAGTAGAGTTGTCTTGGCTGAAATGAATGAACCTGTAATTGAACAACTAATGGTTGAAACTAGGGATGATGTGGTTGTATTGGATACACCATAAGATACTACTCATGAGATGTCTAGTACACAGTTGCCTCGTCGTAGTGGGAGGAATGTTAGGCCACCTATAAGATTCATAGGTCTTGGAGAGACTTATGAGGCTATCTCAGAGGAGGCCGAAACTGATCCTTACACTTATGAAGAAGCAATGAATGATATAGATGCACATCATTGGGTCCAAGCTATGAAATCAGAATTAGATTCCACGTATTCCAATCAAGTTTGGGATCTTGTAAAGGCGCCTAACGGCATTAAACCTGTTGGTTGCAAATGGGTTTACAAGAGGAAGAGAGGGATAGATGGAAAGGTTGAAACCTTTAAAGCAAGGCTAGTGGCAAAAGGGTATACTCAAAAAGAAGGTATTGATTATGAGGAAACCTTTTCACCAGTAGCAATGCTTAAATCTATCAGAATTCTCTTATCCATTACTGCTCATTATGATTATGAGATTTGGCAAATAGATGTCAAGACTGCATTTCTTAATGGCAATCTTGAAGAGGAAATCTATATGAAGCAACCAGAAGGTTTCATAGCAAAGAACCAAGAGCATATGGTATGCAAGTTGAATAGGTCCATTTATGGGCTTAAGCAAGCATCTAGGTCATGGAACATCAGATTTGATCAAGCAATCAAATCTTTTGGTTTTGAACAAAATCTTGATAAACCATGTGTGTACAAAAGACATCAAGACAAAGTAGTAATGTTCCTAGTGCTTTATGTTGATAATATTCTACTCATTGGAAATGATGTAGGGGTCATGTCATCAGTAAAGGTTTGGTTGTCAAGCCAATTTGATATGAAGGACTTGGGTGAGGCTAACTTTATTCTAGGGATCAAGCTTTGGCGAGATCGTAAGAATAAGATGTTAGGCTTATCACAAGCTGGATATATAGATAAGGTTCTAGAACGGTTTAGCATGCAAAACTCCAAGAAAGGATTACTTCCTTTCAGACATGGAGTTCCTCTGTCTGATGACCAAAGGCCTAAGACTCAAGAGGAAGAAGATATGATGAGACAAGTTCCTTATGCTTCTACAGTAGGAAGTCTCATGTATGCCATGCTTTGTACTAGACCGGATATCTGTTTTTCAGTTGGCATGGTCAGCCGATATCAATCAAATCCAGGACCACAACATTGGCAAGCTGTAAAGCATATTCTCAAGTATCTACGGAGAACGAGAGAGTATATGCTTGTTTACCGTTGTGAGGATTTGATTCCCGTTGGCTATACAGATTCAGACTTTCAATCGGATCTAGATTTCAGAAAGTCCACGTCAAGATGTGTATTCACCTTGGGAGGTGGAGCCATAAGTTGGAGGAGTGTTAAGCAATCTTGTATTGCGGACTCCACCATGAAAGCTGAATATGTTGCTGCTTGTGAGGCGGCAAAGGAAGCTGTTTGGCTCAAGAAATTCCTTTCTGATCTTGGTGTAGTAAGAATGGAGCAAATTCCTATCACATTGTTTTGTGACAATAGTGGAGCGGTTGCACAATCCAAAGATCCAAGGAATCACAAGAAAGGAAAGCACATTGAGAGGAAGTACCACATCATTCGAGACATTGTTGCTCGTGGAGATGTAGTGGTGGCAAAGATTGAAAGTGCAAATAATCTAGCAGATCCCTTTACCAAAGTCTTGCCTCAAAGGACCTTCGAGTCACATTTGGAGGGAATGGGAGTTAGATTAGTGCACAATAGTCTTTAGGGCAAATGGGAGATTGTTAGAATATGTGCCCTTAAATCCTATTGTATGATGCTATGTATGATATTATGTATGACATTATGTGAGAAATGATGTATGACTTAATATTGTGTTTAATAAAGTTTTTTTATTCTTATCTAAAATAATGGTAACATGAGTATTCGAACATTATCAAATAGTCCATGAGATGCATAGTATGTGATTTATGTGAAAAGTCACAGAAGATATAAATCACAAGTTCTTTGTAAACTCAGAATTTTGATTCGTAGTTGGTGATGAAATTGGGCATTTCATCTGCGAAGACTATAACATATTAACTACGATGATTTGTCTTGATCATGGAAGTGGTGACTTCTAGTTAATATGTTGATATGTTTTAAGAGTTAAGACATATTGAACAGGATCGCTGTGAGATTTATTATTCTCCTAACGACTGTCAATTGAATAATAAATCTCACGATTTGTATTCACATGAACTCTTAATCCTGAGAAAATAATGGATCTGATTATGAAATGTAGGTTGCTTTGATATATCAGGAGTGAGATCTAAAGTAACGGTCAAAACCTCAGTATGTTGGGTAGCCACATTTAGTGTTGATGGAACATATATTCTCAAGATGGAATTCATAGTCTCTTAACGGAGATATAAAATATTCCCTTGAGATAAGTTTAATGGGTACAGTTATTCAGAGAGTTAGGCCTAACCACTTTAGTAAGACTAAAGTATATATTTATGAAATTGGATTTCATAAATATATGATGAATAACTTAAAAGGATTAAACAGGGTACTCAAGGATTAAGATGTAGTAATTTACAAAGTGGCAGTCTATATTCATGACTTTGTATTACTACGAATATTTTATGAAGGGGTTGCATGTATAATAAAGTTTTGAGATATAATTTATTAATGAGGCCTAGAGTGCAATTATATTTATATAGTGGTATTAAATATAATTAATGGTAACTTTGGACTTGTCAAGAGTTGACAGAAAAGCCCAAGGCCCATTGGAGCTAGTGTCTTATTTGTTCCCTTTTGGTCCCACTCCAAGCCACACATTTAAGCCCAATTGGGAAGGCCCAAAAGGCTAGCCCAATTAGATAATCAGTTATGTGGAGAGAAACATACAGAATTTTATATTGTATGAAATGGTTTGTATGTAAAAGGTAATGAAAATAAGGAAGAGAGACACTCTTTCATATTCTCTCTAGAAAACATAGAACTGATTGAGAGACCACACATCTTGGGCATCAAGTGGAATTGGAGTGAAAATTGAAAGTCTTCCCGAGTACTTCTTCATTTGGTTTTGGATTTCACCGCATCAAGGTACACTCTCTTGTTCTTATATTCTGAAACCTACATAATGCATGTTATCAATTGCGAATGAAGTAGATCCGTTTATTTTCCGCTACGTATGTTTTGTATGCGATACAAACATGATGATTTCCCAACATCCAAATGGTAGGTGCCCTTCCTTTGCCATGCTGTGACCCGGTAAAGTCCTTCCCAGTTGGGGCCGAGTTTTCCTTGGGCGGGGTCTCTAGTGGTGCTGTAGGCGCAAGGCCTCGTTGTTCCTACCTTCATCGTGGGTGTTCACCCTGTAGCTTGTGAGTCTTACTTCGGCCGAGAAGACTGCCTCGCTTCCGTAGGTTAGCCGGAACGGTGTTTCTCCTGTGGGGGTCCTTGCTGTCTTCTTGTATGCCCATAATACGCTTGGCAGTTCTTCGGGCCATATCCCCTTTGCCCCCTCGAGCCAAGTCTTGATGATCTTAAGTAAGGATCGGTTCGTCACTTCTACTTGACCGTTGGCTTGGGGGTGGGTGGGAGAAGAGTAATGATTTTTTATTCCCATTTGCGTGCAGAACTCTTGGAATGGGCCGTTGTCGAATTGCTTCCCGTTGTCCGAGACCAGGACTCTGGGAATTCCGAGTCTGCATATGATGGACCTCCAGACGAAGCTCCGTATGTTTTTCTCTGTAATAATGGCTAATGCTTCAGCTTCTACCCATTTCGTGAAGTAGTCTATGCCTACCACCAGGAACTTCAGCTGTCGCATAGCTGTTGGGAATGAGCCCATGATGTCTAGTCCCCATTGAGCAAATGGCCACAGGGCCGTCATGGGGGTCAGCTCTTCAGACGGCTGTCTGATGATGTTGCGGAACCTCTGGCACTTGCCGCAGGCTTAAACATAAGCCTGCGTGTCTTTTTGCAGAGTCGGCTAGTAGTAACCTGCCCGAATCAGCTTATGCGCCAGTGACCGTGATCCAGAATGATTCCCGCATATTCCTTCGTGGACTTCCCTCATGACATAGTCTACTTCTTCGGAACCCAAGCACCTTAGGTATGGGCGAAAGAAACCCCTTTTGTACAGGACGTCCCTTATTAATACAAACCTTGCCGTTCGGACCTTCAACCTTCTAGCTGCTTCTCTTTCGCCTGGTAGGACGCCATCTTTTAGGTAGGAAATTAAGGGCGTAGTCCAATCGCTTTCGGAGCCTATTTCATGCGTATCGACAGAGTCTATTAGCGGAAAAACCTGCACAAAAGAGAGCAAACCGTCAGTGGCGGTCCCCTGTCCTGATGAGGCGGCTTTGGCAAGGCGGTCGGCTTACTCATTTTCTTCTCTGGGGACCTGGACTATCTCTGCCTTCAGTTCGTCCACCCTTCTCTTCGCTTGATGGAGATATTTCTTCATTTTATCGCCTCTGCACTCGTAGTCTCCATTTACTTGGTTGACGACGACCTGGGAGTCGCAAGAGATTATGACACGAGTCGTTCCTGCTGCTTTGGCGAGGTCCAACCCAGTTATCAAAGCTTCATACTCTGCTTCGTTGTTGGTGGTGGGGAAGTCTAGGCGAATCATGCATTCAATTTAGTCTCCCTTGGGGGAGTGAAGTACAACACCAACTCCACCGGCCCGCCTAGTTGAGGATCCGTCTGTATGTACACTCCATGTAGGGCCGTCGTTTGCCCCCTGGTCATTTCTGTTGGTGAACTCGGCTATGAAGTCTACTACGGCCTGCCCCTTGATGGCGGTGTGTGGGCTGTACCGGATGTCAAACTCGGTTAACTCTATCGCCCACAAGGCTAGGCGACCGGCAGCTTCGGGATTGTGCATCGCCCGCCACAAGGGCTTGTCGGTTAAAACGACTATGGTATGGGCTTGTAAGTATGGCTTGAGCTTTCGTGCCGCAATAATCAAGGCGAAGGCGAGCTTTTCCATAGGCGAATACCTTTCTTCTGCTCCCTGAAACGCCCGGCTGGCGTAGTACACGGGCTTTTGGACCCTGTCTTCCTCTCTGATCAAAGCCGCGCTGACGGCTACTAGGGAGACAGTTAGGTAGGGGAAGAGTTCCTCCCCTGGCTGTGAAGGACTCGGCAATGGAGGTGAGGAGAGGTAGGCCTTCAGTTTTTCGAACGCCTTTTGGCATTCGTCCATCCACTCGAAGGTTTTCTTGAGCGTGCGGAAGAATGGAAGGCACTTGTCCGTTGCTCTTAATACGAATCTGTTCAGGGCTGCCACCTTTCCGTTTAAGCTTTATACCTCTTTTGCGTTCTTCGGGGGGGCCTTCTCTATTATAGCTCGAATCTTGTCTAGGTTGGCCTCGATGTCTCTCTGAGACACCATGAAGCCGAGGAATTTTCCTGCAGTCACTCCGAACGCACATTTCGATGGGTTAAGCTTCATGTCATAGGAGCGGAGGGTGCCGAATGTTTCTTCGAGGTCCCTCAAATGGTCCTCCTTCCTTCGGCTTTTCACTAGCATGTCGTCGACGTACACTTGAACATTCCTTCCTATTTGGTCGGCGAACATCTTGTTCATGAGTCTTTGATATGTGGCGCCCGCATTCTTCAGTCCGAACGGCATTACCTTATAGCAGAAAAGTCCCTGGCTGATGACGAACGAGGTCTTCTCTTGATCTGCCTCGTCCAACCGGATCTAGTTGTACCCTGAGAAGGCGTCCATGAAGCTCAGAAGCTGGTGCCGGGCCGTAGAGTCTACCAGTGTGTCGACCTGAGGGAGGGGGTAGCTGTCTTTGGGGCACGCCTTATTCAGGTCCGTTAAGCCTACACACATCCGCCACTTCCCGCTAGCTTTCTTGACCATCACCACATTGGCCAACCAGTCGGGGTAGTATACTTCCTGGATGAAGCCTGCTCCTTGCAACTTGCCGACTTCCTCTGCTACCGCTTGGTCTCGCTCTGGGGCGAACACCCTCTTCTTCTGTCGTACGGGCCAGTAGGTGGGTGACACGTTCAACCTGTGCACCATGACTGACGGGTCGATTCCCGGCATGTCCTCATGACTCCAGGCAAATACATCTTGGTTTTCCTTGAGGAAAGCCACGAGCGCCTGGCGTGCCGCAGGGCTATTGAGAGCACCGACCCTGGTGGTCCTGTCAGGCCTAGACTCGTCGAGTATTATTTCTTCGAGCTCCTCCACAGGTTCTACCCCCGCTCTCTGCTCTATGTTCATTATTTGTAGCTGGCTACCCATTTCTACCATCGCTACGTAGCATTCTCATGCGGCCAGCTGGTCTCCCCATAACTCCCTTACCCGTGCTCGGTAGGGAACTTGACTTTTAAGGCATAGATCGAGGTTGCAGCCTTCCAGGCGTTGAGGGTGGGACGTCCTATGATTGCGTTGTAGGTGGAGGAGCAATCAACGACGAGGAAGGTAATGTCCTGAGTGACTTGTCGAGGGTATTCCCCGACAGTGACAGGCAGTGTAATTGAGCCGAGGGGGTATACTCTCGTCCCCCCGAATCCGAAGAGCGGGGCCTTGGTAGGGACCAGGCGTTCTTTGTCGATCCGCATCTGTTGGAACACCGGATAGTAAAGTATATCCACGGAGCTTCCGTTGTCGATTAAGACTCGATATGTGTTATAGTCTCCTATCCAGATATTGACGACAAGGGCATTGTCGTGGTGATGATGAAGGTGCTGGGCGTCTTCTTCTATGAACTCCATGGTGGGGCTGTTGATTCGTGGCTTTTTCTTGGCAAAGCTCGCTGCCTGAACATTCTGAACTGCTCTGAGGTAGGATTTCAGAGCCTTCTTTGTTGAACCGGCGGCTGGTGTGCTCCCAACGATCATCCTTATGTCCCCTAAAGGTGGTCTGGGACGCTCATTGTCCCGGCGGGGAGCTTGTTCCTGTCGAAGTGCTTCTGTTCTTTCTCGGCTGACGAACCTCTGCAACTTCCCTTGCCTAATCAGGGCTTCAATCTGCTGCTTCAAATTGTAACAGTCGGCGGTGTCGTGGCCGTGGTCTCGATGAAAGCGACAATATTTGTCTTTGGAACGTCTGTCTGGGTTCCCCTTCAGTTTTCCCGGAAACGTCAGGGACCCGTCGTCCTTGATCTGCATCAGGACTTGATCAATCGGAGCCTTCAATGGGGTGAAGCTTGTGAATTTCCCACCGGGGGGCTTCGGGCGTCTATTGTCTCGGCCTTCTCCTATCCGAGGCGCCTTTCGTCCCTTATCTTGTCGTGCGTCCTCCTGTCTCTCCCTTTTCTTGGGAGGCTTCTCTTCCCGGGCCAGTAATGCATCTTCTGCATTCATGTACTTTGTTTCCCTGTAAAATACATCCGACATAGTCTTCGGATCATTTTTGTATAGAGAGAATAAGAATTTACCTTTCCTTAGCCCGTTGGTGAATGCGGCGACCTGTATCTTATATTCTGCTTCATCGATTGAAAGTGCCTCTTTGTTGAAGCGGGCTATGTAGGATCTGAGCATCTCATCCTCCCGTTGCCTAATGTTCATTAGGCACGCGGTGGATTTTTTGTACCTGTGTCCCCCAATGAAGTGCGTAGCGAACTGAGCGCTCAGCTCTCTGAAGGTACCGACAGAGCCGAGCGTTAGCCTGCCGAACCAGGTCCTTGCGGAGCCCTTGAGTGTCGCCGGGAAGGCCCGACACATAATTTGGTCTGGCACGCCGTGCAAGTGCATCAATGTCTTGAAGGACTCCAAGTGGTCCAGTGGATCCTTCGACCCATCGTAGTTTTCTATCTGGGGCATGCGGAACTTTGGCGTGTGGGGAACAAGATGACCGGCGTGGTGAAGGGGGAATCCGTGCTTTAGACGAGGTCATCGAGGTCGTTGGATACCCGTCCTTTGAGGGCGTTCATCATAAAATCCATGCGTTCCCTCATCAACCGCATCTCCTCGGCAACGTTGGGCGGGAGGTTGTCAGCAGCCGACGGATGGCTCGCCCCCTGCCCTTCTGGTCGGCTTAAGGCGTTGCTTCCCTTGGGGCCTCCATGATTCCTTTCCTCGGCACTGTTTTCCTCCTGATTTTCTCCTTGGTTGTCAAGCGTCGCGTTCCTCCGTTGTAGCTGTTCTTCCAAGTTGTTGTTACGTTTTGTGAGGCGTTCCACTACGGTTGCCAGAGTTTGGACCTGCCTCTCGAGTGCCGTGGTGCGCTGTTCATTACCTTGGTCGTTCATGGTGGTTGCCCTTGAACGTATGAGTACCATACAACTTTTTGTTTGGAAAGCACGAAGCACAGTCCACGTACGTTCCCCACAGACGGCGCCAATTGATGATGCCAAGAATCAAATCAGTAAGCTGCAAGGCTTTCACGTACTTCAGGCAAACCTGCACAAGTAGAAAGAACCTCAAAGGGAGGTACCGGCGTGGTACCGGCCAACGACCTTCTGATGGTTAAGTTAGTATTGCTCACAACTCTAGAGTGCCAGAGTCGGGATAGAAGCATGCGTACCTCGATTTCGGAGGACGTGGAAGTATTTATAGTGATAGTAGAAGCCCTTGGCCAAGGCGTGCTGGAGAAGATACCACTTTACTGGAATTGCCCCTGGGCAGCGTGCAGCGCAAGATACTTTTGGGACAGTCCAGCGTGTTGGGCAAGACACTCCTTTGGGAACATTCGTACTCCACAAGATATCTGTCCAAATAGTAGCGTACGCGACAAGACTCATTTTCTCAGGGTAGCATACGTGGCAAGATAGGCTTTTGGTGCCCCATGCCTTCCCCCGTCGACGGTCTCTCCCGTCACCTTGTTTAAGGGTCGTGCCATCAAGGTCTAGCGTCCGTCATCACAACTCGCACAGTCATACCGCGCAGGCTGCCGGCGTCGGGTGAGAGTTTTATCCCTATCATGGAAGTTGTGAGAAATTGAAACAATTAGGATGGATGGAAGTTGGGAGAATTTAGAAAACGCAGGTTGTTTTCTAAAAAAAAAAAAAAAAAAACACAAAGGAAAAGAAGAACACAGCCTATTTGGTTTCATTATCCACAGTCCAATTGTATAATGGATTTAGTGCTTGATTTTATTAACAGAACTTAGGTTCAGCGCGTCTTGTACACCGAACCGATGAGATGTTGTCATGGGATAATTCTTAAATACATGGGCAACCTATTGGATAGAGTGCACTAAACACTGGACCGAGCTGAAACTTTACCAACTACTTCGTCCCACCCCCACTCGCTTCTGGTAGTCCTTGTCAAATTTATTTTTTATTATTAACTTGTGGGGTTTACTGTCATATGAGTGTATGCATCCAAAACAACTCGTATTTTCTCTTGGAATTGGTCTTAGGCTTTTCTTTTTTTGTCTTTTTGTTTTATGAAATAGATTATGTAGAGACTTGTATTTGTAAATGTCCATAAAAATCTACATGAGTTTTTACCAAATCGTGAAAGTCATACACATGCAAATAATATATATATATATATACACTTTTTTTTTTTTAATGTAATGATAATCTCAAAACGGTATACCTTTATTTATTGGTACCAAAATAGTCTCCTGTACGGTATTGAATTTCTAGATGAATCCGTCTATACTAGAAATAAGTTATTAGTGTTTTGGACTGTGATCTTAAAGAGCAAAAATTATGAGGTGGATATTATAGGTTTTAAATCCTATTAAATTAAATCTCAAAAAATAAAAATTCATCACCCATAAACCTGATTTAGTTGTTTTGCCGAAATTTGGAACTAATTTTTATGTTAAAGTTCATGCAAAACTATTGTTCCATCCTAAATACTTGTTATTATGACTATATATTATACTGTGTACCAATGTAGGTTTTGCCATCAATATGGAATGTTTTTATCAAGCAAGGGAAGGATCAAGAGGAAGCTATCGTTACAGCCCAGGAGAACTTGGGATTTGTAGAAAGACAGCTTACTGGAAAAAAATTCTTCAATGGAGAGACAATTGGACTTGTAGACCTTGCTTTTGGTTGGCTTGCTAATTTGCTAAGTGTATGGGAGGAGGTATGTGGTGTGACCTTGATAGATCATGAAAAATTTCCCTTGTTATCAGAATGGATCCAGAATTTCGCAGATGCTCCAATAATTAAAGAAAGCTGGCCCCCTCGAGACAAACTGATCACCAAATACCAAGCTCTTCTTGAAGTATACACTTCAAAAGAGGCACCAAAATGAATGTGATTTATAATTTCAAGGCCTTGTCTCGAAGTTCAAGGTGAAAAGATTTCATATTTGTTTTGAGTCTTTGAATAAGCACAGTGCTTATCCTTATCAATTAGGAAGTCTTTGAATAAGAGTTGATAAGCATAGTGCTTATCCTTAAGTATTGCTTGGGTTGATTAGTTCCTTTATTTAGTAGTCTGTAAGTCTCTAAATGACTGAATGCTTTGCAAAATAATATCACTGAGAAAATTATAATGGACGTTAGTCTTTTGAGAGCTCTAGGGCTAATTGGTATGAGGATTTTTATTATTGTTTTCAAAACAATATAAAAGCAATTTTCAAAAAAATTGAACTGGAAACTAGTTTTTAGATAAAAATTTTAATATTCATGTTTGGCTCCCACTTTTAAAAACAACTAGTAGAGGACCCGTGTGAGAATGTTGTAAACTGCTATATGAGAAGGTTGTGTAGAATGTATGACATATATGAAAGTAATAACATAAAGAACACCTTTTGCACAATTCAAAAAAATAAATTCAATTAAATTTTCAATTAGAATTGTTTAACATACCAATTGCATTCGCTAATCAATTAAATACATCATCAATACAAGAAAGAATGTGTTGGACTTAGGAAAGCACTAATTGCATATGTTGCTTGTGATTATCTTTCAATGTTTTAGAGCATTACGCTCCACCACTAGCGATTTATCTGTACAAAAACAAAAGAATTTAACCTTGGACTTTTGTTTCTTGGACTATGATCTCAATAAAAAGAGTTAATTTTTAATCATTTAAATAAGGTTAGCATAGTTTAGGTAATTAATGCACTTTTGCTATAATTCATATAAACATCACATTCTACTCATAGACGAAAATAAAACATAAATATCCTAAAATTTACACACGCAACCCTTGCAGAAACTGTCAATTGTTCTAAATGAAAATAAAACATAAAAATTCCTAAATATACAATGAAAGCCCTTTAAAAAAAATGTTGTATTCTAAAAAGAAGCTTTTAAACTCATACCATTTTAGAGTACATCTATATATAGCTATCCAAACATAGTCGTGTATAAATCAAAACTCCTAACATCTGCATATCCTAAAACAAAAAGGCACATGTTAACATATAAAAGGAATATAAGTAGAGCATGTACTGAATATGCTTTGTCTAAAAGCCTTCAATTACCAACTAACAAATTATGAGTGCAACGCTACTTTATTATTTGAAACATTTTCCCTAAAGCCAAAAATTATAGCAAGATCGGTTGGCACAATGACAAAAATATTTTTAGTTCAAACATATTTTTGAATACTTTACAGGAAATTGAGAAGTCAAAGAGGTGGCAAAAAAAAAAAAAAAAAAAAGGAGAGAGAGAGAGAAGTTGTTTAGGAAACCAAAGAATATAATCTGCGAAAATTGAAAAAACCAGAGATGTATGATCACACTGATTGTAAAACCACAAAATTTTCATATGGCTAATAATATATATATATATATATATATTATTCCATCTCAATATTCAAACTGTTGCACAAAAACCATAACCATCAATAAATATAAGAAACACAAAATAAGATTACTGTGTCTATGGGGAAAAGTAAAAGAAAAAATCATAAAATAGTGAAAATGAAAAAAAAAAAAAAAAACAAAACAAAAAAGTTCCAACCATGGATTTAGTTTCCATTTAAGAAGTTTGATCAATAGTAACTACATTGCAAGAAGTCAAGGGAAACCTTTTGCAAATCTCAAAGTTCTTTTGAGATATTTCAACATCATAATGGTTCAACCAAAAAATTCGTTAAGATTTCCATGACCTACAAATTCACATTTTATGGTAAAACTTAAGAGGTCCAAACTTAATTTAGTAGATCTTTGTGTCTGAAAAAGATTTAATTGATTTGAAGAAAGGATCAAAAACCAATTTTATGAAGCAACCCAACTCAAGTTTCAACTTCCAACCCCAACCAAATCTTAATCAAAATTAAAAATCAAATCAAATCTTAAAAAAAAAATGAAGAGAGAGAGAGAGAGAGAGAGAGAGAGAGAGAGAGCTAAAACCTAATGACTTACATCAAGAGAGCTAAGAGTCTGAAACTTAATGACTTACATCAAGCAAAGCAAATAGTTTTTTTGGGGCTTTAATTTGTAGAGAGAGATCAAACACTAGTTAATTACTAAAGCTATAACAAATATGAGAAAACAGCCTAAAGTTAATGACTTTCATCAAGCAAAGTAAACAAATACATATGTGGCTATATATGGAAAGCAACAACATTATGAAAAAAACAATTTGCAAATGAAACTAATACATATTACTGCATAATAAATCCATCTGAATGCAAGCTTTCTACTAAATTAGGCCATATTGTTTCTCTCCCTAAGAATATGAACCAACAACTAGAAGTAAGCCCAAATACTCATAAATTGTAAGTTACAATGAAAACAAACACGATACAAAGATGGTATAAATTTTATTCATTAAATTGCCATGGAAAAATAAAAATGAGTCCACTTACATTGCTGTAGAAAACTCATTACATAAGCCATCTTGTCCTAATAGCTTAAATCAATTATATATTTTTGGTTACAATTGTATTCTATCTCCTATTTCAATTCAAGAGCAAGGTACCAATGTTAAAATCAAATTTGCTCATTACAGATGATCTTCCTATCACAATAAAGCGGCTAAAGAGATAAAGAACAAAAATAATGGTATTAAAACAAATAAACAAAAGTGAAATATTTTATTATTAAAAAAAAGCCTTATGGGAAAAATTGCAAAGCATTCTTATTAGGAGCAACAAAGGCAATACAAACCCACCATGGAAGTTCCAAATGAGAATCACTTTCTACAAATAATTAAACATTCAGTGATGCTGGAGACTTTGGCTCTATGTTTGAAGGTGTTGGTTTTGATTGAATTTTGAGAAGGGCAAGACCTCAAGAGGAGATAAATAGGCGATGGGTTTGTATGGATAGAAATAGCAGAAGTAGATAAAACTCGACAAATTTATTAATGGGTGAAAAGCAATGGATTTATAAAATAAGAAGAGACAAAATAAGAAGAGGTAAAAATTGAAAGGTGATGGGTTTGTATAATTGAAAGAGGCAGCTGTTCGGGTGTGCTAAAAGACACAAAGAGAAGAGAGATGTGGAGGGATTAAACTCTTCAAAGAGTGCGTCATTTGGCAGAACTTCATGCTCTCTTGTTTGAAGTCTCTGCTTTATATATATATTAGTATTATGCCTATGCGATACACGGCTTAATAAAAATATTATGATAATATAATTAAATTGAATAACAATTAAAATGAAAAAAAAAAAAATTAAGTTACATGGAAGATGTATATAATATAAGTTCAAGTTTGACATTTTTTTTCAAAAACAAATATTATGAAATATTTTAAAAACTATGGCAAATTGTAAAAATAGTATAACAATTATTAATGAAATCTCTCTCTCTCTCTCTCTCTCTCTCTCTCTCTCTCTCTCTCTCTCTCTCTCTCTATATATATATATATATCTGTGTGTGTGCGCGCGTATAAAAGACAAAAAACAAAAAAACAAATCTATTTTTTAAAATCTAAAAAATAATTGAATTTTGCATATTTGTCCTTATATATAATATAACTAATTACAATGATCAATAAAAACTTTTATAATTTTTTTTAATAATTCTTATTTATTTATGAAGAGGGGATCATCCTAAAAGAATTAATTCAAAATTTAAGATTAAAAAATAAATTGTACTTGTACACCTAAAAGAAATTTAATTTTTATTTCTTATTTTAATATTTAAATAATTTGTTTTAGTGTTGATTTTATTCAAATGGTTATAAGTTATATCACACATTCTAACTTAATAATAAATAAAAATATAATACCCTAACTTAATGTAACATTTTAACTTATTAATAAATACATATAACACCCTAACTTAAAGTAATGTTTGTAATTGTATTGTGCTTTAGCATTTTAGAACATTTTTTTTTTCTCATAAAAAAAACATAGATATTAATATTACACATGAAAAAATAATGAATTCAATAATTGAAATAGTTGAAAAAAAAATTAAGCCAAAATACCAATTCATTAATGAAAAAATATCCAAATTTCTGAACTTTTAAAAAAATGAAAACGGATTAAAGAAAATAGATTACATGAAACAAAGCACCAAACAAAAATCATAACAAATTAAATCCATGTACAATAAAATATTGATATCAACAACAAATAACCATGTGATAAGTAAATAATAAATACAAATATATTGCTTGCTATATTGATGGCTAAAAAAATACTAAAAGGTGTGATCAAACATAGAATTTCAGCTTATCTATAAAACTTGTTGATAAAAATCATATAATATAAAATAAAAAGACAGCAAATACACAAAATCTATTCAATTTGATGAAAGAAAACAAAAATTCCTACAAGGTTGTAGGTAGGGTAGAGAGGAGAAGGAAAGAATATAGTAAATAATTGTAAGGTTGTGAAGAAGAAAAACCGTGTGTATATATAGAGAGAATTTTAGGTTGTGAAGAAGATGATTTAAACAAAAAGAAAGCGTTTAGGTGAAACTCAAATACTCATTTATTTAAAAAACTTTATTATTAGGAAAAAATGATATAAGATGCAAATTTATCCACAAAAAAGAAGATGAAACGTAGTAAAAAAAATTTCTTTTGTTTCACCTATTTTTTTTTTTTAATTCTATCTTTTTTTCTTTCAAGTATTTTTTATCTCTATTTTTTATTTAAATTATATCCTTTTTTATATATAGGTAATTCTATCTATTGATTTTAGGCTTTCTTGATAACATTTATGAAAACACTTAGAAAAATTCAAAATTCTCAGGCTCGATCGATTCTCGATAGCTGTTCAATCGATCGAGATACAATCTTGCTGGCTCGACAGCTGCCCGATAGCTGGTCGATCGATCGAGAAATTATCTGTAAGCTCGATAGATGCTCGATAGCTTTTAGATTGATCGAGTCGCGTGAAATTTGAATTTTCCAGAATTTAACTAAGACAGTTTACAACCATTTTTTATGAACAAACAATCATCATATAAACATGATAGGCAGAAAATGATATCAAAACTGGATTCCATTGATGCTATAGTCTTAAAATTCAATTAAACATACTTAAATACAAATTTAAACAACATCATAACATCAATATCAGTTTTTATCATAAACTTAGTTTCAACCAACCATGCAGAAAATTAAATACATAATCTTTTAACAACATGAAACTATTATCTCTAATTCTAAAACTCACAAAACATGTTATATAGATTTAAAATTGAAGACCGCTCTGATACCATTTGATGGAAAATAGCATGTTTGTATCGCATACAAAACATACGTAGTGGAAAATTAACAGATCTACTTCATTCGCAATTGATAACATGCACTATGTAAGTTTCAGAATATAGAATTAAGAGAGTGTACCTTGGTGCGGTGAATTTCAAAACAAAGATCAGAAGTACTCGAGAACACTTTTAATCTTCACTCTAATTCCACTAACGCCAAAGAAGTATGGTTTCTCAATCAGTTTTTATGAATTTGTTCAAAGAAGAATGAAAGAGTGTCTAACATTCACATATATACCATTTCATTTTCTTACAAAATTCTGTATGTTTCTTTCCTTATAACTGATTATCTAATTGGGTTAGCCTTTTGGGCCTTTCTAATTGGGCTTTAGTATGTGGCTTAGAGTGGGACCAAAAGGGAACACATAAGACTCTAACTCTAATGGGCCTTGGGCTTTTCTGTCAACTCTTGACAAGTTCAAAGTTACCATTAATTATATTCAATACCACTATATGAATATAATTGCACTCTAGGTCTTATTAATAAATTATATACCAAGACTTTATTATACATATAACCCCTTCATTAAAATATTCGTAGTAATACAAAATCATGAATGTAGACTGCCACTTTGTGAATTACTACATTTTAATCCTTAAGTACCCAGTTTAATCATTTTATGTTATTCATCATATATTTATGAAATCCAATTCCATAAATATATACTTTAGTAAGTCCTTAATAAAGTGGTTAGGCCTAACTTTCTAAATAACCGAACCTTTTAAACTTATCTCAAGGGAATATTTTATATCTTCGTTAAGAGATTATGAATTCCATCTTGAGAATATATGTTCCATCAACACTAAATGTGGCTACCCAACATACTGAGGTTTTGAGCGATACTTTAGATCTCACTCCTGATATATCAAAGTAACCTACACTTCATGATCAGGTCCATTATTCTCTCAAGATTAAGAGTTCATGTAAATATAAGTCGTAAGATTTATTATTTATTTGACAGTCGTTAGGAAAATAATAAATCTCACAGCGGTCCAGTTTAATATGCCTTAACTCTTAAAACATATCAACATATCAACTAGAAGTCTCCACTTCCATGATCAAGACAAATCATCTTAGTTAATATGTTATAATCTTCGCAGGTGAAATGTCCAATTTCATCACCGACTACGAACTAAAATTTTGAGTTTACAATGACCTTGTGACTTATATCTTCTGTGACTAAATCACATAAATCACATACTATGCATCTCATGGACTATATGATAATGTCCGAATATTCATGTTACCATTATTTTAGATAATAATACAACATATTTATCAATTACAATATTAAGTCATACATAATGTCATACATGATGTCATATTTAATATCATACATAGCATCAAAGGGCATTAATCCTAACAAAAGCAATTCTTCTAATTTGCCAAGATCCCAACCTCTTGTGTTCAGGTAGAATAGCTCACTAGCCCAAGCGATGGAGGACTCACCCCGTGGGGAAATTATCTTGTTATAGGTAGGATCCAGAAGCCATATTTGATCCCATACCTCAATTACATGTCCACTTCCCACTCGCCAAATAGCACACTTCTCTATAACCTCCTAAGACTACAAAATACTTCGCCATGCATAAGAACATGTTTGAAGAGTAAGGGCTACCAAAATGCTTCCTTGAGGAAAATACTTCGCACTAAAAATTTTGTAAAGCAATGTATCTTTTTGGTGAATTAATCTCCACACCTATTTGGCCAATAAAGCATTGTTGAATTTTTGTATATCTCTAAAGCCCATTCCACCCACCGATTTCGAAGAGCACAAAGAGCTCCATTTTACCCAAAGGATTTTCTTGAATCACCTTGACCCCACCAAAAATTTCGGATCATTGCTTTAATTTCCTTACACAAGCTAACCGGCATTTTAAAAACACTCATCGAGTAAGTAGGAATGGATTGGATGACTGCCTTGATCATAACCTCCTTCACAGCTTGTGACAAAAGCTTTGCCTTCCAACCTTGCATTCCTGCCCAGATTTGCTTCTTCACATTGGTAAAGCAAGTTTTCTTCTCCCTACCAATAAAAGATGGAAGCCCCAAATATTTTCCATAGTGTTGTATAGCCGGAACATTAAGAGCCTCTTTGATAGAATCTTGAGTTTGAGCATCAGTATTCTTGCTAAAAAATAGAGTAGTTTTCTCCTTATTTATCATCTGACCCGATGCCACCTTATAGTAATCCAACAACATTTGAACTTAATGGCATTACACCAAGGTAGATCTGCAAAAAATGAGACAATCATCTGCAAAAAATAGGTGAGCAAGTTTAGGCCCATTTCTACAAAGGGAAAAACCCTTAATGTCTCCTTCCATGGAAGCCTTCCTAAAGATGGCATTCAACCCCTCAACATAAAACAAAAAAAAGATAAGGAAAGAGGGGGTCACTCTGCCTCAACCCCCTTGAAGGTGAAATCAAACCCTTCACCTCCCCATTTACAAGGATGGAATAAGAGACTGTGCATATACACTCCATAATCAATGCCACCCAAGAATCTTCGAAGCCCATTTTTAAGAGTATTTTTTCAAAAAAAAAAAAAAAAAAAAAAACCCCACTCCACCCGATCATAGGCCTTATTCATATCCAACTTTAGAGCCATAAAACTCTTTGACCCTGTGCAATTAGTCTTCATTTGAAAGAATTAATTGCACTTTGAGTAAAACTCTTTTATCAGTAATCAATCTATCATCGATAAAAGCACTTCGATAGAATTAAGCAAAGGCTTAAGGCAATTAGCAATCACCTTACTAACAATCTTATAAATCACGTTGCATAAACTAATAGGCTAAAAATCAGTGACTTTTTCTGGATTATGAACCTTTGGAATCAAAGTAATAAAAGTATGATTTATAGATTTCAAGATAGCACCTGAGTTTAAGCATGACAGAACTACCTGATGGACATCCATTCCCACATCCGACCAATATGTCTGATAAAACAAAGGTGACATACCGTCTGGCCTTGGAGCCTTCAATGGCACCATGTCCTTGATAGCAGCATCCACTTCCTCAGATGTGTAAGGTCGAGCCAAGTCAATCCTAATCTCCTCGGCCACAACCGCATCAACCCCATCCAAAATACGCTCAAAATCATAAGGATTAGAGGAGGAGAATAACTTAAAGTAGTACTCATTCAGTAGACCCGAAAAGGTATCCTCATCTTCATGCCAAACTTCATTAGAATCCTTCAAACCCTTTATAAAGTTTTTCCTCCTCCTTTGAGTGGCTGACCCATGAAAGAATTTGGTGTTCTTATCCCCACTCTTCAACCATTGGATCAGAGAGCGCTGATGCCACATCTTTTCTTCTTTTTCATACAAGACTGACAACTCAGATTTAATTCGAGCCACCTCCGTATAGATCCTAGATCTAACCGAGTCTTCCTCTGCCTTCCATTGATGTTCTTTTAACTTCTTTATATTCTTCTGCACACTACCGAAATGGTCCCTATTCCAGGCTCTCAACATCTTTTTACACTTTTTCAATTTTTTGGTGGCCTTAAACATAAGGGTACCCTCAACATTACAATCCCACGCTTTTGTGACTATATCTCTACAACCTAGTTTTGTCAACCACATAGCCCCAAACTGAAACAGCTTTCTTCTGCATCTTTGACTTTCTCCATTTGAATCAAGAGCTAATAGAATCGAGCGATAATTTGAAGAGAAGCAATGTAGATGCTAAATACTAGCCGTGGGATATCTCAACAACCAATCAATCATAATTTGCCACTCCCCGATCCAACCTTTCCCAAATAAATTCATTTCTTCTCTAACCATGCCAAGTAAAATCCGGCCCTGAATACCCCAAGTCTACAAAGCCACACTGGTCCTAAGACATCCTTGAACAATTGCATTTGATTATGTGCTCTCGGAGCACCACCTTTTTTATCCTTCACCCCCAGGAGTTCATTAAAGTCTCCAAAGAAACACCACAGTAATTTTGGTTTGGAATTAAGCATTCGAAGCATGTTCCGTCCTTCAGTCCTGCAATTTGTATTCCACTCCCCATAAAACCCCGTTAATCGCCAAGCACTCTTTGAGCCCCCATCCACAATGGAGTCAATGTGGTAATTTGAGAAACTAACCTTTATACTTCCTTTCCAAAGCAATGCTAATCCACCACCCTGACCATCATTCGGAACAATGAATAAATCCTCAAATTGTAACTTCTCCTTTATCCTAACCATCTGTTCCCTATCTGACCATGTCTCAGACAAAAACACAACTATAGGATCTTGTGCTCGTACAATGTCTACAAGCTCCTAAACTACAAGCCAGTTCCCAAGCCCCCTGTAGTTCCGTGCTAAGAGTTTAATTGTTGTCAGTGGGGTTGGTCGCCAGCCTCCACCAATGGATCAACCTCATATATTGCCTGCCTTTTCCTATTGCCTTCCACCTCTTCCATCTCCTCATCAGATTCTCGCGTCACCCTTTTCACTAACAAAGACCCTTGCTCCTCCTTATTCTTCCTAGGGACCTTTTGCCTATGTGAAACCTTTGAAATAGTAGTTCGAGAAGGGTCAAACTTGCTACCCATTGTAAACAGAGAAGTTGGAGCCCTAGGGACAAAAAAGTTCTTCAGAAATTGTGCCGACCCAGCTATCGTTGAACCCACTGAAACCCGACTCAAACCAATCCTCACGCCTGACTCATCCATTGAAAGTCCACTTCCATTCTGATTAAACTTTGCAAAGTCCAAATCAATAGGGTCCAAATCCTCCTGTGGAGATAAAACTGAGTTACCTCCAGTGGCAACTGTAATTGCCTGTGGTGACTTCGACTCTATGCCCATTGTGTCATTGCTCACCTCCCTACTTTGCACCATATCATGCCCACTAGAAACTTCCTTAGTTGCACAAAGCTCTATCACAGTCACGCCTTGCCCCATAGAAGTGTTAGTCCCTGTGTTAAAATTTGAGAAAAGAATGGTGTCCTTGTCTACCTCCGATTCAACATTATCCGAGCTTTTGGTGTCGCCAACCTCGTCATCCTCCTCCTCAAACCCAACAACCACTCCAACAAACTTTAGTTATTTCGACCCACTTTTATCGAGGGTTTACTAAAATCTGTCGATACAATCTATACATACAAATGCAGTTGCTTACATTATTAAACTTTGTCTCATAGTTTATTAGGTCCCTCAAAATAAGTTAAAACACCCTTGTAATAAATGTGAAAAAAAAAAAAAAAAAAGTGGGTACAAAACTTTACATTTTTCAGCTTGCAACCCTCGATAAAATATGACAGTTTTCAGCCCTGGAAAAAAGCCCACAAAAAAATTAAAATGATAGCCACAGGCCCACAGCCCCTGATAAAATATTTGTTCACTCTCACCCTGAAACTGAGAAAGTATAGAGCTCAAAAAGCTTGACAATCATGGAAATCTCATAGAGCTCGACGATCATGGAAGCTCAATGATCATGAAAATCGCACAGCTCCGATTAGGTTCGGATTGATCTCGGCGATTTGTGACTCTTCGTCTCTCTTGGTGTTGTGTTCTCAGCTCCAATTAGGTACGAATTGATCATGGAAGTCACAAACCCTAATTTCGTTTTTGATTTTTTTGTTTTTTGGTTTACCCACACTTTTTCATCAATTTCCCCATGATTTTCGTTTCACATTTCTCAAAAACCTGAGAAATGGAAGTCACTCTTTCTCTCATTCTCTCAACAATGGTGTTCAAGGTTTCTCGCGTTGAGACCAAGCCAATCGATGGCCAAAAGCCTGTTACCTCTGGTCTCCGCAAGAAAGTTCAATTTCCCTTTCTTTCTATTCAATTCAATTCAATTCAATTCAATTTGATTTGATTTGATTCTTTCATTGTTGCGCTTTAATGTTCGTTGCTTTTATTTGATCTATTGCGTTTCACCGAATCAATCACTTTATCGAAATTAAACCATGCAAATTCGATCTCTGTTTGATCGAATTGATCAATTTTGATGCAGAATCAGATTATTCGAAAAATTGTTTTTTTTTTCATTCAGATTCTCGTGGAATCAAATCTTAGTATAACTGCACTACTTGTTTGGATTGGTGAGGCTTGTGAAAATTATTTTGAATTTGCTGCCTTTTCGTATTCTGACTGTGTTGATGAATAAATATTGATTTCTCTATTTCGCTTTGGATTCAAGAATATATCAATTGCTGAGTTACTACGCGATTGTTGATATATGTGTTAATTTATATTGTTTGTTGTTTTATTGTGTGAAAAATACCTGGGCATTCTTTTTGTCTTTGTTTGTAGTATTGGCCTCTTTGTAATGGCTGGATGGTGAGAATCTTTATGACACTATCCATTTAGGATGTTCCACATGCACAAAAGTTTAAGTTTCATGAAGCCACTTGATTTATTTATAAGGTTAAAAAGATTACAACATAGAGGTTATAATTAACTTATAAAGGAAAAGATAACTCCATTTAATAAATATAGTTCGAGATTGTCAATGAGAAGATAATACAGCAACTAAATGCCGACGTATTTTATTTATTATATTTGTATTATCTTGAATGTCGTACATAAGACTGGTTTTAGGCTTTTAAATTAATGTCTCTTTCCATTCTCCATCCTTGTTATGGCTAGATTTTTGCCATTTTTAAGTTAAGTATCACTTTTTTTAATGATGACAATGGGGCAATGTGGGACCGAATGACAGGTCTTCACTCCATCCTGCATTGACAAAGAGATTACTCTGTTCTTGTGGGGTCAAGTTATTTAGATTGGTTAAAGGAGTTAAGCAATTAAACTAACTTGTTTCGACAAATTTTGTTGGAAATTTAGACCCCTGTAAACTTAGATTGTTTAACCTAATTAATTAACCAAGTGGATACTTAGGATTATTATTCAGACCTAGGTTAAACACAAATAATCATAAACAATAAAACAGCAGAAAATAAAGAACACAAAGATCTGATGACCCAGGAAAACCAAACCGGTAAAAAACCTGGGGAGGATTTAACCTAGCTATCCTCAAGGTAAAACAGCAAATCCACTAGAAAGAATTAAAGTTTGTACAATAGCGACTTAGACTACTAACATCCTATTGCTACCTCGAGTAGAAAACTTACTACCACGACCCCATGATAGCTCTGAGTCCACAGACTACTTCTTTCCTTAGCCTTTGCAAATCACAAACACCCACGTTTGTGACTTTGAGATCCCACTCAAAGGTTTTGCAACACAAACTCTCCTGTTTGTGATTCCAAGACCACCCTTGAAGGTTTAGATCATCAGCACCTTTGATAACTAGAGAAGGCAGCAACTTTAACATTACCGGATCTTGAGATTCTTCAAGCAACCACACCGGTAGAAGATATGAGAGAGCTTTTTAGGAACACAACCCTACAATACAAAAGAGGCACACTCTTCTCTCTCTAAAAAGCCTCTGTAAAAATGTGCTTAGAGTTTCCTTTATATAGCAGGAGAAGTAGATCTGAAACCCTAATCCTTAATGGGCTTGAACAGCGGTTTGGGCTAACTTAAAAATTCTGCAGATACGATTCTCGATCGGTTGAGCCTGTTTCTCGATCGGTCGAACCAGGCAATTTTTGAATTCTTCTTTCTACAGCTTATATGTTCTTGAATCTTGACTTGAATCACTTTGAGCATTGTCTAATAAAACCTATAGACTCTAAGATCTATATCTAGACAAGTTTGTGTTCACGATTTGCCAATTGTTCTAAACTTTTAGAACCTAACAAATTCAAAGGATAATAGTTAATTCGATGATTCTCATACCTTCAAAGCTAACTTGTTTTGGTAACAGTTGGTTAACTACTTTAAGCAATTAAAGGACTTAAGTGGAGAAACTAACTTGTTTTGTCCTTTAAGCTATTAACCTAACTTGTTTCTAATGTGTGTGTGTGTGTGTGAAATTCCGTTGCAAATCAATAAACTTGATAGTTTTGCACCCCAAATGTTATGTGAAAGAAATAATGAGCCTATCAGTGCCCATTGGATTTTTGAGACCACCATTACAAACTTGGTGAGGAATTTCATTTCTTGTCTATTTTTAACATATCTCTTCACTATTTTACAAGTTCTTTAATACTCAATTTTCTTTACAATAGAACAAATAAAGAGGAAGGTGGACTAAAACTTTGTAAATAGTTTCATTACTAATATATATGTATGCCTATGCCAATGGAGACTGACTTGTATGAATATGCATGCCTATGTGCGTGTCTTTTCTTGTGTTTCATTTCCCTATTTGTTCATCTACTTCCTTTCTCCATATGGCATAGAATCATAAAACTGACCTTATTGCCTCTTGTCCATGTTTTTCCTCCCCTTTTCTTCCCATGTTTGACCATTCAATTTGGAATGTCTTTGGCAAACCAACTGAAGTATTACTTTCTATTATAGTGCTCTTGAAGATGCTGTGCCTGATGAAGCTATTCAACTTTACACTGATGCTTGTTCTATTCTTGAAGAGGATGATAAGGAACAAATGGCCTTTGATCTATATCGTGCTGCCATGTGTTTATATAAAGCTTGAAAAGTTTGGATAGTATCAACTTTCAATTTCATTATACAAAGTCTAACTATGGTAAAACATCTATTTATATGACCAAGTGGAAGAAGTGAACAGTGCATACTTCTCCAATATACTTCTTAGTTCTCTTTTCTATTAACTTCACACAGTCATAAGTTGCATAAAAAAATACTCTTTTGAAAAGTTAACCTTCCTGGCCTTATATATTGGTTCATATCTAGGTAAAATGCAAGTTCATTGTAGTTATGAGAGACTTCTTCTATGCAATTTCTTTTGTGATACACAACTTGGGCCCAACTGTGCTCACCACTCATTTAGAGACTTATATAAAATATTTCACTTTCATTTACCTTAAATAAATGCAAAAACATAATGGTCTTAAACATTGTTCTCAAGGAACTTTTATAGATTTTTTAATTTCAAATTTTTTCACCATCTACAGTTTTGTGCTTGTAAAAAAACAATCAAATATCACTGTATGGTATATAATTTATTGTTTGACACGATAAATTCATAAAACACAATGTATGCATGTGACCGTCTTTAGATTGATGAGAATTGCTGTGTCCAACACCATGTTTGTGTAGGAAAATGTAACTCGTAGCCATGCGCACAAATTATAGTTGTAATTTTGATTGCTTGGCAATTAATGGTTGGCATGTGTACCTTGTGATAAACAGGTCAGCTTTTAAAACTGTCACTGACCTGTGAATCTTCCTAAGTCTCAGATATACAATGTTAAAATTTATATTTCACAGTTGATCAAGAAATGTAACATCTAGAGATTCAGTATTTGGAAACTAGAAAGACAGAAAAAGAGAACAAAATTGTGTGCGTGCTTCTTTTAGACGTCACACTTGTCTTAAATGTTTGTTTTAGGTGCGTGAATTGGCAACTCATGTTGCATATGCAATTTGAATGAAGTTTATGTTCAGACATCAGTAACATTGGTCCAATTGATAACATACACATATAAATTATATATACATTGCATGATTTTATTTGTACGGAGGCCACTAACCCCTCAAAGCCTTTCTGTGAAGGTACATGTCTGATACTTCTAATTCTTGTCATGTTGACATTAGCTTGTAGCATCATTGATACTGCCAGTAATCGCACGCCAACTGTCTAGCTCATGTAATTATCTGTCAGGCATATTAAGAACCCTTGGTCTGTATTTAGACATCAACTGGTTGTGTTAGACTGTTCGTTTTTTTTATTTTTTGCTGAATAAAAAAATGGGTAGGGGGGGGGGGGGGGGGGGAGAGGGGCGACTAACGTGGCAATCCTACTTGGACATGACCATAGTAGCACCCTACCCGCCAAGATCCGGGCCCTGCTGAGGTGCAAGGCCCTGTTAGTTTTACTGTTGCCAGCATGCGTAGGCATTATTTATTAAGATGTTAATTTAGGATTTAAATCAAATTCTCTGAGCATTATTTTGCTTATGGATTTACTTTCCGATTTAAAGTTTAGTATTAATTACTGCTTTCATTACCTGCAGGTATACAGATGCTGCAACTTTCTTATTGAGATGGGGCTTAGCAGCTCATAAATGCAGTGCTACCAGTAGTCAATGCAAGGTCAAAAAATTTTGTTTTGGTGTTCTATTCTTTATACCCATAAATTATGTGTCTAGTGATTTCCTTCCATTGATTTCCATGGTTATGTGAGAGCCCATTTCACATCAATATTAGTTTATATAGGTGTAAGCTTATTTATTGGTTGATTTGGTATCTCACTAGTTTTGGTTTTGCTAAAGTCTGTTCCTGCATTTAGGTTATTCTTCATGTGTTTCTTTTGGTGTTCCTTACATGTTTCAATTTCATAATTTGTATTATTCTCTCTTTTCCAGAAACTTGAGGGCACCCATAATGGCTGAAATGTTTAATTGCACTAGCTGATAACTTCTTGCTTTGGAGATGATGATGACGAATAAAATGTATTAAAACTTTTAACTCTTGGACAGATTTGCTCTTTGTACAGTGGTTGTTGATATCTTTTCTCTTAAACAATAATTGACATATCACTTTTGAGATCATTGATATCACTTTTGCTATACATCAATATCATAGCATATCATTTTAACAATTGTGAATTTTTTTTGTGTGTGCATGCATATATATATATATATATATATAGTGCATGATTGTGGTTTTTTTTTTAATAAAATAAAATCTTATTTTGAGGGTCAAGAGACCCCTTAAATAACCTTATTTATCAAGGGTTGTAAATGTAAATATTTTAAACCTTGATAAAAGGTTATTTAAGAGTCTTTTGACCTTCAAAATAAGATTAGAGCACTTGTTTTGAGGGCCACGAAGGCCTTCAAAATTTCCTTTTCGACTGTATAAGTTTCGATGTTTATCAAGGGTCAATTGGACTATTAAAATAATATTTCTCAAGGTTTTTTAATACTTTTTTTAAGGGTTTTGACCCTTGAAAAAAGTCATATTTGTTGTAGTGAACACAGATGACTGTTCGCCGTGACAGATTTAGAGTGCTAGTCCTTAGCCACGAGCCAAATTGTTTCTCAACATCAGGCATAGTCCCTTTCTTCTTCAACCTCGATGGGCAATCCTTGTCATGGTGAGTAAGTTTGACATACCAATAGCAGATATTAGGGAGTCTTTCATACTCAAAACTAACCCAACTCGTCGAGCCATCTTGCCGACCAATCTTTCTGCCTTTGTACAGCGAGTCTAAAGGATTGACAACGACCCGGACTCGTAAGAAATTGCACCCCTTACCGTTCCCCTATTCAGTCTTACTCTCATCAACCATGTTGACCACCGACACAATCTCCTTAGCCACTCCCATGGAGAACTACCAATGGGTAGATTATGCACCTAAACCTAAAAACTAGTCCTATCAAAAACCAAGTTTCGCACATCAGTGTGCCTTGACACTCATTTACGAGCCACCAAATTCTTATCAAAGGACCACGGCTCTCCCTTCAAGACTCGTTCCACATCTGACGAATCCTCAAACTCGAACAAAACCTTGTGGTTGCCCATGTTTCGTACTTCAAACCCCTTCCTTGTACGACATAGAAGTTTGAAAACACAAAAAAAAAAAAAAAAAAAAAAAAAAAAAAAGAAGATTTTAGAACCTAAGCTCTGATACCAAATGATGTGAACCTCAATCGACATGCTTTGAGACTCAACAAACAATATTAGAATATTTGCCCAAGAAAGCTAAAATTCAGATTTTTGATAGAACCTGGACCCCAACGTTTATAAGAGAAATGTAAACCAAATGTATAAGTAACAGACCTCGACCCAATGATTATAATGGAATCACGAACCAAAGGTATAAAGTTTGAACGCCACAAGGAAAAATCCCTGATAAGTTCACAGTTCTTGATGAATCAAAGAGAAGAGCAAAGCCTCACCTTATTTCTGATTTTTATTAAATTAATCCCTTTATTACAATGAGTGCATGCTATTTATAAGACATGATTGAAAATAAAAAATATAAAAAAAAATGTACTACATAATAAAACCCTAAATAAAAGTTGATTTGATCTGAAATTAGTAGATCCAAAATAGAAAAATAGCTAAAAAATATTCTAAATAATAAAAGCTTAAAATTAAGGTAGATCTGATCAGAAATTAGAAGCTCCAAAATAGGAAAAATGTCTATTAGCTAATATAGAGCTGGAAAGTCAAT